>CM076396.1:23550698-24028198 GCA_038363315.1 Mugilogobius chulae | reverse complement strand
TGTGCTGTTGGTCCACAGGTGGCTAACGGCCTGGTGCAGACCACAGGCTGGCCCAGTGTGGTCACCTGCATCGGAAACTGGTTTGGAAAAGGACGGTGAGTCATACGGACTTGACCAGGACTTGACCAGTTTTGACCAGGTCTTGACCAGGACTTGACCAGGACTTGACCAGGACTAGCTCGTTCACACGTGTTACACTATCCTCACATCTTACTTTATTTCTGTCCACCATATACAAATGAACCCATATGACGTGTTTTTGTTTTGTTCTACTTTTGACTTAGTTGGTTGAGATAGTTCTTGTGATGTTTGCTTCAAGTTTTCAAGCAGAATCCCTCCACATGTGTACACACAGACAATTTAGTTCAAACAATCATTTAACACACTGAAACAGACACAGGATATTTTCATTTGGCAAATCAT
This sequence comes from Mugilogobius chulae, assembly GCA_038363315.1. NCBI lineage: Eukaryota > Metazoa > Chordata > Actinopteri > Gobiiformes > Gobiidae > Mugilogobius > Mugilogobius chulae. The sequence continues at coordinate 24,027,775 of CM076396.1, read as the reverse complement.
AGTGTCCCTGTCATTTATGTGGATTTAGGCCCAGAATTATCAATGTACTTTCTAGGTAACAGTTGCAAAATGACCTCAATGTATGTCATATTTTCCGGACAACAGACAATTATTAATTAATATAAACCAAACAGACAAAATGTGACCATACCTGCTTGTCAAAGCCTGATCTTGTCAGATCTCAGAAGCTAAGCTGGTTAGTACTAAGTACCTCCTCGAAAAAGAGATGATACATCTCAAGAGGCTATCCTATAAAATAAATAAATAAATAAACTTGGATGGAAGAGCATTAGAACACCAGGAGCCACAGTGGGACGACAGGAGTAGATTGTCGTTGTGTCCTTGGGCAAGACACTTAAGCCACACTGCCTCAGTGTCTGTTACACTGGGTGAGTGGATGTTAGATTGTAAAACGCTTTGAGTGTCTGGAAAGGTAGAAAAGCACTATATAAATAGACCATTTACAAAACTGAGTGAAAACAAGTCTGAATATAATCATGTTCACTGTGTTGGACTGAAAAAATGGCTTTGAGGTCACATTTTAGACGATTGTAGACAGACTGAGTGTTTTTTGTAAAACAGCCTGGAATGAGAATAGTTGAATCATTTTGAAAAGAAACTCAAAAAGCTTTCAGGCTAGTTGTCAGTAGTTACCATTTGTTCTGTCTTGTAATTGTGGTTGCAACAAAACGACTGTGTTTTCCGGACTGTACGTCGCTCTGGAGTTTACGTCGCAGAAGCCCCAAAATGCATATTTAGAAGAAAAAAACGTATATAAGTTGCACTGGTGTATAAGTCGCACTTTTTGGGGTAAATTAATCTTACGTAATCTGGCCTCATAAACAGATGCGGGACACGTTTTTCCATCCTGCTTCTGTGCATTAATCGACTCGTATATTCTCACTAAATCATCTGCAATTGTGTCCATTTGACTTTCAACAGTGGCGATGTGACTCGAGTGGAGCTTTTCTTACCTGAAGCAGCATCTCTTTCCACTAAATCCACAGTTTATTTTACCCAAACTCTATTTCTGTCTCTCCTGCATAAAAAGTAGTCCTTCATTCATTCCTTTGTGCTGCTTCTGCTGTAGATCTGTAAGTGCTTCGCTGATAATACGCGTTAAACAAGAAAATGTAGCTGTGAGTTTTGGTTGTGCAGTCACCAGACAAACATCAGTGTTTGTCTTTCAAGTGATCATGGTCAAGAGAATGTCTCCTCTTGAAATCAGACCGAATCAACTCTCTCTGTCCTGTTAAGGGTCTTTCACACCAACACAACCCCAGTCGATGTCGGTAGGAGGAGCAACGCAGCGTCTGTTCTAGTCTCTATGGGGCGCACCGATGTGAAAGAACATTCAGACAAGCACGATCCAAACAGCCACAGTCGTCGAACAAACACAGAGTGAGCATGCGCGTGATGTAACGCTTGACGAAAATGACGAAACATAAGTTGCACGCGAGTAGTAGTTGTCAAACTTTGACGGCAAACAGATGTTTAGTCTTACCTCACGGATTGAGATCAACTCGTATTTCCCTCCACAGTCCAGCCTCGTACTGCGGTCCCGTAACTCCCCCGTGTTTTCTTCGATCCAAATAGTAGCCATTCTCCTTCGTAGTTACGTCCCGTTTGACCTCGTGTAAATAACAACAATCCATGCTCAGCTAAATACTGTTTTTCTGTAAGCGTTATTTTGGGTTTTCCACACTATATTCCTGCGCACTGGTTCGCTGGTTCTCCTGTGACCACGGGCCAATCAAACAGCTGCATTTGCGGCAACTGGCGACACCGACTTTACTTGCAAGTCTTCAAAACCAACCTCCACAACGTGCTCCGCGCTCCTCTGACCCCCGACAACCCCATTTACACCAAACACACATGAGCCGCCTGTCGGCAAAAGTTGCCAAACTGTTTCAGACGGGCGACCCTCGGCCTGGTGTGAAAGACCCTTTAGAGTCATGAGACTCATGTGGACTACAACCTCCAGGTCTACATTAGCTCCAGGTCTGTAGTTTTATAAACATTAGCTCCAGGTCTACAGTTTTATAAACGTTAGCTCCAGGTCTACAGTTTTATAAACGTTAGCTCCAGGTCTACAATTTTATAAACGTTAGCTCCAGGTCTGCAGTTTTATAAACATTAACTCCAGGTCTACAGTTTTATAAACGTTAGCTCCAGGTCTACAGTTTTATAAACGTTAGCTCCAGGTCTACAGTTTTATAAACGTTAGCTCCAGGTCTACAGTTTTATAAACGTTAGCTCCAGGTCTACAGTTTTATAAACGTTAGCTCCAGGTCTACAGTTTTATAAACGTTAGCTCCAGGTCTCAGTTATAAACGTTAGCTCCAGGTCTACAGTTTTATAAACGTTAGCTCCAGGTCTGCAGTTTTAAACTTAGCTCCAGGTCTGCATTTTATAAACATTAACTCCAGATCTACAGTTTTATAAACATTAGCTCCAGATCTACAGTTTTATAAACGTTAGCTCCAGGTCTGCAGTTTTATAAACATTAACTCCAGGTCTACAGTTTTATAAACGTTAGCTCCAGGTCTACAGTTTTATAAATGTTAGCTCCAGGTCTACAGTTTCATAAACGTTAGCTCCAGGTCTGCAGTTTTATAAACATTAGCTCCAGGTCTACAGTTTTATAAACATTAGCTCCAGGTCTACAGTTTTATACACGTCCATTCGGGACCCACAAAATAATAATAGTTATTCATAAAATTCACATTTATTTTCTGTAGAGAAGTCGCCCCCCAGTCAGATGATGAAAACAAGTGCGACTTATAGTCCGGAAAATACGGTAGTCACATGGTGCAAGACTATTCTTTGTCTCCATCTTTCATGTCTCTGTGTTTAGTGTGTCCTTTGTCCCTCATGTTCCTGTGCTTAGGTTGTCCTCTCTGTCCCTCATGTTCCTGTGCTTAGCGTGTCCTCTGTCCCTCATGTTCCTGTGTTTAGTGTGTCCTCTCTGTCTCTCATGGACCTGTGCTTAGCGTGTCCTCTCTGTCCCTCATGTTCCTGTGCTTAGCGTGTCCTCTCTGTCTCTCATGTTCCTGTGCTTAGCGTGTCCTCTCTGTCCCTGATGTTCCTGTGCTTAGTGTGTCCTCTCTGTCTCTGCTGTTCCTTCTGTTTAGCGTATCCTCTGTTTCTCATGTCCCTGTGTTTAGCGTGTCTTCTCTGTCCCTCATGTCCCTGTTTCTGTCTCTCATGTTCCTGTGCTTAGCGTGTCCTCTTTGTCTCTCAGGTTCCTGTGTTTAGTGTGTCCTCTCTGTCTCTCATGTCCCTGTGTTTAGCGTGTCTTCTCTGTCCCTCATGTCCCTGTTCTGTCTCTCATGTTCCTGTGTTTAGTGTGTCCTCTCTGTCTCTCATGTCCCTGTGTTTAGCGTGTCTTCTCTGTCCCTCATGTCTACTCTCTGTCTCCACAGTCGCGGTCTCATCATGGGTCTGTGGAACTCTCACACGTCTGTGGGGAACATCCTGGGCTCTCTGATTGCAGGATACTGGGTGTCCTCGAGCTGGGGTCTATCCTTCCTGGTCCCCGGGCTCATCATGGCTGCCATGGGCCTGGTTTGCTTCCTCTTCCTGGTGGAGCGTAAGTGATTAGAACGATGCTGTCAGGGCGGGTGGAGAGGCAGCCAAATTCTGATTCAAAATATTGTCAAAACAAGGTCACATAGATTAAAGTGATTTAACATCTAAAGATATGTTTATTGTCCAAATAATAAAGAGAACTGTTTTCTGTCGGTTTATTTTTCTTTTAAATTACGGTTGGGCAAGAAAACGTGTTATCACAGTCTTAACACACCACGTGCTTATTCGTGATATCATATGGTCCCGAAAGGATTATCGAACACTGTACACTCTACAAACAGAAAACAAGCAAAACTAGCTTCAAATATCTTTTATACATCTGTGCACAGCACTGGCAATTAAAATATTAATATATGTAGCCCAGCTCATTTTCACTAGATCAGGCTTCTGAGCATTAAAACTATTCATTATGTTCATTATGTGTTGATGAGCTTTTTTTGGTTTCAGATCCAAATGATTTGAAGACCGCCTCAACGCAGACGTCTGCAGGAGCAACGGTGAGTTGCCTCAGGTTCTGGTATCTCCTTCACTTTGTACCTTAGGTTCTGGTATCTATTCACTTTGTTCCTTAGGTTCCTGTATCTCCTTCACTTTGTACCTTAGGTTGTGGCATCTCCTTCACTTTGTATCTTAGGTTGTGGTATCTCCTTCACTTTGTACTTTAGGTTGTGGCATCTCCTTCACTTTGTACTTTAGGTTGTGGCATCTCCTTCACTTTGTACTTTAGGTTGTGGCATCTCTTCATTTGTACTTTAGGTTGGCATCTCCTTTACTTTGTATCTTAGGTTGTGGTATCGCCTTCATTTTGTACCTTGGGTTCTGTTATCTCCTTCACTTTGTACTTTAGGTTGTGGTATCTACTTCACTTTGTACCTTAAGTTCTGGTATCTTCTTCACTTTGTTCCTTAGGTTCTGGTATCTCCTTCACTTTGTACTTTAGGTTGTGGTATCTTCTTCACTTTGTTCCTTAGGTTCTGGTATCTCCTTTACTTTGTACCTTAGGTTGTGGTATCTACTTCACTTTGTACCTTAGGTTCTGGTATCTTCTTCACTTTGTTCCTTAGGTTCTGGTATCTCCTTCACTTTGTACCTTAGGTTCTGGTATCTCCTTTACTTTGTACCTTAGGTTCTGGTATCTCCTTCACTTTGTACCTTAGGTTGTGGTATCGCCTTCATTTTGCACCTTAGTTTGTGATATCTCTTTCACTTTGTACCATAGGTTCTTGTATCTATTTCACTTTGTTCCTAAGTTTCTTGTATCTCCTTCACTTTGTACCTTAGGTTCTAGTACAGTGGTCCCTTGTTTATCATTCCAAAAAAAAAACTGTGAAAGGCGAAACCCGCAAAGTAGTGATCTTAATTTTTTACCAATAATTTCAGTTGATTACCTGCCTGGTTATGATGTTTAGTATCTTTTGTACATGTAATAATGCGCTGAACACATGATTCACTGCGAGATACAATAGCGAGAGTCGTTTTTGACACGTTTACCCGCCCTGCTGCACTCCACATCCAACCGCAGAGCCACTGATCACACGGGCTCATGAGCTGAGAGCCACAAAACACATCTGAACGCTAGAGAAGTCACAATACGCTCCATAAAGACATCGTAACTACACAAATGACGTTCCAGCTTGAACAATATCACCATAGTAAACTAGCTCAAAGAGTCTAATCCTCACCTGGAGAAACGTCCGAGCGTCGGGTTTTCTAAAAGAGCTTCTGTGCTGTTGCTGTGAATGCTGCGATGTGATACGCTCCCCAAACAGTGCATTTGAGAGCAAAGCACTACAGCGTACGTCTATAGGACCACACAATGGGAAAAAAATGCAATATTGCACTAAAAATAAATCTGCAAAACAGCAAAGCCATGGAAAGTGAACCGCGTTAGAGCGAGGGACCACTGTATCTCCTTCACGTTGTACCTTAGATTCTGGTATCTCCTTTACTTTGTACCTTAGGTTCTGGTATCTCCTTTACTTTGTACCTTAGGTTCTGGTATCTCCTTCACTTTGTACCTTAGGCTCTGGTATCTCCTTTACTTTGTACCTTAGGCTCTGGTATCTCCTTCACTTTGTACTTAGGTTCTGGTATCTCCTTTACTTTGTACCTTAGGTTGTGGTATCTCCTTCACTTTGTACCTTAGGCTCTGGTATCTTCTTCACTCTGTACCTTAGGTTCTGGTATCTCGTTCACTTTGTTCCTTAGGCTCTGGTATCTCCTTCACTTTGTACCTTAGGCTCTGATATCTCCTTACTTTGTACCTTAGGTTCTGGTATCTCCTTTACTTTGTACCTTAGGCTCTGGTATCGCCTTTACTTTGTGCCTTAGGCTCTGGTATCTCCTTTACTTTGTGCCTTAGGCTCTGGTATCTCCTTTACTTTGTGCCTTAGGCTCTGATATCTCCTTTACTTTGTACCTTAGGCTCTGATATCTCCTTCACTCTGTACCTTAGGCTCTGGTATCTCCTTTACTTTGTATCTTAGGCTCTGGTATCTACTTTACTTTGTACCTTAGGTTCTGGTATCTCCTTCACTTTGTACCTTAGGTTGTGGTATCTCCTTAACTTTGTACCTTAGGTTGTGGTATCTCCTTTACTTTGTATCTTAGGCTCTGGTATCTACTTTACTTTGTACCTTAGGTTCTGGTATCTCCTTCACTTTGTTCCTTAGGCTCTGGTATCTCCTTCACTTTGTACCTTAGGCTCTGGTATCTCCTTTACTTTGTACCTTAGGCTCTGGTATCTCCTTCACTTTGTACCTTAGGTTCTGGTATCTCCTTCACTTTGTACCTTAGATTCTGGTATCTCCTTTACTTTGTACCTTAGGTTCTGGTATCTCCTTTACTTTGTACCTTAGGCTCTGGTATCTCCTTTACTTTGTACCTTAGGCTCTGGTATCTCCTTCGCTTTGTACCTTAGGTTCTGGTATCTCCTTCACTTTGTACCTTAGGCTCTGGTATCTCCTTCACTTTGTACTTTAGGCTCTGGTATCTCCTTCACTTTGTACCTTAGGTTGTGGTATCTCCTTCACTTTGTACTTAGGTTGTGGTATCTCCTTTACTTTGTACCTTAGGTTGTGGTATCTCCTTTACTTTGTACCTTAGGTTGTGGTATCTCCTTTACTTTGTATCTTAGGCTCTGGTATCTCCTTCACTTTGTTCCTTAGGCTCTGGTATCTCCTTTACTTTGTACCTTAGGTTGTGGTATCTCCTTTACTTTGTACCTTAGGTTGTGGTATCTCCTTCACTTTGTACCTTAGGTTGTGGTATCTCCTTTACTTTGTACCTTAGGTTGTGGTATCTCCTTTACTTTGTACCTTAGGTTGTGGTATCTCCTTTACTTTGTATCTTAGGTTCTGGTATCTCCTTCACTTTGTACCTTATGCTCTGGTATCTCCTTCACTTTGTACCTTATGCTCTGGTATCTCCTTTACTTGGTACCTTAGGCTCTGGTATCTCCTTCACTTTGTACCTTAGGCTCTGGTATCTCCTTTACTTGGTACCTTAGGCTCTGGTATCGCCTTTACTTGTGCCTTAGGCTCTGGTATCTCCTTTACTTTGTGCCTTAGGCTCTGGTATCTCCTTTACTTTGTGCCTTAGGTTCTGGTATCTCCTTTACTTTGTACTTTAGGCTCTGATATCTCCTTTACTTTGTATCTTAGGCGCTGGTATCTACTTTACTTTGTACCTTAGGTTCTGGTATCTCCTTCACTTTGTACCTTAGGCTCTGGTATCTCCTTACTTTGTACCTTAGGTTCTGGTATCTCCTTTACTTTGTACCTTAGGCTCTGGTATCTCCTTCACTTTGTACCTTAGGTTCTGGTATCTCCTTCACTTTGTACCTTAGGTTGTGGTATCTCCTTCACTTTGTACCTTAGGCTCTGGTATCTCCTTCACTTTGTACCTTAGGCTCTGGTATCTCCTTCACTTTGTACTTAGGCTCTGGTATCTCCTTCACTTTGTACCTTAGGTTGTGGTATCTCCTTTACTTTGTACCTTAGGTTCTGATATCTCCTTCACTCTGTACCTTAGGCTCTGGTATCTCCTTTACTTTGTATCTTAGGCTCTGGTATCTACTTTACTTTGTACCTTAGGTTTTGGTATCTCCTTCACTTTGTACCTTAGGCTCTGGTATCTCCTTCACTTTGTACCTTAGGTTGTGGTATCTCCTTAACTTTGTACCTTAGGCTCTGGTATCTCCTTCACTTTGTACCTTAGGCTCTGGTATCTCCTTCACTTTGTACCTTAGGCTCTGGTATCTCCTTCACTTTGTACCTTAGGCTCTGGTATCTCCTTTACTTTGTGCCTTAGGCTCTGGTATCTCCTTTACTTTGTGCCTTAGGCTCTGGTATCTCCTTTACTTTGTGCCTTAGGTTCTGGTATCTCCTTTACTTTGTACCTTAGGCTCTGATATCTTCTTTACTTTGTATTTTAGGCTCTGGTATCTACTTTACTTTGTACCTTAGGTTCTGGTATCTCCTTTACTTTGTACCTTAGGCTCTGGTATCTCCTTCACTTTGTACCTTAGGTTCTGGTATCTCCTTCACTTTGTACCTTAGATTGTGGTATCTCCTTCACTTTGTACCTTAGGCTCTGGTATCTCCTTCACTTTGTACTTTAGGCTCTGGTATCTCCTTCACTTTGTACCTTAGGTTGTGGTATCTCCTTCACTTTGTACCTTAGGTTGTGGTATCTCCTTTACTTTGTATCTTAGGCTCTGGTATCTACTTTACTTTGTACCTTAGGTTGTGGTATCTCCTTTACTTTGTATCTTAGGCTCTGGTATCTACTTTACTTTGTACCTTAGGTTGTGGTATCTCCTTTACTTTGTACCTTAGGTTCTGGTATCTCCTTTACTTTGTGCCTTAGGCTCTGGTATCTCCTTTACTTTGTGCCTTAGGCTCTGGTATCTCCTTTACTTTGTGCCTTAGGTTCTGGTATCTCCTTTACTTTGTACCTTAGGCTCTGATATCTTCTTTACTTTGTATTTTAGGCTCTGGTATCTACTTTACTTTGTACCTTAGGCTCTGGTATCTCCTTCACTTTGTACCTTAGGTTCTGGTATCTCCTTCACTTTGTACCTTAGATTGTGGTATCTCCTTCACTTTGTACCTTAGGCTCTGGTATCTCCTTCACTTTGTACTTTAGGCTCTGGTATCTCCTTCACTTTGTACCTTAGGTTGTGGTATCTCCTTCACTTTGTACCTTAGGTTGTGGTATCTCCTTTACTTTGTATCTTAGGCTCTGGTATCTACTTTACTTTGTACCTTAGGTTGTGGTATCTCCTTTACTTTGTATCTTAGGCTCTGGTATCTCCTTTACTTTGTATCTTAGGCTCTGGTATCTACTTTACTTTGTACCTTAGGTTCTGGTATCTTCTTCACTTTGTTCCTTAGGCTCTGGTATCTCCTTCACTTTGTACCTTATGCTCTGGTATCTCCTTCACTTTGTACCTTATGCTCTGATATCTCCTTTACTTGGTACCTTAGGCTCTGGTATCTCCTTCACTTTGTACCTTAGGCTCTGGTATCTCCTTCACTTTGTACCTTAGGCTCTGGTATCTCCTTTACTTTTTACCTTAGGTTCTGGTATCGCCTTTACTTTGTGCCTTAGGCTCTGGTATCTCCTTTACTTTGTGCCTTAAGCTCTGGTATCTCCTTTACTTTGTGCCTTAGGTTCTGGTATCTCCTTTACTTTGTACTTTAGACTCTGATATCTCCTTTACTTTGTATCTTAGGCTCTGGTATCTACTTTACTTTGTACCTTAGGTTCTGGTATCTCCTTCACTTTGTACCTTAGGCTCTGGTATCTCCTTTACTTTGTACCTTAGGTTCTGGTATCTCCTTTACTTTGTACCTTAGGCTCTGGTATCTCCTTCACTTTGTACCTTAGGTTCTGGTATCTCCTTCACTTTGTACCTTAGGTTGTGGTATTTCCTTCACTTTGTACCTTAGGCTCTGGTATCTCCTTCACTTTGTACCTTAGGCTCTGGTATCTCCTTCACTTTGTACTTTAGGCTCTGGTATCTCCTTCACTTTGTACCTTAGGTTGTGGTATCTCCTTCACTTTGTACCTTAGGTTGTGGTATCTCCTTTACTTTGTATCTTAGGCTCTGGTATCTACTTTACTTTGTACCTTAGGTTCTGGTTTCTCCTTCACTTTATTCCTTAGGCTCTGGTATCTCCTTCACTTTGTACCTTATGCTCTGGTATCTCCTTCACTTTGTACCTTAGGTTCTGGTATCTCCTTTACTTTGTACCTTAGGCTCTGGTATCTCCTTCACTTTGTACCTTAGGCTCTGATATCTCCTTCACTTTGTACCTTAGGCTCTTTATCTCCTTTACTTTGTACCTTAGGTTCTGGTATCTCCTTTACTTTGTACCTTAGGCTCTGGTATCGCCTTTACTTTGTGCCTTAGACTCTGGTATCTCCTTTACTTTGTGCCTTAGGCTCTGGTATCTCCTTTACTTTGTGCCTTAGGTTCTGGTATCTCCTTTACTTTGTGCCTTAGGCTCTGATATCTCCTTTACTTTGTACCTTAGGCTCTGGTATCTACTTTACTTTGTACCTTAGGTTCTGGTATCTCCTTCACTTTGTACCTTAGGCTCTGGTTTTTCCTTTACTTTGTACCTTAGGTTCTGGTATCTCCTTTACTTTGTACCTTAGGCTCTGGTATCTCTTTCACTTTGTACCTTAGGTTCTGGTATCTCCTTCACTTTGTACCTTAGGTTGTGGTATCTCCTTCACTTTGTACCTTAGGCTCTGGTATCTCCTTCACTTTGTACTTTTGGCTCTGGTATCTCCTTCACTTTGTACCTTAGGTTGTGGTATCTCCTTCACTTTGTACCTTAGGTTGTGGTATCTCGTTCACTTTGTTCCTTAGGTTGTGGTATAAGTAAAAATTGAGATTTTACCAAAGTGAAAAATTTCCGCCCTCAACGGTACAGGAAGTTGGCCATCTTGGATCAAACCTGTGTCCGGCAAAAGCGCATTACCTTATACTTTTGACCACTACGTCCACATCTTTGGTCGAAAACACGCCAAACCTGACCAGATGACACTAAACCCATGTGGAACAAAATACATGGGTTAAAATTTGAATATCATGTTTGGTTTAGTCATGGTGATTTTTTTAACAAAATCGTACAATTTTGGACATTTGTAAAAAAATCTTTCTTCAGAATTTTTTTGGGGGAAAATGAAAAAACAGCATTTGTGCGCTTTTTCAAACTGAACGCAACGATATGCATTTCAAGAGCGTATCTCATAAAATGGCTCAATAGCGCCCCCCTTTAAATTTTGTTTTCAAAAATTCATACAAGACAAACAGTTTTACGTAAAATTGTGAAATAATTCACAGAGGGCTCATTTGTGGTGGGGCACAATGCAAATTGGTGAGTCTAGCTCTTGTAGTTTAGGAGAAAAATAATAGCAAAAAAAAAATCTCCGTTATTATTATTATTTATTATGCTTTCCCATACAACCTCAATTTTGACCCCCTGAACGTTAACGAAAATTCATCAAAATTCAAGGTCGGTGAAAAATTTTTTTTTTTTTGGCGGTTCCAACTTGAAACAATTTAAGTTGGCTCTATAGCTTCCTGAAAGCCCAATGCAAATTTTTGCCAAGTTTGTCGCAGAAAGCTGAAATTTGGCAAAGACATTTATCATAAATTTCATAAATTACAGAGCAAAAAAGCTAATGAAGATGTCCTTCTATCTCATACTATGTTACCGTGGCAACAGGAAATCAAAAATGTTGTTCTTTTTTTTGTTGAATTTTTTGAGTTTTCACTCGTTGAATGTTAACGAAAAGTTACCAAATTTTAACCCTATTTCAAGTTTTGTACCTAGTGTGTTTTTACAAAGTTGATAAATAACAATGTTTTGACATGACTCGCTAGCGCCCCCTGCAATTTAAACTTACATGTAAAAATCTGCAACTTGGTACAAAGATAGCCAACAATGAGACGAGTAAAAAGTTCCATTATGACCCCTCTCCAAAACCTACAGGGCGTCGGCTATTGTGGGCGAACTTAATTTTGTATAATAAATAAATAAATTTTGAATTTGTTAAAAAATGTAGGTGTGGCAAAATCCCAACTTTAAACTGACAGTTTTCTGTGTCTTTACAATTGCATATCTCTGGTATGCTATTGTTTATTTTAAGACCAGAATATACGTTTTGTTTGAAATGACAAGCCCACAGCGCCACCTTGAACATTTGAATAGACACAAAATAATTTAGCTTGTTGTAACTACTCAAAATTTGGCATTGAAACAAATTGACATTCTTCTTACAAATCTAAACAATTAAGCCAATGGAAGCAAACTTCTAAGCGTGTTGCCATGGTAACGTACAATTTTTACCATTGAAATACATACAAACATTTTTAATGTAATGAAAAAGTTACTTTGTCCTAAAGAGTTGAAACTTGGCACATTTATTGCCTACATGATACTGAACAAAAAAGCCAATGAAGGCGTACCTCTATCTCGGACCATGCGGCTGTGACAGACTCACAAATTGTCAGGATAATGATTGGAGTAGTATATAGATGCACCTTGTGGTGGTGGGGGGGTGATATAGGCAGGAAAGGCACAGGGACGATGGACGAGCTCGTCGCGGTCGTTCAATTGAATTTAATTTAAAATTAATTTCTGCTTATTTTTTTGCTCCATAGGCTTATTTAACTATTTCAAACACAGCCTCTTCTCCCTTTAACTTTTCTTTGCAAACACCCATAACAGGTAGAAGTTTTCTTTAAACACACCTTCCTTATTATTATTATTAATAATTTATTTATTTATTCAGAATGGTGAATGAAAGTTTAAATACCTAAGCAGGGTATACTGTATTATAACAGTACTCTATAACTGTGTCTACAAAATAATTATTTGTTTAGTAAAATTGCAACCTTTAACCATGTTGTTTTATGCCACAAACGTTTTTACAAAAGTAAACTAATGTGATTTTTTCCACTAGTCAATTGTTTGTGTTCTGACATTGGTAAATGTGAGTCACCTGAACACCTTTGTGTAAAGAATCTAATCCTAAAACATCATTTTTTTTTATTTATTATTTTTTGTCTTGTGTCAACTAAAGCCTAAATATGTTTTATTTTGACAGTATGCAGTAGAATGAACAGTGTGCCTTCTTCTTTGATGATGCTTAAAGTTGTGTCTTGACCCTTTTACCTTCCTGTGCAGGGCCATAGGAATGGAGCCACGTCAGACTTCCGGCCTCAGTATAAAGAAGGCCAAGCTCAGGTACGTCCGTCAGAACCTCTAGGACAGGGGTGTCGAACTTATTTTGACAAAGGGCCACATTAGCATCATGGTTGTCCTCGAAGGGCCGGCTGTAACTCAATTTAACCTTACCAATCTTTGACATATTACTAATAATAGTTGTATGTGATTATTGTAATTTTATTGAAGTGAAAAGTACTGAATATATATCTGCATTAGTCTGAAAAATTACTTACTTACAGACAAAATATTTTATTGTGTTAAGACACCCAGATTATTAGAGTGAAGTAGTAAACCTTATAAGACCTTGAGGGCCGGATGAAATGAGGTGGAGGGCCGCATCTGGGCCCCCGGGCCTTGAGTTTGACATATGTGCTCTAGGACGACTGCGGTTCATAAACCACTTACACATCACAACCGGATGTTCTTGAAACGTACCTGAGACTGGTCGTGTTTAACCGTCTTGTCGTGTATCATCCACAAATTGTAATTCTTTGATTGCAGATGACAAAGGTTGCACAGTGGACGTCAGGCTTAGTGCACTTTTACTCATGATTTACACATGGTACCATGATTTCTTTAGAGTAAAACTTTGACCAAGTTTTGCCAAGTCGAAATGATGGAGTACTTCAAAAGTTCAATTATGTCTTTCAATTTTTCACAACTTATTGTGACGGTGATTACTCGACTACAGTATACCTACAAAATGATCTAGATAATTTGTTTGCACATTATATTAATAAATTAATGAATGGATTGATTGATTGATTGATTGATTGATTTTGCCAACTGAAATCCAAAAAAACAAATCACAATTTGGTCTTTTGTGACCAACTTGTGTGTGATCTACAACAGATACACTGTATAAGAACTAGTACAAGTGTTTACTGTATACTCTCTTAATTAATGGATCTGATGAAGAGCATTTTAATTCCATTGTGATGTTGAAACTGGTACTGAAAAGTGAGTATTTCCCCTGCTATCAAAATGGAGTTTGAAAAGTTCATATGATGACAGCGCTAGTGCAGAGTGGAGGATGATGTTATGGAAAACATCAAACTTTTGCAGTGCAAACAGGACTTACAACGGTAAGTTGTAAGGAGCATGCGTGGGAACATGAGTAAAGAGTAACTGTCTGTTGTGGTCTGTACAGGAGTGGCACTGGTCTGAGCATAGCATCCAGTACAGGAAGGTCAGTGTCCTCAGAGCCACAGTCCTGCTTCACCTTCTCAATCCAAACGCACATCCGCCTGAGTCTAGAGTGTGTGACCCTCTCAGTCTGGACTGTGTGAATGTAGTGACCTTCTCAGTCTGTCTGAGTCTAGACTGTGTGAATGTAGTGACCCTCTCAGTCTGTCTGAGTCTAGACTGTGTGAAGTGACCCTCTCAGTCTGTCTGAGTCTAGACTTTTTGAATGTAGTGACCCTCTCAGTCTGTCTGAGTCTAGACTGTGTGAAGTGACCCTCTCAGTCTGTCTGAGTCTAGACTTTTTGAATGTACAAGTGCTGGTCAACGAATTAGAATAATTTGAAATGGTGCAATCATGAAATTCTTTGAATGCATTTGTTGTGCAGAAAGAAATTCAGGTGTTCACCGCACCTGTCCTACTCGTTAGAGTAATCACAGAACTCGTTACCTGTAAAAAACCTGCTCAGCTGAGCTTTCCAAAAGGTCCATTTAGGCCATTTAACTGTGACACTGTTGTTCCATTGAATTAGAATAATGGAGAAACCGTTTCATTGAATTAGAATAAATTTTATTATAATTAGAATCATCACTTTCTCAGTATTTTGTGGCTGCCCCCTTGGCTTGTATGACTGCCTGAAGTCTCCGCGGCATCGATTTGACCAGCTTGTCGCAAGTTTACGCACTCACAGCTTCCCAAGCAGTGGCGATGTTCTACTTCAGTTGGTCCAGCTTAGTCGGCTTTCTGTCGCGAATTTTCCGCTTGATGATGGCCCAAAGGTTTTCAATGACATTGAGGTCAGGCGAGTTGGCCGGCCATGCCAAAACTTCAAGCTGTTTTCTAGTGAACCAATCTTTGGTCGACTTTGCCGCATGAGCCGGTGCAAGATCCTGTTGAAATATGAAGTCTTCTTCGCCGAACTGTTCCTCAACAGTCGGAATCAGGAACGTTTCCAGAACATCTTGATATACGGCAGCATTGACAGTCTTCTTGAGGAAGCAGAGTTTCCCTACACCCCGAGCAGACATGCATCCCCAGACCATAACGCTCTGGGGAAACTTGACGGATCTTTTCACGCACTCGTGGTTGTAGGTTTCGCCACCACGACGCCAGACACGAAGACCTTGGTCACCAAAGGAGATGCAGAAGCGTGATTCGTCACTGAAGACCACTTTCTGCCAGTCTTCAGCAGTCCACTCGCCGTGTTGTTTGGCCCACTTCAGCTGTTTCTGCATTTGTTTCTTGTTCAGCATCGGTTTTACCATAGTATGTCTATGGGTTTTACTGCTGGAACGCGATATTTGAAGCCGAGTCATTGAAAACCTTTGGGCCATCATCAAGCGGAAAATTTGCGACAGAAAGCCGACTAAGCTGGACCAACTGAAGCAGAACATCGCCACTGCTTGGGAAGCTGTGAGTGCGTAAACTTGCGACAAGCTGGTCAAATCGATGCCGCGGAGACTTCAGGCAGTCATACAAGCCAAGGGGGCAGCCAAAAAAATACTGAGAAAGTGATGATTCTAATTATAATAAAATTTATTCTAATTCAATGAAACGGTTTCTCCATTATTCTAATTCAATGGAACAACAGTGTCACAGTTAAATGGCCTAAATGGACCTTTTGGAAAGCTCAGCTGAGCAGGTTTTTTACAGGTAACGAGTTCTGTGATTACTCTAACGAGTAGGACAGGTGCGGTGAACACCTGAATTTCTTTCTGCACAACAAATGCATTCAAAGAATTTAATGATTGCACCATTTCAAATTATTCTAATTCGTTGACCAGCACTTGTAGTGACCCTCTCAGTCTGTCTGAGTCTGGACTGTGTGAATGTAGTGACCCTCTCAGTCTGTCTGAGTCTGGACTGTGTGAAGTGACCCTCTCAGTCTGTCTGAGTCTAGACTGTGTGAAGTGACCCTCTCAGTCTGTCTGAGTCTAGACTGTGTGAATGTAGTGACCCTCTCAGTCTGTCTGAGTCTAGACTGTGTGAATGTAGTGACCCTCTCAGTCTGTCTGAGTCTGGACTGTGTGAATGTAGTGACCCTCTCAGTCTGTCTGAGTCTGGACTGTGTGAAGTGACCCTCTCAGTCTGTCTGAGTCTAGACTGTGTGAAGTGACCCTCTCAGTCTGTCTGAGTCTAGACTGTGTGAATGTAGTGACCCTCTCAGTCTGTCTGAGTCTGGACTGTGTGAAGTGACCCTCTCAGTCTGTCTGAGTCTAGACTGTGTGAATGTAGTGACCCTCTCAGTCTGTCTGAGTCTAGACTGTGTGAATGTAGTGACCCTCTCAGTCTGTCTGAGTCTAGACTGTGTGAATGTAGTGACCCTCTCAGTCTGTCTGAGTCTAGACTGTGTGAAGTGACCCTCTCAGTCCGTCTGAGTCTGGACTGTGTGAATGTAGTGACCCTCTCAGTCCGTCTGAGTCTGGACTGTGTGAAGTGACCCTCTCAGTCCGTCTGAGTCTGGACTGTGTGAATGTAGTGACCCTCTCAGTCTGTCTGAGTCTAGACTGTGTGAATGTAGTGACCCTCTCAGTCTGTCTGAGTCTAGACTGTGTGAATGTAGTGACCCTCTCAGTCTGTCTGAGTCTGGACTGTGTGAATGTAGTGACCCTCTCAGTCTGTCTGAGTCTAGACTGTGTGAATGTAGTGACCCTCTCAGTCCGTCTGAGTCTAGACTGTGTGAATGGAGTGACCCTCTCAGTCCGTCTGAGTCTAGACGACCCACAGAAGCTGCTTTGGATTGAGCTGAAGGTGTGGGGCTGGTTCAGGTGTGGGTCTTAGTTTGTAGAAGGCTTCAGCTGATTCTTCTGGGAGCTCTGTTTGCAGCGCTTTTCTCTCTGCCATAAAATGTTTTGATAATCATCATTCTTCTAAGTCATCCTTTGATTCAGCTTTGGCTTTGTGTGGGAGGCCGCCATGTTTGTTTCTTCAAAATTGAACTGTGGAGATAAAACACAAAGACCAGAACACAAGTTACCAGTGTAACTACAGTTCTATGAAGATCACTGTGGCTGCACTATCTGCAAGAAAATGTAAAAAAATAAAAAATGTAAATCTTAACTCTTACAGCCGAAGAGAGTGTAAGTTAGAACCGCAACAAGTGAATCCATTAATCACACAGAATTAATTATTCTAATGATAATAATGATAATGATAATATACATGAACTCACTGCACAGACTCCAAACCCTGTTAAGTGATGACACATATACTTAGTAAACCTGACGTTTGATGGGAAACTGCTGTTTTATGGAACATTTTATGTGGAGTTGAATGATTTTATGAGTAAAACAGTGAAGACGTGTTCTAAAAAAACAAAAAAAATTCTTGTTTTTTCTTAAAAATATGTTTGAACCACTGACAAATCAAAATAAAAAACGTTATATTGTCTTAGTCAAATTTCATACAAATCTGTGTGATAATATTAATGAACTAATGGAAAGTGTCAAATAGATTTAGAAGTACATATTTTGGTGTGGTTCCTAAAACCTCTTCAGTGGAAAGCATGTTGAAACTGATCCTGCAGATTGTGCAGTAACAGTGGTTAAAAAAATCACTAAAATAACCGAAGGGGAAACGGTGCCTCTGCTGGAGCTTCTTTCTGTCGTCAACTGTACACTTCACTCAAACTCTTTTAATGACTAAAGACTCAAGTAAGTATTCATCTCAAGAGCCAGGCCATATGGTCTTTACTGAAGGAGGAAAGTACCAAGAACTAGGTCCCCACATTGTTTCAGCCCCTGTTTAGTGCGAAGAACTGCCCTGTCCTCTTGTTTGTGTTCACACATGAGTGTCTGCATACGGGAACATTTAAACATGGAAGTCATTCAAATGTAACCTATTTTTATTCTATAGCGGTATGTTTGTAGAAAAAACACGCTAAAACAAAAATAAAATTAACAAGAAAACACAATTATTCACTCAAAATCAAACGAAGAAGAGGAGGACGGCTCAAGAGCCGTGGGTCAGGTTGGAAACTATTGTTTATACTCAATTGAATGATATATTTGATTGGAAATGTACATAATAATTTAAGATGTTGAAAGTTGGATACATTCGAGTTCACCTTGCCCTTTTTTCTTTGCTTTGGACTTCCAGTTTAGCTGCGACTAGCCTAAACTTAGAGCTACAAAATAAAATAAGATTATCTGTTTAAGATTACTTTACAAGACAGACAAGCTAACATGTTAGCTACCTGAACAGAGCTAAACAGGAAGTGAGCTGCCAAGAAAAGTGGGCGGGGCAGAATAAAGTGATTAGGCTCTGTGCACGGAACATGGGTTGGATGTTTTTTATTTAAAAGAGCTAGCTTGTGTACTTCTGAGTGTTTGTCAGACACTTAAACACACTGGTCCTTGTGTGATTTGACTTTGACGTGTTTACAGGGACTTCTGCCGCAGCTCACTGTTCTGTCTGATCTTCTCAGGATGTATTCTTTTTTGACTGATGGAGTGAAATAGTACATACAAGTACATCTTTTTAATTCGAAACAAGCCAGCGGATGTTCCAAGCACAGGGTTGTTGTGGGTTTGCAGTGCACTTTACAGGAGCTGTGTGTTTGTGTGTGACAGAGCTTTGACACGGAGCTGCTGCTGCCCCGGGACAGTGAGCGTGTCCAAGTCCAGCCTGTGGTGGTGGTCAAGAGCCAATCAGAGCCCTCCGCCATCAGCTTCATGGGAGCACTGCGCATCCCCGTCAGTAACATGACTTTTCTGTACATACACTCTACGAGGAAAAGCTCAGACTGTGTAGAGGTTCACTTAGTGACATCACAGTTTAAACCTGCAGGATGTGTGTGCTGTACTGACCCAACTCTTCCACGTCATGAAGGTTCTTGACCAGGATGTCGGGATTTAGCTGATCATCATGATTATCCAACTCTCAGTATAATCATAATGAAAAAAGAATTATACACTGTGACTATTTTAAAGCAAAATGAAGTGGATTTAGTTTACTCTGCAGAGTTTGGCTCAGATAGTTGTTTATCCCAGAAAAATACATCTTGTTTTATTGAGTAGATTTATATTCATTTAAAATTTCATTTCTAGGCCTGAGTATATGTCAGTAAAAAAAAAAAAAATGTTTTTTCATCCAGGAAGTTAGATTTTGTAAAACTGGCAACAAACTTGAGGAAAAGTCACTTGTTAGCCAACGAGAATAAAACATAGAAACACTTCATATGGTGACATCCCAGTCATGAACGCTCTTGATTGGTTGAGTTCTTTGCCAGGGTATTAGTATTATTATTGTTCTATTATATTATTCTAGTTGTGGTTAGTGGTTGTCATGGTGATAATGCTGTTGTCGTGTGCTCCTTCAGGGGGTGGTGGAGTTCTCCCTCTGTCTGCTCTTTGCTAAACTGGTCAGCTACACCTTCCTGTTCTGGCTGCCGCTCTACATGACCAAAGCAGGTGAGGACCCACTCTTCATGCGTCCTTGTGTCCTTAGTGTGTCCTTACTGTCCTTTAGGCCGGTTCACTTTGGCCTGGTTATGTGGATGGTGATTGTTTTTCTCTCCTCGGTCAGAGCAAAGTACAGCTGTCAACTGAAAATGTCAGGACATTTCTGCCAGTGCTTATTGTTAATAAATAGACTAAATTATCAACAAAATAACAAATCTCTGGTTAGATCAAAGCCACAAACATGCAAACACACCATGCTTCAGGCTGAACACATGAGTTTGGAAACAGGACAGAGTTGTACAGTTCTTCATGACAGAGTGACAGGAGGATGATGACTGTGCATCAGACTGTACCAGGGCAGAAGCACGTTTGTGTCGGGCTGACGTGAGGAAGTGGTGAGTAAACAAACGAGAATACATTATTCAGGCCAAGACGGTAGTGGACGTCTGGTCAAACACAGACAAACTGCCTTTGCTAAGACAAAATCATCGGAGCTGTCTGTGATGAAAGGAATCTACATAGCAACAGTATGGAAGCAGTTGTTAGATGATGGGGGCGGAGCTTAAAGGAGTTCTGCTGAAGTCTGAATGTCAGAGCTGAAACAAACTTATGAACTATGATCTTGACCAAGAAAGTTCTTTGTAAATGCAGGATTGTTATGTTTTGTTTCTATCTGCTCTTGAGTACCTCTGCCCTGCCTCAGAGGTACTGTGTCTTATCTGTGCTCTGTCTGCAGCTCACCTGGACGCGAAGAGAGCGGGAGACCTGTCCACGCTGTTCGACGTGGGCGGGATCATAGGTAAGACCTGCCGTTCTGTGGACCCTTCTGCAGCTGTGTGTCACAATTCAATAGAGATAAAAAGAAGTTTGGAATATTGTTAATAGTGATCTTTATGGCATCATGAGAAAAACTGTAGCAAAAAGACTCTTCTCCATGAAAACAAACAAGCTCACTCACAGTAAAGCTGTGGAAATGACCTGTGTCCTCACCAGTCTGTCCTCACCAGTCTGCCCTCTGTCCTCACCAGTCTGTCTTCTGTCCTCACCAGTCTGCCCTCTGTCCTCACCAGTCTGTCTTCTGTCCTCACCAGTCTGTCCTCACCACTCTGCCCTCTGTCCTCACCAGTCTGTCTTCTGTCCTCACCAGTCTGTCCTCTGTCCTCACCAGTCTGCCCTCTGTCCTCACCAGTCTGTCTTCTGTCCTCACCAGTCTGTCCTCTGTCCTCACCAGTCTGTCCTCACCAGTCTGTCCTCACCAGTCTGTCCCGTGTCCTCAGGTGGGGTCTTGGCTGGAGTGGTCTCAGACAAACTGGGCATGAGAGCCACCACCTGTGCTGTGATGCTGCTGCTGGCTGCTCCTACGGTGAGTCAGTGTTCCTACGGTGAGTCAGTGCTGTTATGGGGAGTCAGTGCTGTTACGGTGAGTGAGTGCTGTTATGGTGAGTCAGTGCTGTTACGGTGAGTCAGTGCTCCTATGGTGAGTCAGTGCTCCTACAGTGAGTCGGTGCTCCTACGATGAGTCAGTGCTGTTACGGTGAGTCAGTGCTGTTACGGTGAGTCAGTGCTCCTACAGTGAGTCAGTGTTCCTACGATGAGTCAGTGCTGTTACGGTGAGTCAGTGCTGTTACGGTGAGTCAGTGCTGTTACGGTGAGTCAGTGCTCCTACGGTGAGTCAGTGCTGTTACGGTGAGACAGTGCTGTTACGGGGAGTCAGTGCTCCTACGGTGAGTCAGTGCTGTTACGGTGAGTCAGTGCTGTTACAGTGAGTCAGTGCTGTTACGGTGAGTCAGTGCTGTTATGATGAGTCAGTGCTGTTACGATGAGTCAGACGTGCGACGATGCGCTCACGTCCACTTGCAGCTGATTCATTCACAAAGTTAGTTCTACATTAGCACTTCATGCACTGTTTTTCTCGACTTACATGGTTTAAAGTGCTTGTGATTATAAATCCACTTGAGGATGGTTGTACTCCTCTCACCTGCGCACTCGCACGCTCACATGTGCTCAGCGCCAGCACGCACTGTCCTGGATGAGCTAAAGCTGGGTCACCTAACTTTATGTTGTAAATTAGTCAACTTTGTCATTTCTACCAAATGGTACTTTGTAAATGCAGCACTGACAATATCAATATACTGCCTAAAGCTGCATTCAGACCGGAGCGTCCAAAGCATCCAGTTTACATGTGAAGTCAATGTAAATTTGCGTCTTGAGCCGTCCAGCGAATTTGCATAGCTCGTTGAAATTTGCTTGCTCGAGTGTCTGCTGAGTCCTGCAAAGTAGATTCTCCAACTAGCGGCAACGCTTTGGCCTCATCAGGTGTCGACGCCCGAGTTGGGCTCTGCTGAACTTTCAAGCGTCAAACGCCCGCGTCCACCAGTCAGACACTTGTCTCCAGTGACGTAGTGACGCTGTTCTCCTCTCACATCAAGGGGAAAGGAGAACTGTTGAAGGAAGTCTTTTAATAACCTTTTTTAACAAAAGGTCGCTTGATGGTCTGAAAATCCGGCAACACGGCAATTCAAACAATATGGGACATGATCTGGACCAACTCTGCAACCTGCGGCTCTGGAGCCACAACCGGCTCTTTAAAGACTCCAGTGTGGCTCTTTGGGCTCTGATTGAGACTGGGGAATTGCTCTATTCGAGTTAGGTGGGAAAAAAGAACATTCTATTATGGGGTTTTAAATGGGATTCTTGTCTGTGTACTGAGAGCCTTGCTTTGGACGCTGTCCGGTCTGAACGCAGCATAAGTGCATGTTTTTGGTAGAAAAAAACAATGCACTATCATGGTTAAAAACTCACAAAAGTCAATTAAATAATAATATAATAATGTGTAACTGTTTGTGTTCCGCAGCTCTACGGCTTCTCGATGATCAGCAAGTTTGGAATGGGACCCACCATAGGTGAGCCACTGACTTCAGTGGGACGTTCAGTGTCCCACTTCAGTATCAGACGTGTTCTTCTCTCCAGAGTCTGTGTTTCGTGTCCCGCTTCAGTATCAGACGTGTTCTTCTCTCCAGAGTCCGTGTTTCGTGTCCCGCTTCAGTATCAGACGTGTTCTTCTCTCTAGAGTCTGTGTTTCGTGTCCCGCTTCAGTATCAGACGTGTTCTTCTCTCTAGAGTTTGTGTTTCGTGTCCCGCTTCAGTATCAGACGTGTTCTTCTCTCCAGAGTCTGTGTTTCGTGTCCCGCTTCAGTATCAGACGTGTTCTTCTCTCCAGAGTCTGTGTTTCGTGTCCCGCTTCAGTATCAGACGTGTTCTTCTCTCTAGAGTCCGTGTTTTGTGTCCCGCTTCAGTATCAGACGTGTTCTTCTCTCTAGAGTCCGTGTTTTGTGTCCCCCTTCAGTATCAGACGTTTCTTCTGTGTGGAAAAAATATGATTCTAATGAAAACCATCCATTTGTTTCTAACACCTTTGCCACAGTTCTTTTCATGTTTGGTATGTATTTGTTTATATGTCTTAGTCCTGATAGTTTGGTCCTGGTTTAGACTAGCTTTGGTCCTGATAGTTTGGTCCTGGTTTAGACTAGTTTTGGTCCTGATACTTTGGTCCTGGTTTAGACTAGTTTTGGTCCTGATAGTATCGGTCCTGGTTTAGACTAGTTTTGGTCCTGATAGTATCGGTCCTGGTTTAGACTAGTTTTGGTCCTGATAGTTTCTGTCCTGGTTTAGACTAGTTTGGTCCTGATAGTTTCGGTCCTGGTTTAGACTAGTTTTGGTCCTGATAGTTTCTGTCCTGGTTTAGACTAGTTTTGGTGCTGATAGTTTGGTCCTGGTTTAGACTAGTTTTGGTCCTGATAGTTTGGTCCTGGTTTAGACTAGTTTTGGTCCTGATAGTTTCTGTCCTGGTTTAGACTAGTTTTGGTGCTGATAGTTTCTGTCCTGGTTTAGGCTAGTTTTGGTCCTGATAGTTTCATTCCTGGTTTAGACTAGTTTTGGTCCTGATAGTATCGATCCTGGTTTAGACTAGTTTTGGTCCTGATAGTTTCAGTCCTGGTTTAGACTAGTTTTGGTCCTGATAGTATCGATCCTGGTTTAGACTAGTTTTGGTCCTGATAGTTCAGTCCTGGTTTAGACTAGTTTTGGTCCTGATAGTTTCAGTCCTGGTTTAGACTAGTTTTGGTCCTGATAGTATCGATCCTGGTTTAGACTAGTTTTGGTCCTGATAGTTCAGTCCTGGTTTAGACTAGTTTTGGTTCTGATAGTTCGGTCCTGGTTTAGACTAGTTTTGGTCCTGATAGTTCAGTCCTGGTTTAGACTAGTTTTGGTCCTGATAGTGCGGTCCTGGTTTAGACTAGTTTTGGTCCCGATAGTTTCTGTCCTGGTTTAGACTAGTTTTGGTCCTGATAGTTCGGTCCTGGTTTAGACTAGTTTTGGTCCTGATAGTATCGATCCTGGTTTAGACTAGTTTTGGTCCCGATAGTTTCTGTCCTGGTTTAGACTAGTTTTGGTCCCGATAGTTCGGTCCTGGTTTAGACTAGTTTTGGTCCTGATAGTTCGGTCCTGGTTTAGACTAGTTTTGGTCCTGATAGTTCGGTCCTGGTTTAGACTAGTTTTGGTCCTGATAGTTTCTCTCCTGGTTTAGACTAGTTTTGGTCCTGATAGTTCGGTCCTGGTTTAGACTAGTTTTGGTCCTGATAGTTTCTGTCCTGGTTTAGACTAGTTTTGGTCCCGATAGTTTCTGTCCTGGTTTAGACTAGTTTTGGTCCTGATAGTATCGGTCCTGGTTTAGACTAGTTTTGGTCCTGATAGTTTCGGTCCTGGTTTAGACTAGTTTTGGTCCCGATAGTTCGGTCCTGGTTTAGACTAGTTTTGGTCCTGTTAGTTTGGTCCTGGTTTAGACTAGTTTTGGTCCTGATAGTTCGGTCCTGGTTTAGACTAGTTTTGGTCCCGATAGTTCGGTCCTGGTTTCGACTAGTTTTGGTCCGATAGTTCGGTCCTGGTTTAGACTAGTTTTGGTCCCGATGGTTCGGTCCTGGTTTTGACTAGTTTTGGTCCTGATAGTTCGGTCCTGGTTTAGACTAGTTTTGGTCCGATAGTTTCTGTCCTGGTTTAGACTAGTTTTGGTCCCGATAGTTTCTGTCCTGGTTTAGACTAGTTTTGGTCCTGATAGTTTCTGTCCTGGTTTAGACTAGTTTTGGTCCCGATAGTTTCTGTCCTGGTTTAGACTAGTTTTGGTCCCGATAGTTCGGTCCTGGTTTAGACTAGTTTTGGTCCTGATAGTTCGGTCCTGGTTTAGACTAGTTTTGGTCCTGATAGTTCGGTCCTGGTTTAGACTAGTTTTGGTCCTGATAGTTTCTGTCCTGGTTTAGACTAGTTTTGGTCCTGATAGTTCGGTCCTGGTTTAGACTAGTTTTGGCCCTGATAGTTTCTGTCCTGGTTTAGACTAGTTTTGGTCCTGATAGTTTTGTCCTGGTTTAGATAGTTTTGGTCCTGATAGTTCGGTCCTGGTTTAGACTAGTTTTGGTCCTGATAGTTTCGGTCCTGGTTTAGACTAGTTTTGGTCCTGATAGTTTCTGTCCTGGTTTAGACTAGTTTTGGTCCTGATAGTATCGATCCTGGTTTAGACTAGTTTTGGTCCTGATAGTATCGATCCTGGTTTAGACTAGTTTTGGTCCTGTTAGTTTGGTCCTGGTTTAGACTAGTTTTGGTCCTGATAGTATCGGTCCTGGTTTAGACTAGTTTTGGTCCTGATAGTTTCGGTCCTGGTTTAGACTAGTTTTGGTCCCGATAGTTCGGTCCTGGTTTAGACTAGTTTTGGTCCTGTTAGTTTGGTCCTGGTTTAGACTAGTTTTGGTCCTGATAGTTCGGTCCTGGTTTAGACTAGTTTGGTCCCGATAGTTCGGTCCTGGTTTCGACTAGTTTTGGTCCCGATAGTTCGGTCCTGGTTTAGACTAGTTTTGGTCCCGATGGTTCGTCCTGGTTTTGATAGTTTTGGTCCCGATAGTTCGTCCTGGTTTAGACTAGTTTGGTCCCGATAGTTCGTCCTGGTTTAGACTAGTTTTGGTCCCGATAGTTTCTGTCCTGGTTTAGACTAGTTTTGGTCCTGATAGTTTCTGTCCTGGTTTAGACTAGTTTTGGTCCCGATAGTTTCTGTCCTGGTTTAGACTAGTTTTGGTCCCGATAGTTCGGTCCTGGTTTAGACTAGTTTTGGTCCTGATAGTTCGTCCTGGTTTAGACTAGTTTGGTCCTGATAGTTCGGTCCTGGTTAGACTAGTTTTGGTCCTGATAGTTTCTGTCCTGGTTTAGACTAGTTTTGGTCCTGATAGTTCGGTCCTGGTTTAGACTAGTTTTGGCCCTGATAGTTTCTGTCCTGGTTTAGACTAGTTTTGGTCCTGATAGTTCGGTCCTGGTTTAGACTAGTTTTGGTCCTGATAGTTTCGGTCCTGGTTTAGACTAGTTTTGGTCCTGATAGTTTCTGTCCTGGTTTAGACTAGTTTTGGTCCTGATAATTTCTGTCCTGGTTTACACTAGTTTTGGTCCTGATAGTTCAGTCCTGGTTTAGACTAGTTTTGGTCCTGATAGTTTCATTCCTGGTTTAGACTAGTTTTGGTCCTGATAGTTTCTGTCCTGGTTTAGACTAGTTTTGGAGCACAAACTTCAAAACCACTACACCTTCACTGACAGCCTCACATTAACCACGCAAAAATACTACAACAAATGATTGAGCACGTGGACATTTACCTCGCCCTGCTTTGCCCATATACAACCTGTGTCCATTTTTTTGTCATGAAAATGTGAGCAGCACAATTCAATTTTTTTTTTTTTTTCAAATGTGACATATGTGGAAATAAATCTGATTAAATGCAACTGCAGTCTGAACGCTCACGTCACATTGTTCAACAAGCCAAAGCAGAAACAGCCAATTAAGAAACAGAAAACCAGCCTGGCTGGAATAGACTCAAACGTGTGTTGTGTGTGTGTGACGTAGAGCTCTTTACTGTGCATGCGGCTCACTTGTGATGCTGCTTCTCATTCACAGCAGAGACGAGTCGCTAGTTTTGTATAATGTTATATTTTTAATGTTAATGACTGTTGCACATGAACATTTATGAACTAATGAAAAAATCTGAATTGAGAATCTGACCAGCAGTGTGACCGCAGCCACAGACTCATGTTTAACTCATGTTAACTCAGTCAAACTTACTACTGACATGACTGACTCTTGATTCTGTTTCAGCCTTGCTCTCTGACCTCTGACCTCTGCCCTGTAGGCATGCTGTTGGTGTGTGGAGGCCTGGTGAACGGGCCGTACGCTCTCATCACCACCGCCGTCTCTGCAGATCTGGTTGGTTCTCTGTTTCTGGTTTAATGTGATGTTTTGAATCTTTGAGACAGAGAGAGTTCTGTTGCCGTGGCAATACACATGTATTTAATGTGGTCCCAAAAGATCAAATGTACTTTCTTCCTTAGGTTATAATCACAAACTTTGTATATTTTGTAAATAAAAATACAATACAGTGTATTGTATTTTTTACAATTGTATTTGTAAATAAATACAAAAGTGGGGTAGGTGGAGAAGACACTTGAGCATCAGCTACAAGATTACTCAAACTTGCCTGAATCAATCCAAATACAACTGTGGGTTAATGAATGATGAGCAAGCACTGCTGTATCATTTACATAATGGGGGTATTCCATGAAAGTGGCTTAACAAGTCTAGGCTTAGCCTAAAATCCTGAGCTGAAACTAGCTTCATCTCCAACTTAAGCCTCAAGTGGTTCCATGAAAGAAACAAGCCTGGGTCTGAACAACGCTAGTTCAAGCTTGAAGTTTAATCTGAGCTCTGAGCTTTGCTCTGCTGAATGTGACGAGACCAGGTTAATGGAGCGACGACATTACTGAGAATGAGAGAGAAAAAAGGTTTTCCTCATGATCTAACCAAACACGAGAGGGTTGATTTGCAACACAAAAGTTTTCAGTTTATAGTGGTTTATTCTGATGCGAGGAGCGAGAGGCAGCCCCTCCCCTCCTGTTCACTGCTGGAGAGAGACGAGGCAGTTTACTGCAGAGAACCAGAGCATTTATCATCGTATTTGTGAGAAGGCTCATCATTTTCCATTGCACTGCGCGTTTTTTCATGTGGAACTAGTCCTCCTGCGTAAAGTTGTCACTATAGGCCTTTTCCCACTGTAGGAACTTTTTTCAGTTCCTAGTCCTTTTTAGTTCCTGTCCCATTTTGGGAGCATTCACACAGAGCAGGAACTATGGACTGGGGCCACATTTTAGGGACTTTTTAGCTCCTGCTCTGGGGCAGGTACTTTCCAGTCAGACCAGGAACCTTATGGTGACACAAGCATATTTTACACTGCTAACTTTGTTTTTAAACATGTTTTACACAATATCACATTTAGATTAACTTTCCTTATCCTTAAGAAAATGATTTAAAGGCAGTAACTCCCAAAATGTATTTATTTAATTTGTAAATAGTAGCATATAATACTATTATTCGGAATTACAGTGAATCATTTGTTTTATTGTTAATCCCAGTGATGTTTTTAAGTTTTGCACATTATGGTTTTATGTGGAATCGAAAAAAGACAACTTTGTTTTCTTAACACCATTTAATGAATTATTTAAATGTTCCAGACTTTATAGGTGCTAATGCTAAAGCTAGTTAGACCCACTTTCAGAAACTGTTGCTGTGTGAACACAAACATGGGGCTAGGGTAGTTCCTCTGACTAAACAGGGACTGGAGAAATTTGGGGACTAGTTCTTGGTACTTTCATGTGGGAAAACGCCTAAAGTTGTAGCGTAACTCTTCACAACCAGAACTGACCAATCAGAGCAGAGGATGTGTGTCCGTGGTGTGAGGAGAGACGAGGGAAAGAGAGGTGTGATGAAGCGCTTCTGTGCGTAAAAGCAGCAGCACGACTCCACGACTTGCTCTAACACTTTAGTCCTGCTTTCATTGAGTAAGATTCATCCTTGAGCGAAATAGCCTCATGTCTGTGATACATCCTGTGTAGTCTACATGCACGTACAAGTTAACTTTCCAGCTAAATATGTGGTTCTTTGTGCTGCCAATTTGATGCTTGTCCTTACAAACATGTCTCTTCAAAGCCAGAGCAGCTCAAAAAGGAAAGAAAGAAAGAAAGAAAGAAAGAAAGAAAAAAAAATGACGTTATAAGTTGTGTTGGGACAGACAGAGAGATTTCACACAGTTGTGAAAATCTGTGTGAAATCTCATGTGATGATAAACATGAGATTTAAGTGTTTCTTTAAACGTTAAAATAACGCTAAAATAACCTTGACTGTTAGCCTGGTCCAGACCAGGTTTATGTCAGTGCACTTGTTACTGCAGCAACTCAGCGTCAGCTCTGGTTAGCCGCGTTAGTGGAACGGAAATGGAGATTTCATAAGCCTAGATTGACCAAATAAGCCAGGCTTTGGCTTTAGCTCGCTTCATGGAATACCCCCAATAGGTCCTTTTGAAGGGTTAATGTCATGGTGAGGTTCCTATTAGTTTGTGTGAATTCTTTAGGCTCCTACATAAAGCTGGCCACACACTACACAACTTTCCAGTTGTGACTAATTAGAATGCGAGTTTTGCCCACACACTACAAGACTGGACTGAGAGTGATTCTAGAAGGTTTGAGCCCACACACTACATGACTGAGACTGGCAACTGAACACAGGATTACTCCATCAGCAGAACAATTAATAATGCACAAAACAACAATGCACACAGTTTATAAAGAGTTGACTTTAGTGCTTCAATTTTTTTTTTTCGATTTTTGATTAACTTTTGTTTTTTTTTTATATTATTAGCTCGAGCCAGTAAACTGGCGAGAGCTATTGTTCTACGCTGGTTTCTTTATTATTATTATTTTCTGCCGAAAGAATCGCGTTTTTGACCCCTTGGACCCCCTGAAAAAGTATGCTACATGCATCGTTGCGACCGGTCCGGCGAAAAATTTATAATTTGCATTGAGAATGTCAGACCAACCGACTCACAGCGCCGCCTAGAATCAGACCTCTATGGCAAGGAAACAGGAAATTTTGGCCTAGACTCATGAAACTCAGAACAGTGATAGAGCTCCATGAGACAAGACTAAAGTTGACTTGGCGCACTGCTCTATGATGCACAGGAAGTCGGCCATATTGGATTTAATCAGCGACGCCAGTTTGATTTCGTTTTTATTTTAACGAACTAGTCCTAGGTTTTTGGGCCCAGTGAGCTCAGACTTGGCCTGCTGCATCTAGAGGCATTGAAGTTCAATAATCATCCAATTTTTTTGATACTCCTCACCGTTTTCCCGCAGGCGCCGGCGAAAAACACCTTCATTTCCTGTTTCTTTGAACACCTGTCACGGCCACAGGCTCTGACCTACAGAGCTCAGACTTCAGTCACTATTGTGTGATCCTGGACTAAACATTATGGATTCACTTTTATATGAAGACTCCACTCTATAGCGCCCCCTACCTATACCCTGAAATGTCAACTTTGTGCGATTTTCATGAAACTTTGCCCAAAAATTCTATGCCTGATAAGAAGCATAAAATTACATTATCGCTATGGTGCATTTTCAATACTTGGCCAGCAGGGGCGCAATGAATGCTCAAAAAAAGACATTAAAATCTATAACACGCACGCCTCTGTCAGATTGACTTGAAACTTGAATACTTATAGACTGGATGACCCCGGTTACAAACATATGTCTAACATAACGGTCGGGCATATAGCGCCACCTATAGACATGCACAAACATTACAATGGGGATAGGAAATTTACTTTGACTTTTATTTGTGAAACTTTGCACATTAATCCTTAATGTGCCCCTGATCATAAAAGTCAATCAGACCTAGCTCTATTTTTACAGTTTTGTCTCCAGGAGCCTCCAAAGCTCCTATACATTGTAATGACAGTCTGACTCTTATTTCACTAATGTGAGATAAAAAGTCACTAAACAGTGACAGACTCACACCAAAGTTGGCCGAATTAAATATAATAATGTAAATATCAGATTCATAACTGTATTTTACACACTTTTAACCAAACAGCTCTACGGCGCCACCTTCTGTATAAATCCAATGGAGACTGGGACAAGTTTACTTTGGAGTAGGACAATGACATTTACCACAGTGACAGAGCTGATGAAGACAAACATAAAACATAATTGGTGCAATGCTCCACGTCACACAGGAAGTCGGCCATTTTGGATCTAAAATCAGCCGCCACTTGATTTCGTTTTTATTTTAACGAACTAGTCCTAGGTTTTTGGGCCCAGTGAGCTCAGACTTGACCTGCTGCATCTAGAGGCATTGAAATTTAATAATCATCCAATTTTTTTGGATACTCCTCACCGTTTTCCGCAGCAGGCCGGCGAAAAACACCTTCGTTTCCTGTTTCTTGAACACCTGTCACGGCCACAGGCTCTGACCTACAGAGCTCAGACTTCAGTCACTATTGTGTGATCCTGGACTAAACATTATGGATTCACTTTTATATGAAGACTCCACTCTATAGCGCCCCCTACCATTCACCTCAAATGTCAACATTGTGCGATTTTTACCAAACTTACACAATAAATTCTACGCGTGAGAAGATGCAAAAATTACATTACAGGTATGGTGCATTTTCAATACTTGGCCAGCAGGGGCGCAATGAATGCTCAAAAATACCCTAAAAATCCTAGCACACATGCTCTTGTGGATGACTTGAATTTGAATCACTAATAGACTGGATGAGCCTGGTCACAAAACTATGTCTAACGCAATGGTCTGGGTTATAGCGCCACCTATAGGAATGCAAAACTTCCAGAGATATCCATTTTGCCATTCAATGCTATGGCACTTTTGAAATGGGGAGAGTAGGAGCCCGGCAGTGGTCTGGAGAGGAAAATGCAATGTTGGGAGGTTGCAGGTCGAGGGCGGTGCGTGGCAGGGCGGTCGCGCGGCTGGCGAGAGCTATCATCGCCGCTTTAGCGGCTTTAATGATATTTGTTCTTCAATGCCTCAGACAGATTTTCTGACAAAACAATTGCATTTTTGACCCCCTGGACCCCCGAAAAAGTATGCTCAACATGCATCAACGCGACCAGCTTGGTGAAACATTTAATAATTTGGGGATTGCCAGCATGTCAAATCAGACCCGTCTCGACAGCGCCACCTAGAATGACACCCCTATGGCAACTGACACATGTAAATTTTGGCCTAGACTCATGAAACTCAGAACAGTGATAGAGCTTCATGAGACAAGTCTAAAGTTGACTTGGCGCACTGCTCTATGATGCACAGGAAGTCGGCCATATTGGATTTAATCAGCGACGCCAGTTTGATTTCGTTTTTATTTTAACGAACTAGTCCTAGGTTTTTGGGCCCAGTGAGCTCAGACTTGGCCTGCTGCATCTAGAGGCATTGAAGTTCAATAATCATCCAATTTTTTTAGATCCTCCTCACCGTTTCCACGCAGCAGGCCGGCGAAAACCACCTTCGTTTCCTGTTTCTTCACAGACCTGTCACAGCCACAGGCTCTGACCTACAGAGCTCAGACTTCAGTCACTATTGTGTGATCCTGGACTAAACATTATGGATTCACTTTTATTTGAAGACTGCACTCTATAGCGCCCCCTACCATTACCTGAAATGTCAACATTGTGCGATTTTTACCAAACTTACACAACAAATTCTTCGCGTGAGAAGAAGCAAAATATTGTATTACACATATGGTGCATTTTCAATCTTTGGCCACCAGGGGCGCAATGAATGCTCAAAAATATATTTAAAAATCTCTATCACGCACATGCTCTGTTGGATTGATCTGACATTTGCATCATTTCTTGATTGGAGAGTCCTAGTTACAAACGTATGTCAAACACAATGGTCCGGTTATAGCGCCACCTATTGGAATGCACAAACTTACAGAGATGTCTGAATCTAGCTTTCAAATAATCTGGCACTTTTCAAAAGGCGGGGTAAGAGCTCGAACAGTGGTCTGGAGAGGAAAATGCAATAGTGGGAGGTTGCGGCTCGGTGGCGGTGGCGTGGCAGGGCGGTCGCGCGGCTGGCGAGAGCTATCATCGCCGCTTTAGCGGCTTTAATTAGCTCGAGCCAGTAACTGGCGAGAGCTATTGTTCTCGTGTTTCTTATTATTATTATTATTTTTTTCTGCCAAACAATCGCGTTTTTGACCCCTTGGACCCCCTGAAAAAGTATGTACAACGTACATCGTCGCGACCGGACCGGCGAAAAATTCGATAATTTCGACATTGCAAGAATGTCGAACCCAAACCGACTCGACAGCGCCGCCTAGAATCGACCTCTATGGCAGAGGAAACAGGTAAATTTTGGCCTAGACTCATGAAACTCAGAACAGTGATAGAGCTCCATGAGACAAGACTAAAGTTGACTTGGCGCACTGCTCTATGATGCACAGGAAGTCGGCCATATTGGATTTAATCAGCGACGCCAGTTTGATTTCGTTTTTATTTTAACGAACTAGTCCTAGGTTTTTGGGCCCAGTGAGCTCAGACTTGGCCTGCTGCATCTAGAGGCATTGAAGTTCAATAATCATCCAATTTTTTTGGATACTCCTCACCGTTTTCCCGCAGTACGCCGGCGAAAAACACCTTCGTTTCCTGTTTCTTTGATCACCTGTCACGGCCACAGGCTCTGACCTACAGAGCTCAGACTTCAGTCACTATTGTGTGATCCTGGACTAAACATTATGGATTCACTTTTTAGGAAGACTCCACTCTATAGCGCCCCCTACCTATACCCTGAAATGTCAACTTTGTGCGATTTTCATGAAACTTTGCCCAAAAATTCTATGCCTGATAAGAAGCATAAAATTACATTATCGCTATGGTGCATTTTCAATACTTGGCCAGCAGGGGCGCAATGAATGCTCAAAAAAAGACATTAAAATCTATAACACGCACGCCTCTGTCAGATTGACTTGAAACTTGAATCACTTATAGACTGGATGACCCCGGTTACAAACATATGTTAACATAACGGTCGGGCATATAGCGCCACCTATAGACATGCACAAACATTACAATGGGGATAGGAAATTTACTTTGACTTTTATTTGTGAAACTTTGCACATTAATCCTTAATGTGCCCCTGATCATAAAAGTCAATCAGACCTATGCTCTATTTTGTACAGTTTTGTCTCCAGGAGCCTCCAAAGCTCCTATACATTGTCAATGACACTGAGACTCTTATTTCACAAATGTGAGATAAAAAGTCACTAAACAGTGACAGACTCACACCAAAGTTGGCCGAATTAAATATAATAATGTAAATATCAGATTCATAACTGTATTTTACACACTTTTAACCAAACAGCTCTACGGCGCCACCTTCTGTAAAAATCCAATGGAGACTGGGACAAGTTTACTTTGGAGTAGGACAATGACATTTACCACAGTGACAGAGCTGATGAAGACAAACATAAAACATAATTGGTGCAATGCTCCACGTCACACAGGAAGTCGGCCATTTTGGATCTAAAATCAGCCGCCACTGTGATTTCGTTTTTATTTTAACGAACTAGTCCTAGGTTTTTGGGCCCAGTGAGCTCAGACTTGACCTGCTGCATCTAGAGGCATTGAAATTCAATAATCATCCAATTTTTTTGGATACTCCTCACCGTTTTCACGCAGCAGGCCGGCGAAAAACACCTTCGTTTCCTGTTTCTTTGAACACCTGTCACGGCCACAGGCTCTGACCTACAGAGCTCAGACTTCAGTCACTATTGTGTGATCCTGGACTAAACATTATGGATTCACTTTTATATGAAGACTCCACTCTATAGCGCCCCCTACCATTCACCTCAAATGTCAACATTGTGCGATTTTTACCAAACTTACACAATAAATCTATGCTGAGAAGATGCAAAATATTACATTACAGGTATGGTGCATTTTCAATACTTGGCCAGCAGGGGCGCAATGAATGCTCAAAAATACCCGAAAAATCCTAGCACACACACGCTTTGTTGGATTGACTTGGAATTTGAATCACTAATAGATGGATGGTCCTGGTCACAAACTATGTCTAACGCAATGGTCTGGGTTATAGCGCCACCTATAGGAATGCAAAACTTCCAGAGACTATCCATTTTGCCATTCAATGCTATGGCACTTTTGAAATGGGGAGAGTAGGAGCCCGGCAGTGGTCTGGAGAGGAAAATGCAATGTTGGGAGTTGCAGGTCGAGGGCGGTGCGTGGCAGGGCGGTCGCGCGGCTGGCGAGAGCTATCATCGCCGCTTTAGCGGCTTTAATGATATTTGTTCTTCAATGCCTCAGACAGATTTTCTGACAAAACAATTGCATTTTTGACCCCCTGGACCCCCGAAAAAGTATGCTCAACATGCATCAACGCGACCAGCTTGGTGAAACATTTAATAATTTGGGATTGCCAGCATGTCAAATCAGACCCGTCTCGACAGCGCCACCTAGAATGACACCCCTATGGCAACTGACACATGTAAATTTTGGCCTAGACTCATGAAACTCAGAACAGTGATAGAGCTTCATGAGACAAGTCTAAAGTTGACTTGGCGCACTGCTCTATGATGCACAGGAAGTCGGCCATATTGGATTTAATCAGCGACGCCAGTTTGATTTCGTTTTTATTTTAACGAACTAGTCCTAGGTTTTTGGGCCCAGTGAGCTCAGACTTGGCCTGCTGCATCTAGAGGCATTGAAGTTCAATAATCATCCAATTTTTTTAGATCCTCCTCACCGTTTCCACGCAGCAGGCCGGCGAAAACCACCTTCGTTTCCTGTTTCTTCACAGACCTGTCACAGCCACAGGCTCTGACCTACAGAGCTCAGACTTCAGTCACTATTGTGTGATCCTGGACTAAACATTATGGATTCACTTTTATTGAAGACTCACTCTATAGCGCCCCCTACCATTACCTGAAATGTCAACATTGTGCGATTTTTACCAAACTTACACAAAAATTCTTCGCTGAGAAGAAGCAAAATATTGTATTACACTATGGTGCATTTTCAATCTTGGCCACCAGGGGCGCAATGAATGCTCAAAAATATATTTAAAAATCTCTATCACGCACATGCTCTGTTGGATTGATCTGAATTTGCATCATTCTTGATTGGAGAGTCCTAGTTACAAACGTATGTCAAACACAATGGTCCGGTTATAGCGCCACCTATTGGAATGCACAAACTTACAGAGATGTCTGAATCTAGCTTTCAAATAATCTGGCACTTTTCAAAAGGCGGGGTAAGAGCTCGAACAGTGGTCTGGAGAGGAAAATGCAATAGTGGGAGGTTGCGGCTCGGTGGCGGTGCGTGGCAGGGCGGTCGCGCGGCTGGCGAGAGCTATCATCGCCGCTTTAGCGGCTTTAATGATATTTGTTCTTCAATGCCTCAGACAGATTTTCTGACAAAACAATTGCATTTTTGACCCCTGGACCCCCGAAAAAGTATGCTCAACATGCATCAACGCGACCAGCTTGGTGAAACATTTAATAATTTGGGGATTGCCAGCATGTCAAATCAGACCCGTCTCGACAGCGCCACCTAGAATGACACCCCTATGGCAACTGACACATGTAAATTTTGGCCTAGACTCATGAAACTCAGAACAGTGATAGAGCTTCATGAGACAAGTCTAAAGTTGACTTGGCGCACTGCTCTATGATGCACAGGAAGTCGGCCATATTGGATTTAATCAGCGACGCCAGTTTGATTTCGTTTTTATTTTAACGAACTAGTCCTAGGTTTTTGGGCCCAGTGAGCTCAGACTTGGCCTGCTGCATCTAGAGGCATTGAAGTTCAATAATCATCCAATTTTTTTAGATCCTCCTCACCGTTTCCACGCAGCAGGCCGGCGAAAACCACCTTCGTTTCCTGTTTCTTCACAGACCTGTCACAGCCACAGGCTCTGACCTACAGAGCTCAGACTTCAGTCACTATTGTGTGATCCTGGACTAAACATTATGGATTCACTTTTATTTGAAGACTGCACTCTATAGCGCCCCCTACCATTTACCTGAAATGTCAACATTGTGCGATTTTTACCAAACTTACACAACAAATTCTTCGCGTGAGAAGAAGCAAAATATTGTATTACACATATGGTGCATTTTCAATCTTTGGCCACCAGGGGCGCAATGAATGCTCAAAAATATATTTAAAAATCTCTATCACGCACATGCTCTGTTGGATTGATCTGACATTTGCATCATTTCTTGATTGGAGAGTCCTAGTTACAAACGTATGTCAAACACAATGGTCCAGGTTATAGCGCCACCTATTGGAATGCACAAACTTACAGAGATGTCTGAATCTAGCTTTCAAATAATCTGGCACTTTTCAAAAGGCGGGGGTAAGAGCTCGAACAGTGGTCTGGAGAGGAAAATGCAATGTGGGAGGTTGCGGCTCGGTGGCGGTGGCGTGGCAGGGCGGTCGTGCGGCTG
The DNA here is from genome assembly GCA_038363315.1 of Mugilogobius chulae. Classification (NCBI taxonomy): domain Eukaryota; kingdom Metazoa; phylum Chordata; class Actinopteri; order Gobiiformes; family Gobiidae; genus Mugilogobius; species Mugilogobius chulae. The sequence continues at coordinate 23,990,946 of CM076396.1, read as the reverse complement.
GCGAGAGCTATCATCGCCGCTTTAGCGGCTTTAATTTTTTTTTGGTCTTTGATTAATAATTTTTACAACAAGACAGAAAAAAAAGTTTTGTTTTAGCGTAATTATTTTTGCCATAAGCAAACACTTTTCATTGGTTAAGCAGGTCAGTCATGTAGTGTGTGGTCTCAAACGTTCTAGAATCACTCTCAGTCCAGTCTTGTAGTGTGTGGGCAAAACTCGCATTCTAATTAGTCACAACTGGAAAGTTGTGTAGTGTGTGGCCAGCTTTAGAACTCAGAGTTTTAAATGTTGTCTTACAGTGTGTAATAGTGTGTTTGTGTGTTATGCAGGGCACACACAAAAGCCTGAAGGGGAACGCTCGGGCCTTGTCCACAGTCACTGCTATCATCGATGGGACTGGCTCTGTGGGTAGGTTTTTCCACTCACTGCTTTTGTACGACGCCTAATAGAACTGCAGCCATTTTGAGCTGTGCTTGAAGATTAGGATCCTCAAACTGTTTGTCTGGTCCTGGTTTAGACTGGTATTGGTCCTGGTTTAGACTGGTATTGGTCCTGGTTTAGACTGGTATTGGTCCTGGTTTAGACTGGTATTGGTCCTGGTTTAGACTAGTATTGGTCCTGGTTTAGACTAGTATTGGTCCTGGTTTAGACTGGTTTTGGTCCTGGTTTAGACTAGTTTTGGTCCTGGTTTAGACTAGTTTTGCTCCTGGTTTAGACTGTATCGTTTATAGTACAATCTGTAAAATGACTTCCTTACTAGTTACATTATGTATTCATATTATTGACTGTTAAATAAAAGAGAACTCATTCCCATAAGAAGTGTAAACAGGACACACTGTTACAAACGTCTGAATCCCTTCAGAGCAGCTGAGAGGAAGTAGAAGGTTTAGTAATGCAAAGTGACATGTAAACATATGTACATGTATGTTTGTATTTTCTCTGGGATATATTACTTTCAGGGATATTTAAATCTCCAGCACAGTTCACTTCACATGCACAGGGTTATTATTACCTCTCCACAAAAAGTCGAAACTGAAACGAAATGTGTAAACTGATTAGTACAATCATAATTGTAACGCTGTTAACATTGTTTTATTGAAATAACCAGGCCCTTGTGTGTGTGTGTTTGTTCCAGGAGCTGCTCTGGGGCCCCTCCTCGCCGGCCTGCTGTCTCCTGGAGGCTGGGACCAGGTCTTCTACATGCTCATGACCGCAGACTTCCTGGCTCTCCTGGTCAGTATCACAGTAGTGGGAGGAGTTAGAGAGAAGGGAGGGGCTCAGAGAAAAGGGGGAGGGGTTAGAGAGAAGGGAGGGGGCAGAGAAAAGAGGGAGGAGACAGCAGGGGGGGTCAGAGAAGAGGGAACGGAGGGGAGTGAACTTCATTGTCTTTTCAAACAGTTTGGTTCAGATAAACTATTAGATCAAAAAGATTTTGACACATGTATTCTCACTGCGCTTCTGTCAATTGGACTTTAAAACGTAAACAGACGCACATATGTGAGAACCAGCGCTCTCATTGGACAGATTTGACTTGGGGGCGGAGCCACTCAGAAGAAGATAATGAATAAAAGTTAGGCTTCATGTAAGGATTAAACAGACAGATATAAAACACTACGCCAAGTCAAGAACATCACAACGAGCAGCAGAGTGATGTTACTCCGCGGAGTGTATTCTATCTGTGTAATGCACCGGCTTTGAGTTGTTTAATCCACTTATACCATGGTCAAATGTTTAAAAACTTTATACACGTTAGGGATGGGACGAGATCTTGTGTCGCGAGATCTCACGAGATCAAACTGTCACGATACTGTGCACACGTACTGAACTGTCTCGTGAGATTTTCCATGGTCATGAAATGACTGGTGGTTTTGTATCTTTGAGCAGCTGTAGTAAACATTCTCCTCCACACACAGACTTGTAGCAGACTTATTCTGACAGAAAACTGTATAACCTCTTTCTCAGTTTTTATTTCGTAAAGAAAGGACCGATATTGACAGAGATAATTACTGTAGTTCTAAACATTGAAAAAGTTAGCTCAAAAAATATATAATCGTCAAATATACATCGCGGGAACAGCGCAGTGTTTTTCACACTTAAACATAGTTTAAAATAGATCCACAAAGAGATACTTTGACCTTTATCATCAATAACTTTAAAAACGGAAAGGAAAGTCTCCTCATCTGTGAGTGTCTGGTCCTGTCAGCAGCAGCAGCGCAGTTTTATTTGATAGAAACAACCACAAGAAAATATCTTTACGTGCAGACCAATGTAGACAACAGAATGAATAACGTAGTCGGGAAATTATGCTTGGAAAACACATCTTCAGTGTGATAATCTGGCAGAGGCAACATTCGCAAAGACAAAACCAGAGTTATGAGCGGCTCTGTCTCCTGTCTTTGTGCGTTGTGACGGTGGCTCGTCAAGTCCAAAAAAGCACATGTTTTTTGTGTTTGTTTGGATCGAGACTGTTTGTATTCAGACCATGAGTGATGTGCACCGAAATTCGTTTGCAATCGGCCCGTGACCGACTAGGGCTGGTCTAGGGCTGATTGTTTGTTTCGGAGTTGGCTTGTCTTTAGACCTGAAAAAAGTCCAGACTTTCCGGGGAAACAAATTCTGGACTGTTTTAATCAAACCAATTTTTGCAGGGCTGAATACTCCCTAATTTCCTGCTTCTTGTCTAATTTCCTGTTATTTGTCCAAGTTCCTGTTGTGAGTTTGTCCAAGTTCCTGTTCTTATGGTTGTCAAAGTTCTCATTCCTTGTTTAAGTTCCTGTTCTTGTGCTTGTTCCTCGCAGCTCCTGCTCCGTCTGGTCTCTAAAGAACTGAGCTGCCATCAGAGCAGACCCATCACGGCCGTACAGTGAGTTCGCTTCTCTTTTTCTACTCATGATCGGTTTGGAAAGGATTTGGGAAATTAATCATATTTTCAATTGAAAAATTAATCTGGGATAATTTACTGTGGCAAAACAGAAGAAAACGCGGCCATTTTGCAGAACTGACCTGACAAATAGAGTTAAAATGATTTGATTTAAGTAGTTTAACCTTAATTTCAGAACCAATTTAATGTTTATTTTCTTTGCCCAGAACTGTTTCGGACACGTTTGACAACAAATGAAAATGTGATCTTGTGACATCATTCTGTTTCCTTTTGCAGGCTGAAGGAGCACTGAGCACAAAGACCTGCAAGGGCCCTCTGAGGAACCTTTGAGGGACCTGTGATGAACTTTTGAGGGACCTCTGACGAACCTTTGAGGGACCTCTGACGAACCTTTGAGGGACCTCTGACGAACCTTTGAGGGACCTCTGATGAACTTTTGAGGGACTGGCGTAGAACTTGCGATGGACCTGTGAGGAACCTCTGTGTCCTCACTGACTCTTGCACTTGAAGAACTCTTGAAGAACCTGCTCATGTGCAGCACTGTTCTACCTAAAGCCGACTTAACACACAACAGGATTTTTGAAATGTGAGACATGACGAGGTGTCAGTGGTGTGAGAACAAAGACTACGGAGAAAAAGCTCTGCTGGGAGCTTTTGTCGGGCTTAGCTGTGGCTCCAAAGTAAAAGTATGGTGGTTTTATGGGCCAATCACAGCACAGATCAAGTCTGCAGAGCCAATCACAGCACAGATCAAGTCTGCAGAGCCAATCACAGCACAGATCAAGTCTGCAGAGCCAATCACAGCACAGATCAAGTCTGCAGAGCCAATCACAGCACAGCTGTGATTGTGCAGAGATAATAGTCGTGTTCAAGATGGTCAAGGTCAAGACCATCTTGAACACGACTAATCACAGCACAGACCAAGTCTGCAGAGCCAATCACAGCACAGATCAGGTCTGCAGAGCCAATCACAGCACAGATCAGGTGTGCAGAGCCAATCACAGCACAGATCAGGTCTGCAGAGAAAATACCAGTGTTTCTGATCTCAGGGCTGTTCTACAAAGTTGTATCATTTTCGATCAGAGCAGATCTCTATGGCAACAGGACTGTACTCAGCCTGTTCCAGACCTGGTAAGACCAGTTCAGACCAGTTTAGGCTCAGTATTGGCTATAGTTCATTATCAAGTGTCAACTTATTGTCAAGCTGCAGAGTTTTTTTCTCATACATCATGAGATCATGATTGACATTTTCTTAATGTAGCTTTTAATTGTTCCTCCTTGCCCTGATTGGTCAAGTGGTGCTAACCCCGCCCCCTGCTCTTTGCAGACTCCTGCAAAAGCTTGTTTTATCAGTCTCAGCAGTATCTTTGAATCTAATTGGTTGAAGAGACTCAACGTGAAAGTAGCAAAGAAGTCCATTTTTTGTTGCACAAGCATATGGTCAGTTTTTACCGCCATGTTTGATTTTGTTCAAGCGTGCACTCCCACTAAGGCAAGGCTAGGCAAATTTATTTGTATTCATACTCAGAGCAACTCAAAGTGCTTTACAAAACAACATCACTCTGTGATTGGTCCGGTGCTGCGCTGTGATTGGTCCAATACTGCGTTGTGATAGGTCCATCTCACTGCAGTCATCTTTAACCACATGGCATGATTTTGCGAGAATTTGTGTAAATCTCGCGGGAATCCGTGTGGTAGAGTCAGGTTCACCCACGGCTGCCCTGGGACGAGTATTTGAAGAACACTGCATATTTACTTGAAATAAGCACAAGCACAAGTGATGGTTCCATGTTTTCTCCTGTTGCTCTCAGTCTGTCTCACCCCGTAACAGTCAGGTTTGATGTTTCTAGGCAACAAGGGCTGGCCAAAGACACAAATGTCTTGATATTTTTGGGCTTATTCCAACAAAGATATTCAGTTTGTCCAACAGAAATGTGTTCAAACATGTCAAAAAACATTTGCACAGAAAAGAACATGTTAAAAGGTTGATAAAAGTTCAAACATGTCAAAAAAACTTTCAAATAAGTGCTATTTATTTTGTACATTTTGACTGTTAAAATATGATTTGATTTGAACATATGATCTCTAGAAGAAGAGAAAGTACTGTGTTTTTTTTTTTTCAGCGTAATTGCATAACTTCCTGATTCTGCATTTGATTTTTAAGCCCCACAGTGTCACTGTAGCTTATTTGTCACTATTTTTTTTTTTTGGTTAAATGTGAAATGTCTGTAAATGAACAGACTTTTGTCTGTATGAAGGATCTGTTGGCCAGCCCTAGGGTTAGGGTTAGGGTTAGGGTTAGGGTTAGGGTAGGGGTCCTGTTGTGTGTGGTGGCTTTAGGAGACCTACCACTGCCTTAATGACATTACTGCACCAAAGAGATTGTCTTGCTGCTGGTGTTGTCATGACGACCACTCTTCCGTTTCTGAAGGCCGAGCTGGACCGATGCTGGTCTGCTCGTTTATTTATCGACATAATTTATTGATTGTGTGATTATTTATGGGATTCTGTGCCTTTTGATTTGGTTTGAGTCGAATTGGAATAAAATCATTTTTTATTGGACTTGCTGTGTTTTACTAAAACATCTGAAAATGGATAAGACAATGTGCTTTGTGCAGGCTCAAGCAGATGATTGAAGTTACAAACACCGGGATATAACGAAGCAATAGTGAGAAGGATTTTATTATGCATTCAATGTCTCATTTACGTCTTTTAATTGTGTCAGTATGAGATCTAAGAGAGTTCTGTCAGTGTTTTCCTCAATTTCATTTGTTAATTTTGCATTTATAAATGTTTTGGTTGAAGACACTTTCTTTTCAGACTTTAAGCTTAAACTAATGATTATTGACTTTGTGTTTGTTGTGAGTCTGGACATAAAAAACAACAAACTACTCAATTCAATAGCAGAAAAAGTGATACTTGTGATACTTCCCAGGAGTTTTCAATGAAACAAACACTTCTGCTCCTCCAGGCAAACTCAAAGTTCATTTAATGTGGATACAAAGCCACTCAAAGTAAAAGTGCAACAAAAACATCTAAATAACATAAAACTTGCTTTTATTCAAGCCAAATAAAATATTTTTTCCCCAATTAAGTTTACTTAAACTCTGTCAGACGCATAAAAACATACAAAATAATTTATTGCAATCCAACAAAATAAAACAACAAAATGTATAAAAAGTATAGATGTTTGTATTTGTGTCCAAATGAAGTGTCTCAAGCATTCATTTTACAGGAACAAGTAACACAAATACTTTTTAAAGTTTTAAAATATATTTCTTGTAGATGTTAATGACCTTTATTGAACATCATACATTGAATAAACAGAGTTGACATGAACAGACTGAGTTTTATTGAAGTGATGACAGTTGCATCCCGTCCTCCTCATCTCCCTCCCTCCTCTGACCCAGTGATGAGTAGATGATACCACTTTCCCCTCACTGTGTTGTGTGTGTGTGAGTTCCATCTGATGGTTTAAAAAATGTACTGCAGCCTGCTGCTCTTACAAAAGAAACACCTAGGTCTACATTGTACTGAGTTTACACAAGTGCAAGGTATTTGTTTCACAAATGAACACTTGAGTGTACGTTTAATAGGCAATACAGTGAAATTAAGAGTTCACTGTAATCTATCTATCTATATACCAAGGCTGTGTCCAGCGTACATGGGGAAACCTAGACAGGGCACCATTTGTCCATTTTTGAGAAAACAGTAACAGGTGAGAGGATTCCTCTCGCCCCGTCCCTTTTAGTGGCCTTTTACAACGTAATATTCACAGTAATATTTTTTATGCTTTTCTTTTTGCTTGAGAACGTTTTATACATTGTGCTTGAAACATTTTCAAACGTTGAAATAACAGAATAACATAAATTCATATGAATATAGGTCTCCACACACAAGTTTGAAGGTAAGAAAAAAATGTACCACCACATGTCTCGTACCCGTGACCCTTTGCACTCAGCACCAGCCACACACTAATTAGGCCAAACGACCAGTGACATCAACTAAGTGCAAATAACTGCTAACTATACTATTTGCTATACTTTTTATACTATTAGTGAATCCTGGTAGTTTTTGAGGTTTTACATCACAACATTCACTGAAAATCAAGGGAAATCATCCTAGAAAACAGAGATATGAAAAAATATTCCATGTTACAACTTTTATTTAGTCTTTTTGTTCTTTTTTCCCCTGGAGGCCTGGTGAAGCAGTGCCTCCTCTGACACTTGTTACTACTCTGGTGTTGTGGAGACCTGGTGCCTCAGTGACACAGACCACAGAGTGACATCATTCAATACTGTAACTCCATTGGTCACGTGACTTGATGCACTCGTCAGCTCGACTGCGGCTTCGCTCTCAGTGCATGGCACATGTAGCCTCAGATCGTTTAGCCCATCACTAATGTCCAACAAATAGATTTAGAAAAAATAATAATAAGAAAAATTATTATTATTAAATAATAAAAAACAACAAAATAAATAATGAAAAATCAAGTGTCTCCTCGGTAAAAAATGTATTTTCTCCATCTAATGACATCAGCAGAAACTGTAATGTACATGTCTGTTATGTACAGTAAACGAAACAGAAATAGCACAAATATTCAAGTGTGTGTGTGTCTGTTAATATATATGAGAGTGCATATACAGACCTTCTCATACATCTTTATTTTCATGAATATGAACATTGTAGATATAAACACCATGAATGACCAGTAGGAGAGTGATGGGCCTGGCCTCCACAGTCACCAGACCTGAACCCAGTCCAGATGGTTTGGAGTGAGCTGGACTGCAGTGTGAAGGCAAAAGGGCCAACAAGTGTTAAGCATCTCTGGAAACTCCTTCAACACTGTTGGAAGAGTATTTCAGGTGACGACCTCTGGAAGCTCATCAAGAGAATGTCAAGAGTGTGTAAAGCAGTAATCAAAGCAAAAGGACCTAGAATATGACATAGTTTCAGTTGTTTCACACTTTTTGGTTGTGTAGCCTATTATACTTCCACGTGTGTTAATTCTGCTGATTTCCCCGATTTAAACCATGCTGAAGTGATCTTAATGCAAAGCACCATGAATACCACTGGAAATGTGGAAGGCCCACGACACCTGAAGGTCTTTAACTGTATAAAGTGATGGAGTTGACATAGACAGAGTTGACATAGACAGAGTTGACATAGACAGAGTTGATATAAACAGAGTTGATATAAACAGAGTTGACATAAACAGAGTTGACATAGACAGAGTAGACATAAACAGAGTTGACATAGACAGAGTTGACTAACATATGGCCCGAGGACTTTCACTGTTTTACCTGATGCTGGTAGGATTTGTTTGAACTGTGAAGTAGATGCAGGTGACTGGGTCCACAGGTGAGCTGGGGTCAGGTGCAGTCCCTGGTCCTGCCCAAAAAACTCACATAACAAAGCTCCTTTAGTACGGAAGTCCAGAACTGCCAGTGTGGACTAAACATTTTTTTCTCGTTATAACGACCTTATATTTACGTTCAAACGAGAATATAATGTCGCTATAACGACTTTAAATTTACATTAAAACGAAAATATTTTCTCGTTAAAACGACTTTAATGAAAAGTACACAGCCCTTCTCATGATGCTCCAGAGCTGTAGCTACTACAAACGTCGCTGAACCTGGCCTGGTTGACTAACCCAGGTACGAGGCCAATCACAGACACAGAAGTTACGCTACACAGTTCATTTAAATGTCCTGCATGGATATAACAGATTAAAGCACAAATGTACAGACATCACCAAACATTTAATAGATCGACCTTAGTCTGTTGGTTTAGACAAGTGTCTTTTGTCTGAGTCAAAGTGAAGCGTAAAGATCAAATGTGTAAAAGTGCATTCAATCATTATTTGCATTTATTAATCATCACACAGATTAAACAGGATTCTTCAGTGTTACTGCTACATATAAGATCTCATGGCTCCTCTTCATAAATACGTGCATCGCTTTGATATAAAATACGCCGTGACTTTCGTCTTTCCTCATTTCTCCGCTGCCCTTTCTCATCTCTCTCCCGTCTCTTCACAAAGGCCTAAATTCTCGATCGTCTCTGATTGGCCAGCGCCTCGTCTTTTTAACTTCTTCAGAACTCTGGTCCGGAGCAGGTTATGAGTTTGCCGCCTGTTGCCATAGAGATCTGCCCCGATATGAAGTGATCCACTCGTAGGACCAGACCAGGTTTAACCCAGAACTGACCTCGCTAAACCCCAAATCTAGCTTCGTAGTACAGGGCTCTGAGCTCCAGCTTGTGGTGCATCATGGGAAGAGCAGTCTGTTTATCATCAAAAAGTCGCTTTAACGAGAAAATATTTTCGTTTTAACGTAAAAAAGTCGTTATAACGACATTATATTCTCGTTTGAACGTAAAAAAAAGTTGTTTGAACATAAATAAAAAGTCGTAATAACGAGAATATTGTCGTTTGAACGTAAATATAAAGTCGTTATAACGAGAAAAGCTGGAAAAAATGTTTACTCCACACTGACAGTTCTGGACTTCCGTACTTTAGCACCAGTGTGTCTAAAACCAACACTCCCGGGCGTGTTTCCAGTTTCTTTTCTGATTAAACTGGAAAAAGACCATCTTGACTGTGTGTTGGATCAGTGTTTGTGGGCGGGAACTGCAGATGGACACTAGCCTAAGGCTAACTCTGAAACAACGCATCAAATGAAAACATCTATGTTCTAATTGTACACCTTTTAAAATTAATAAATACATAAAATGAAATAATCCTAAAACAATTTAGACAAATTCCTAAAACAAGTCAAGATCGACTTGAAATCTGCAAGTGGAACAAACACATTTTGTCTTATTCTAATTCTTAAAATCAAACTTTTTGCACACTTGCCTCACACTCCTCACAGCCTGGGCCTCCTGAGTGGAGTTTGTGTTTCATTTTCTAATTACTTTCCAGTTTACTCTAAAAGATTTCTCTGCTCCTCTTTATAAAATAATAACAAAAAGAACAATATCTGAAAAAACAGTTATAAAACTTAAAGAAATAATAGGGCCAATATTCAGTGACATGTCATGTGACCCAGATGAGGATAGGCTTAATCCCAATATAAGTGACCAATTTGTTTACAAAACCATGGACTCCTTGAAAACTGCTCTTGATACTGTAGCTCCCTTAAAACATAAGTCCGTTAGGCCAAGACAATCTTCTCCATGGTATAATGAAGAACTGCGTGCACTTAAACAAAAGGTTAGGAAATTAGAACGACCGTATCGTAAATGCCATTCAGAGCAATCCCTAGAAGCATGGAAAACTTGCCTTCTGTCTTATAAACAGGCTCTACGTACGGCTCAAACTATTCAAATCTAATAGAAGTAAATCAAAATAATCCTAGGTTTCTATTTAACACTGTAGCCAGGCTGACCAACTGCCACAGTGCAGTAGAACCATCAATCCCAGTTACTCTCAGTTCTGATGATTTTTTGACATTTTTAATAATAAAATAATCAATATTAGAGAAAAAATAGATGAAGTCACTCCTGCTACTAGCAATGAACAAATCCAAGCTGAAAAAGTAGGGTCTCATTTAAATCCACCTGTAATATTAGACAACTTTGTTTCTCTTAGTAAAGCAGATTTAATTTCAGCTTTTAAGTCTTCTAAAACCTCAACTTGTATTTTAGACCCAATCCCAAGTAGGCTTCTCAAAGATACTCTCCCCCTGATAATAGATCCTGTTCTTAGTATAATAAATACCTCATTGACTAGTGGATATGTTCCACAGTCTTTTAAATATGCTGTAATTAAACCTCTTTTGAAAAAGCCAAACCTTGATCCTGAAGTTTTAGCCAATTATAGACCTATTTCAAATCTTCCCTTTATTTCCAAAATACTTGAGAGAGTTGTAGTTAAACAGCTCTGTCGCCACCTACAGGAGAATAATTGATTTGAAACATTCCAGTCTGGTTTTAGAGCTCATCATAGTACGGAAACAGCTCTCCTTAAAGTCACAAATGATTTGTTATTAGCTGCTGACAACGGACTGATCTCAATCCTGGTTCTGCTGGATCTCAGCGCAGCGTTTGATACGATTGATCACAATATTTTACTGCAGAGATTAGAATGTGATGTAGGTGTCAGAGGATCTGCTCTCAGCTGGTTTAAATCCTATTTAACCGATAGGTATCAGTTTGTTAATGTAAACCAAAGCTCCTCACAATGTTCTAAATGAACCTGTGGTGTGCCACAGGGCTCTGTACTTGGTCCAATTCTTTTTACTCTCTATATGCTGCCGCTAGGTAACATTATCAAAAAGCATGGCATTGACTTCCACTGTTATGCAGATGACACTCAGCTGTACTTATCAATGAAACCAGATCAGACTGATCAAATAGAAAGACTCAGTGCCTGTGTGAAGGATATAAAAACCTGGATGAGCCTTAACTACCTACTCCTTAATCCTGATAAAACAGAAGTGATTTTACTCGGCCCTAAACATCTGCGCGACTCTCTAACTGAGCAGATAATCACACTGGACAATGTCAGTGTAGCCTCCAGCTCGACTGTAAGAAACCTTGGAGTCTTATTTGACCAAGAGCTCTCATTCAAAGCACATATTAGTCAAGCGTGCAAAACTGCCTATTTTCACTTGTGAAATATTGCCAAAATTAGAAATCTACTGCCTAAAAATGATGCTGAAAAACATATTCATGCTTTCGTCTCGTTGAGGTTAGATTATTGTAACTGTCCCAAAAGCTCAACAAAAAGTTTTCAATTAGTTCAAAATGCAGCAGCAAGAGTACTAACAGGTACTAAAAAACGAGAACACATTACCCCAGAACTAAAAGATCTTCACTGGCTTCTGTTGAGTCTAGAGTCAAATTTAAAATTCTTCTTCTAACCTATAAAGCTTTAAATGACTTGGCCCCTTCTTATATCAAAGATGAAATAACTTCTTATCATCCTAACCGTTCACTTCGCTCTCAAGATGCTGGACTTCTGGTGGTTCCTAGAGTCTCTAAAAGCACAATAGGAGGCAGAGCTTTTAGCTATCAAGCTCCCTGGTTCTGGAATCAGCTCCTGCTCATGTCAAAGAAGCTGACACAGTCTCTACATTTAAGATTAGGCTCAAAACGTTCCTCTTCGGATTAGCTTATGGTCAGGTCAGTTAGGAACAGACTCTAAACCCATAGTTCTAGTCAGGCTGCCCTAGGAGACAATATACTGGGGAAAGTCTGTCCTCTCACTTCTGCCTTTCTTGTAAAGAAGAATGAATTACAGTTCATCTCTAGTCTGTTCTTTGCTCTTCACTCGTTGTCCCCTGTCCCACTGTCCTCTCGGGGAGTGTAACTGTTTCAGATGCTGCTGTTCCAGTGACGTGGGCCGGACCACTGATGCCAGACTCCCTCCTTATTCTGGACCTCCGCCCCACCTCCCTCTCCAGGATTGGTCTGTCCTGGTCCTGCTAGACGAGTCGTTTCCCTCTGCTTATGGACTCTGGCTCCACAAACATAAACTCTATAACTTTAGTCTTAGTTACATCTACAGCCTGTCCGTCCATGGGAGTGGATCCCTTCTTCACTGTGGTTCTCCTCCAGGTTTCTCTTTTTCTCTTAGGGTTTTTTGAGTTTTTCCTTGCCGAGAAGGAGGGTCTAAGGACAGAAGGAGAGTCTAAGGACAGAAGGAGGGTCTAAGGACAGAAGGAGGGTCTAAGGACAGAAGAGGGTAAGGACGGGATGGTCTGGACAATCATTCATCTGCTCTACTAATAATCTGCTTTGACATGCTTGATCAAATGTGTAATTGAATGTGTAATGTTTTATTTTGATTTCCTATTATTCATATTTGCTAAAATTAATAATCTTGGGAAGTCCTCAGAGACGACTGTTGTTGTGATTTTGAGATTAAAAAAAATTAAATTGTTTTGATTTGATTTCTCCTCACACTCCTCACAGCCTGGGCCTCCTGAGTGGAGTTTGTGTCTGGCCTCTTTATTGAAGGACAGGTCAAATGCAGAGGACACGTTTCCCTACAGGGTCTCCTTCATACAGACAGAAAAAGTCCCAGTAAATAGAACGCATCAGAGCCTCTCCAAAAAAAAAAACTCAACATCAAACACTGTCCATAAAGAAGAAGTGGAAAAACTTGATAAATGTTCTAGTCTCACTTCCTAGTGCTCTTTTAGTTCCAGTCCCCATTTGAGGCGTGTTTACACTATGGACTGGGGCCACAATTTAGGGACTTTCTTTAAGTCCTGCTCTGAGGTAGGTACTTTCCAGTCAGACCAGGAACTTCGTGGAGACTCAAGCACTTTCCCAACATTGTTTGGAATCCTGTTATTACATTCTCACGCTGAGACGAACATTTAGTTTCTTTGAGACAATTAACTTAAAGAGAGTAGCTGCAAAATACATCTTTAAATTTGTGTTAGGAATAACAGGGAATATTTGTGTTTTAGAGTTCTTTTTTATTTGTGCATCATAGTTTTAAGTGAAATGAAAAAAACACTTTGGTAACATGACTTCAGTACTACATCACTACAAAGACACATCACAACAAACCAGATTAGTTTGGATGAGACTGAGGATGGAGCGGATTCAGGACAGTCACCTGTCTTCAGCAGCAGGAAGGATGGGACGTGAGGTGTCGGGACAGGACAGATGAGACGTGAGGTGTCGTTGGGACAGATGAGACGTGAGGTGTTGGGACAGGACAGATGAGACGTGGGGTGTTGGGACAGGACAGATGAGACGTGAGGTGTTGGGACAGGACAGATGAGACGTGGGGTGTCGTTGGGACAGATGAGACGTGATGTGTTGTTGGGACAGATGAGACGTGGGGTGTCGTTGGGACAGATGAGACGTGAGGTGTCGTTGGGACAGATGAGACGTGAGGTGTCGGGACAGGACAGATGAGACGTGATGTGTTGTTGGGACAGATGAGACGTGAGGTGTTGGGACAGATGAGACGTGAGGTGTCGTTGGGACAGATGAGACGTGAGGTGTTGTTGGGACAGATGAGACGTGAGGTGTTGAGACAGGACAGATGAGACATGAGGTGTCGGGACAGGACAGATGAGACGTGAGGTGTTGGGACAGGACAGATGAGACGTGAGGTGTCGGGACAGGACAGATGAGACGTGAGGTGTTGGGACAGGACAGATGAGACGTGAGGTGTCGTTGGGACAGATGAGACGTGAGGTGTTGGGACAGATGAGACGTGAGGTGTCGTTGGGACAGGACAGATGAGACGTGAGGTGTCGTTGGGACAGATGAGACGTGGGGTGTCGTTGGGACAGGACAGATGAGACGTGAGGTGTTGGGACAGGACAGATGAGACGTGAGGTGTTGTTGGGACAGATGAGACGTGAGGTGTCGTTGGGACAGATGAGACGTGGGGTGTCGTTGGGACAGGACAGATGAGACGTGAGGTGTTGGGACAGGACAGATGAGACGTGGGGTGTCGTTGGGACAGATGAGACGTGGGGTGTTGGGACAGATGAGACGTGGGGTGTCGTTGGGACAGATGAGACGTGAGGTGTCGGGACAGATGAGACGTGAGGTGTCGTTGGGACAGATGAGACGTGATGTGTTGTTGGGACAGATGAGACGTGAGGTGTCGTTGGGACAGATGAGACGTGAGGTGTTGGGACAGGACAGATGAGACGTGAGGTGTCGTTGGGACAGATGAGACGTGGGGTGTTGGGACAGATGAGACGTGGGTGTCGTTGGGACAGATGAGACGTGGGGTGTTGGACAGATGAGACGTGAGGTGTCGTTGGGACAGGACAGATGAGACGTGGGGTGTCGTTGGGACAGATGAGACGTGAGGTGTCGGGACAGGACAGATGAGACGTGGGGTGTCGTTGGGACAGATGAGACGTGAGGTGTCGTTGGGACAGATGAGACGTGAGGTGTTGTTGGGACAGGACAGATGAGACGTGAGGTGTCGTTGGGACAGGACAGATGAGACGTGAGGTGTCGTTGGGACAGATGAGACGTGGGGTGTCGTTGGGACAGATGAGACGTGGGGTGTCGTTGGGACAGATGAGACGTGAGGTGTCGTTGGGACAGATGAGACGTGAGGTGTCGTTGGGACAGATGAGACGTGAGGTGTCGTTGGGACAGATGAGACGTGAGGTGTCGTTGGGACAGGAAGATGAGACGTGAGGTGTCGTTGGGACAGATGAGACGTGAGGTGTCGTTGGGACAGATGAGACGTGAGGTGTCGTTGGACAGATGAGACGTGAGGTGTTGAGACAGGACAGATGAGACGTGAGGTGTCGTTGGGACAGATGAGACGTGAGGTGTTGAGACAGGACAGATGAGACGTGAGGTGTCGTTGGGACAGGACAGATGAGACGTGAGGTGTCGTTGGGACAGATGAGACGTGAGGTGTCGTTGGACAGATGAGACGTGAGGTGTCGTTGGGACAGATGAGACGTGATGTGTTGTTGGGACAGATGAGACTTGAGGTGTCGTTGGGACAGATGAGACGTGAGGTGTCGTTGGGACAGGACAGATGAGACGTGATGTGTTGTTGGGACAGATGAGACGTGAGGTGTTGGGACAGGACAGATGAGACGTGAGGTGTCGTTGGACAGATGAGACGTGAGGTGTCGTTGGGACAGATGAGACGTGGGGTGTCGTTGGGACAGATGAGACGTGAGGTGTCGTTGGGACAGATGAGACGTGAGGTGTTGGGACAGATGAGACGTGAGGTGTCGTTGGACAGGGACAGATGAGACGTGAGGTGTCGTTGGGACAGGACAGGTGAGACGTGAGGTGTCGTTGGGACAGATGAGACGTGAGGTGTCGTTGGGACAGATGAGACGTGAGGTGTCGTCGGGACAGATGAGACGTGAGGTGTCGTTGGGACAGATGAGACGTGAGGTGTCGTTGGGACAGGACAGATGAGACGTGAGGTGTCGTTGGGACAGATGAGACGTGAGGTGTCGTTGGGACAGGACAGATGAGACGTGAGGTGTCGTTGGGACAGGACAGATGAGACGTGAGGGGGGGGGCGTGAGGTGTCGTTGGGACAGATGAGACGTGAGGTGTCGTTGGGACAGATGAGACGTGAGGTGTCGTTGGGGACAGATGAGACGTGAGGTGTCGTTGGGACAGGACAGATGAGACGTGAGGTGTCGTTGGGACAGGACAGATGAGGAACGTGAGGTGTCGTTGGGACAGATGAGACGTGAGGGTGGGCGGGACGTGAGGTGTCGTTGGACAGATGAGACGTGAGGTGTCGGGGACAGATGAGACGTGAGGTGTCGTTGGGACAGATGAGACGTGAGGTGTTGTTGGGACAGATGAGACGTGAGGTGTCGTTGGGACAGATGAGACGTGAGGTGTGTTGGGACAGATGAGACGTGAGGTGTCGTTGGGACAGATGAGACGTGAGGTGTCGTTGGGACAGATGAGACGTGAGGTGTCGTTGGGACAGATGAGACGTGAACCTAAGTTAACCATTAATAATTTACATTTAAATGTTCCAGACTTTTAGTTAGAGTCACTTTCAGGTCTGTTGCTGTGTAAACACAAACATGAGGACAGGGTAGTTCCTCTGACTAAACAGGGACTGTGCCTCTAAACCCGAAAGTCTCACTTTGGTTTCTTAGCCTTTATAAGGTCTCTCATTCATTAATGGAGCATTTGATAAATCTTGTTCAGGTGTAGTAAGTAAAGATTTAAAGTTTGGTACGTTTGGCCTGGACCACACTTATAATAAGATCTCCAGCTGTGAAGAATACATCTGCTGAAAAAACTGCACATTCCTACGGCTTTTTTCACAAAACTTTATTTTTGTAGCAAAGATCAAGTCACTAAAAATCTGTACAAAGTGTAGAAAAATCCAACGTGTGAAGACATCCCTGAGACTGTCCTGAGCACGGTCTGTGGGGTCTGTGGGGTCTGGGTCTGTGGGGTCTGGGTCTGTGTCTGTGGGGTCTGTGGGGTCTGGGTCTGTGTCTGTGGGGTCTGGGTCTGTGGGGTCTGTGTCTGTGGGGTCTGGGTCTGGGGGGTCTGTGTCTGTGGGGTCTGTGGGGTCTGGGTCTGTGGGGTTTCTTCCTCGGTGGTTCCTCAGTGGGGGGTCTGTGGTTCCTCTGTGGTTCCTCAGTGGTTGGTCTGTGGTTCCTTGATGGGGGGTCTGTGGTTCCTCGATGGGGGGTCTGTGGTTCCTCTGTGGTTCCTCGGTGGGGGGTCTGTGGTTCCTCGGTGGGGGGTCTGTGGTTCCTCGGTGGGGGGTCTGTGGTTCCTCTGTGGTTCCTCGGTGGGGGGTCTGTGGTTCTTGGTGGGGGGTCTGTGGTTCCTCGGTGGTTCCTCGGTGGGGGTCTGTGGTTCCTCGGTGGGGGGTCTGTGGTTCCTCGGTGGGGGTCTGTGGTTCCTCGGTGGGGGGTCTGTGGTTCCTCGGTGGGGGGTCTGTGGTTCCTCTGTAGTTCCTCGGTGGGGGGTCTGTGGTTCCTCTGTGGTTCCCTCTGTGGTTCCTCGGTGGGGGGTCTGTGGTTCCTCACTCTACTCTCACTGTGCTGCAAAGACAGAAACAAACAGGTTAAGTGTGAGGCTTTGTTTCAGTTCTTGTGTGATGTTTGAGCTGTTGAAAGCCCAGTGTTTTATGAATGGAGCTAGAATAGGGTCATAATGTTTGAAACTGAAAAACAAAAACTTCAAAGTGAATGTCCAATTCATGTAATTAAACTTTAAAAAATAAAGTTCACAATCATGTAATTGAACACCTGAACACTGTTCAGGGAGCGTTCAGGTGTTCAGGGAGCGTTCAGCGTGTTCAGGGAGCGTTCAGGAGTGTTTCAGGTGTTCAGGGAGCGTTCAGGTGTTTCGGCAGCGTTCAGGTGTTCAGGGAGCGTTCAGGTGTTCAGGGAGCGTTCAGGTGTTTGTTGGGACAGATGAGACGTGAGGTGTCGGGACAGGACAGATGAGATGTGGGGTGTTGGGACAGATGAGACGTTCAGGTGTTCAGGGAGCGTTCAGGTGTTCCGGTGTTCAGGGATTGTTCAGGTGTTCAGGGAGCGTTCAGGTGTTCAGGGAGCGTTCAGGTGTTCAGGGAGCGTTCAGGTGTTCAGGGAGCGTTCAGGTGTTCAGGGAGAGTTCAGGTGTTCAGGGAGCGTTCAGGTGTTCAGGGAGCGTTCAGGTGTTCAGGGAGTGTTCGGGTGAAAGCATGGAATCCTCTATCTACTCTATCCTGCTTTCCCTGTGAAGAATATTCAGCTAGAGTTCATCTGTGTCTGTCCTCTTTGTCCTCTGTCCTCTTTGTCCCTCTGTCCTCCTTGTCCTCTTTGTCCCTCT
Source organism: Mugilogobius chulae (assembly GCA_038363315.1). Classification (NCBI taxonomy): domain Eukaryota; kingdom Metazoa; phylum Chordata; class Actinopteri; order Gobiiformes; family Gobiidae; genus Mugilogobius; species Mugilogobius chulae. The sequence continues at coordinate 23,972,792 of CM076396.1, read as the reverse complement.
GCCCCCTCTGTCCTCATTGTCCCTCTGCCCTCATTGTCCCTCTGCCCTCTTTGTCCCTCTGTCCGCTTTGTCCTCTGTCCTCTTTGTCCCTCTCTCCTCTTTGTCCATCTGTCCTCTTAGTCCCTCTGTCCTCTTTGTCCTTCTGTCCTCTTGGGGACTCTTTCAGATGCTGCTGTTTCTGTGACAAAGGCTGTGGAATACTGATGCCCCTTTCAAGGACCTGGACCTGACCCTTCTCCAGGACACCCGCCCACCTTCCTTTCCGGGATTAGCCTGTCCTAGTCCTGCTAGATGAGTCGTTTCCCTCTGCCAATGAACTCTGGCTCTACAGACTTAAACTCTATATTTGCAGTTTGATCCACGTGCCATGTGAGAGGATCTGTCATTGACTGTGGTGTTCGTCCAGGTTTTTCTTTTTCCTTTCTTTTTTGTTTTGAGTTTTTCTTTGCCGAGAAGGATGGTCTAAGGACAGAAAGAGGGGAAGCTCTGGGGCATTTATTCATTTGATTGTTTACTGTTGAATAATAATCATCTACTTTGACATGCTTGATCGTTCACTGCTTCTTATTTTCTGTATTACTATTTGGTTTTGACCAGTGAATGTTTCTTTTACTTTCTAACGTCGATGTTTCCTAAAGAAAAATCTCAGGGCATCCTCGGAGATGATCATTGTTATTTTATTTGAGGTTCAAAGACACCCCCATTGTGTTTTTGGTGTCATTTTGAAATATTACTATGAGTACTGTTATTTACGAGATGCATTTGAACGCCTCGCTTTGCTTTAGCCTACGTGACTTGAACGTGACTTCAGTAGTTCAACAGTTTACACCGCAGCGGAGGCTCGGACTTTTAGAAGAGACCCGTTGTAAGCCTGTTCTGTAAATCTGTGGCTTGAAAATAAAGATCCCTCGTGAAAAAGACAACATATACTGTCTTCTGAAAAGACAATATACTGTATGTTGAGAGCTGCCACATTTGTCCTGTGGTGGACTGATCTTGTTAACCTCTTCACTGGTTCATTGGCTCTATTTGATACATCACTGGACCTTGTGTTTGTGAGATTGGAGAAAAAGCAGATGAACAGTTTAGGAAAACAAGAGTAGATATCACCAAATGTCATGACAAGATGATAAAGCAGAAGGGAGGTGAACAAACACATCAAGTACAGTATTTGTACTGCACATTTTATAGAAATCGGATAATATTACCAACTGATTTATACTTTTTTATTTTACAGTTTTAAAAAAATATTCCTTGTCTCATGACACATGACAAAAACAATTTACTGTCAAGGTTCTTGGATGCAGTGTTTGTGACAGCCTACACTCTGCAGGTTGTGATACTGTTAGTGCTTTTGCAGTTAAAGGAAAAATAAATGCCCTTAAGATATTTAATAAAATCCTTTCTGTTAAGACATTTTCAGTGCAGTTGGTCTTTCATGGGACATCAGTCAAACTATGTTCAAGAGTGTACTTGTTAAAGGTATAGAGCAACCTAATTGATAAAAGATGTGATGGAAATGTGCTGTCTTCTGTTCTGCAGCAAACACAGATAAATACTGTACACCACTGTCAGCTGCCACCATGTCCAGGCTGCCTGATTTTGGATACACTGTGTGCAAGCTTTCAAGTAGCAATTGGGAGAAGTATTTTGGGGGCAAAGTCAGGGGTAGATTCTGGACCCGAGCCCAAACCGGGTCAAGACGCAGAGCAGCACTGAACACGTGTGCTTGGCGGGTGATTGACAGCACAGCACAAAACCACCCAAGTTCTGCTGGATCTCAGCGCAGCGTTTGATACGATTGATCACAATATTTTACTGCAGAGATTAGAATGTGATGTAGGTGTCAGAGGAACTGCTCTGAGCTGGTTTAAATCCTATTTAACCGATAGGTATCAGTTTGTTAATGTAAACCAAAGCTCCTCACAATGTTCTAAATGAACCTGCGGTGTGCCACAGGGCTCTGTACTTGGTCCAATTCTTTTTACTCTCTATATGCTGCCGCTAGGTAACATTATCAAAAAGCATGACATTGACTTCCACTGTTATGCAGATGACACTCAGCTGTACTTATCAATGAAACCAGATCAGACTGATCAAATAGAAAGACTCAGTGCCTGTGTGAAGGATATAAAAACCTGGATGAGCCTTAATGACCTACTCCTTAATCCTGATAAAACAGAAGTGATTTTACTCGGCCCTAAACACCTGTGAGACTCTCTAACTGAGCAGATAATCACACTACAATGTCAGTGTAGCCTCCAGCTCGACTGTAAGAAACCTTGGAGTCTTATTTGACCAAGAGCTCTCATTCAAAGCACATATTAGCCAAGCGTGCAAAACTGCCTATTTTCACTTGTGAAATATTGCCAAAATTAGAAATCTACTGCCTAAAAATGATGCTGAAAAACTATTCCATGCCTTTGTCACGTCGAGGTTAGACTACTGTAACTCCCTGCTTGCAGCGTGTCCTAAAAGCTCAACAAAACGTTTTGAATTAGTTCAAAATGCAGCAGCAAGAGTACTAACAGGTACTAAAAAACGAGAACACATTACCCCAGGACTAAAAGATCTTCACTGGCTTCTGTTGAGTCTAGAGTCAAATTTAAAATTCTTCTTCTAACCTATAAAGCTTTAAATGACTTGGCCCCTTCTTATATCAAAGATGAAATAACTTCTTATCATCCGAACCGTTCACTTCGCTCTCAAGATGCTGGACTTCTGGTGGTTCCTAGAGCAGGGTTCGTACAGTCATGGAAAACCTGGAAAAGTCATGGAAAATGAAAATCCAATTTCTAGGCCCTGGAAAAATTTTGGAATTTTACTGGGTTTGGAAAAGTTTTGGAAAATTACAATAAACAAGGTTCGAGACTAACGCCATCCCCAAATACTAATTTTAAGTCGGTAAGCCTCGCTCACTTCAGCCTGCTGCGTCTCTCTCCTCCACAGCTGAGTGGAGCAGAGGGAGGACGCTGATGCTAGTGCAGCAGCTGTACGTGTCCGGTCTCCTGTCTGTACTTTGCCCCTAAGCGCTCCACGCGTGTGGTTCACGGGAATAATTATCCGGGATTCATCAAATTTTGTTCACTTTCAAGTTTTTAAGAAAAGGAATTACGCGCGAGCACACGCGGTACCGCTAGCCCGATGCGATGTTAGCTTCTATCAAAACTTTTTCCGAGTTGTCAGACGGCTTTGTGCGGCTCATTTGAGCAGCAGCTTTGTTACTAAATGCGCTAAAACTCTTCTACACTAACTCCACATTGTGTCCACACAGAAGTCAGATTGTGTAAAAGTTAACAGATGCTAAACTATGATGCTAACACTGCTAATCTGATGTGCTGCTGCTGTATTCCACCTGCTTTAACCTGCCTCTGTCACACAAGCACAAAACACAAATATAAACTTTGTCTCTCTAGGCTGCTGTTAAATACAAATGAAATGTTTTTATTTAAGACTTTAGAATAAGTAAGTTAAGTGGATAACCACAATTTTTTTTTTCAAATAGTTTTATTTAGGTATAAAGATGTCACAGAAATGTCAAAAAGGACAAAAAAATTTATTAATTAAAGAAGGATTCTATCATCTGTAGCTATATTTTAAAAAAGAACTGATAATTACGTCACAAATGACATACTTTCATATCTTACATTTTATTAAAATGTTTAAATATCTAGCTATTAGGCTATATGAGAAGAAATTCAGGATGGTTCCCAAAAAGTTAGTCTGGAGCCCTGAAAAATACTCCGAGTTGGGATCATTTGCTTTGACACAGTCCCACTCTTGTTTGACTTGGACATAGAAAAAGCACGAGCTAAATAGAGGTCCTATTGTAATTGGGCTATATTAACTGAATCAAGATTAAAACATTGTCATTTGTTATGTGAGTTTATAAATCTGAGAAATTAATATATTTAGGACTTAAGTTTATGAAAACAAATATTTAAATATTTAATTAACGTGTGAATACAGGTATGTGTCAAAAAATTAGAATATCAAGATATTTTTTGTAAATAGATTCTGAAAGTGAAACCAGTGCTTAATTTAGATTTGTGACACATGAAGTGAAATAATTCAAGCCTTTATTTGGGAAAATTTGGATTGTTCTGGCTTAAGAGGGTAAAAGTAAAAAATTCAGAGTTTAAAAAAAATAGAATATTACACAAGATTATTGCAAACAATGATATTTTAACAAGAAATCTTAGATTTCTGAAGAGTTTGCGCATTTCTATGCATTTATATTTAGCTGTGTGTCCTTTTGTATGAGTTACTTTATCAGTGTGCTGAGGTCTGCAGGAGATCAGTCTGTGGCTCTGCTCAGGTCCACCTGAAGCCCAGGCTGCTGTAGACAGAGGCCTTCAATTTTTTGACACATACCTGTAAGTCGCGTGAATCGGTCATGGAAATGTTGACACTTGTTTTGGAAAAGTCATGGAAAATCATAAAATACAATCTGTACAAACCCTGCTAGAGTCTCTAAAAGCACAATAGGAGGCAGAGCATTTAGTTATCAAGCTCCCTGGTTCTGGAATCAGCTCCTGCTCATGTCAAAGACGCTGACACAGTCTCTACATTTAAGATTAGGCTCAAAACGTTCCTCTTCGGATTAGCTTATGATCAGGTCAGTTAGGAACAGACTCTAAACCACAGTTCTAGTCAGGCTGCCCCAGGAGACAATATACTGGGGAAAGTCTGTCCTCTCACTTCTGCCTTTCTTGTAAAGAATAATAAACTACAGTTCATCTCTAGTCTGTTCTTTGCTCTTCACTCGTTGTCCCCTGTCCCACTGTCCTCTTGGGGAGTGTAACTGTTTCAGATCGTTGCTGTTCCAGTGACGTGGGCCGGACCACTGATGCCTGGACCTCCGCCCACCTCCCTCTCCAGGATTGGTCTGTCCTGGTCCTGCTAGACGAGTCGTTTCCCTCTGCTTATGGACTCTGGCTCTACAAACATAAACTCTATAACTTTAGCCTTAGTTACATCTACAGCCTGTCCGTCCATGGGAGTGGATCCCTTCTTCACTGTGGTTCTCCTCCAAGTTTCTCTTTTTCTCTTAGGGTTTTTTGAGTTTTTCCTTGCCGAGAAGGAGGGTCTAAGGACAGAAGGAGGGTCTAAGGACAGAAGGAGGGTCTAAGGACAGAAGGAGGGTCTAAGGACAGAAGGAGGGTCTAAGGACAGAAGGAGGGTCTAAGGACAGAAGGAGGGTCTAAGGACAGAAGGAGGGTCTAAGGACAGAAGGAGGGTCTAAGGACAGAAGGAGGGTCTAAGGACAGAAGGAGGGTCTAATGACAGAAGGAGGGTCTAAGGACAGAAGGAGGGTCTAAGGACAGAAGGAGGGTCTAAGGACAGAAGGAGGGTCTAATGACAGAAGGAGGGTCTAAGGACAGGGGATGCTCTGGACAATTATTCATTTGCTCTACTAATAATCTGCTTTGACATTCTTGATCAATTACTGCTTCTAAATGTTTATTGTTTCATTGTGTACTGTTTTATTTTTATTTCCTATTATTCATGTTTGCTAAATGAATAATAACTGTTGTGATTTTGGGCTATACAAAAATAAATGTATTTGATTTGATTTGTGTTCTCTTTACTTCTCAAGACAAAACGCGGGTCTTTTAAGTGGTCAAAAGTACAATGTGATAAGAGGCGGTGCATTTGATACACAGAATGAGGAGAAAGAGAGAGAGAAGGCGTGTGTTTCACAGGGGCAGATCGAGGAAATGAGGAGAAAGTCAAAAGTCTCACAGCTGAGAGGAAGTCACGTTTACCCTCGAGCCAAGATGAGTTCCGCCTGTGATTGGCCTACTCAACTCTGACACAGTTCTCTTTATTTACTTTCATGTAAACCATTAATTAAGAGGACTACCCGTGGACTGCTTGCAAACAGATTGAACTTGCACCTGTATGGAATACAAGAAGATGATCCTAGATTTCAAACAGTTCAGTAATATTACTGATTAACTGCGTGCATGTGTGCGTGTATGTGTGTGTGGGGTTTACCTCATCACGCTCACTTCTTCTTCCCTCCCATGGTGAGGTTCTCACTCTTCTTCTTCTGCACCTGAGGGTCACAACAAGACCTTGACATTTGAATATTTACAATCAGAAATACGTTCTTGTTTCTTCACAGGAGAAATTCTTAAATTGTATAAAGACATGACACGTTCTTGGAGTCCCACGGGAGATGCCCATGAAAGTTTGATTCAATACCTCCAATACCAACTCGTAACAAACATTATGTTTGAGCACACAGTCTTCCATCAGTGCGTCTTAGGCCAAACGTCTTGTGGTCAGGTCATCTGACCTTCGGCTGCATGTCCTGGACACTCGTTCTACAGATCATCACCTGGTGATGAGTTAAACACACTGGCAGAGGAGGAAGGAGGTCCTCGGCTGTTTCTGCACATATACAGCCCCCGCGGAGGGTCCAGAGAGGAATCAATTTGATGCCCGAGTTGCAGAGTTGAGAATAACCTTTGACCTCTCTATATGGCAGATAGTGGCAAAAGAATCATAAATTAAAAATTTGTTGGCAGGTTGAATTATTATCTAAAAAATTCTATGACAGACAAAGATGAACGACATCGCTATTTCCATTTACTGTAATGAAGTAAAACATCTAAATGTGTATGTTTTTTCATCAAATCTTACAGGTATTGGATATGATTTATTTACTTGTTTGCACTGGATTTACATATATTTGGTCAAGATAAGAGTGTTTTAACAAGTTTACTTTTGTTACGACCACAAAACCATTTGAACACAACCCTCTGGTAACTACCACTTCACAACTGGTATTTACCATCAGTCTCTCTATTCAGCATGATGATTGAGCAAGAGTAAAAGGAGACAGAAACAGAAAATAATCTTCATTGCCCAATGCCTGCCTGCAGTAAAAGCACAAACCACTGTTACCTAAGCATCCCAAGCCGCTCCACTGCGAAAACTGAATTTCAAAACAAGTTAAAGTTGCATGATTCTTGCATTTGAACCCAATTTCAAGCGTTTTACTAAATGTGTGTAGTGTGTGTGTAGTGTGTGTGTAGTGTAGTGTGTAGAGTGTGTGTAGTGTGTGTGTAGAGTGTGTAGTGTGATGTGTAAAGTGTGTGTAGTGTGATGTGTAGAGTGTGTAGTGTGATGTGTAGTGTGATGTGTAGTGTGTGTGTAGTGTGATGTGTAGTGTGTGTAGTGTGTGTGTAGTGTGATGTGTAGAGTGTGTAGTGTGTGTGTAGTGTGATGTGTAGTGTGTGTGTAGTGTGATGTGTAGTGTGTGTGTAGTGTGTGTGTAGAGTGTGTAGTGTGATGTGTAGAGTGTGTGTAGTGTGATGTGTAGTGTGTAGTGTGATGTGTAGTGTGTGTAGTGTGATGTGTAGTGTGTGTAGAGTGTGTGTAGTGTGTGTGTAGAGTGTGTGTAGTGTGTGTGTAGAGTGTGTGTAGTGTATGTGTAGAGTGTGTGTAGTGTGTGTGTAGAGTGTGTGTAGTGTGTTTGTTTTTATCACCTTATAGGGACAACCACCGGACAGCACACTCTACAAGTGGGAACCTGAATTTTTGTCGGGACAAAAATGCTGGTCCCCACAAAAATGACAATGTAATTGGTGAAAATAAGTTCCGAACAACACCCTGTACAAATTTGGGAAAAATCCCCACAAGTCAAAAAACCTGACTTTAAGTGTGTGACTACACACACTGTGTCTATTTTAACAGAATAGCGCGTTTTAGAGGGGATTATTGGAGACACTCAGTCCGCCTCTGAGGCACTCTGCTCTGGTTTTCTGATATGGGGGGTCATTGCTCACTCTCATGCCCGGAGAAGAGCACTCATCCCCGGCTAGGTTGGACGGAGGGTCGGCCTCTGTCCTCCGGAGAAACAGACAATTTTCTCACCCGATTTTAAACACTTTAATTCGGCCTGGGGCACTTCTTAGGGCCATGGATGGATGCAGCGTGACCTGCTCTTTAACCCTGGGTGGGTCTTAAGCCAGAGCACCGTGTATTTTTGACAGAATAGCCGGTTTTAGAGAGGGGGAATCCCGGGACATCCAGTCCGCCTCTGGTGCACTCTGCTCGGACTGGGCTTTGGGGTTATACACCCCTGAGTTCCAGAAGAACCAGACTGTTTCAGGCTTGATTTTACCTTGTCTAATAAGATGCTTTGCTTGTTTTAGAGGCATGGATTGTGACTCAGATGACCTGTCTGGGTGTACCTCATCGGGCAGCCCTGCTTTTGTTCCTGAATTCAGCGACAGCGATGGGGACAGTGGAGATTCATTTAATTCATTCATTTCAACACAAAGCAACCTGCCAGGAAATTCAAAAAATAGACCCAGGACACACTCAAAAAGCCCAATCCAACATACCAATGACACCCCTTCAGAACAGCAACAAGTACCAGAAAGTAGCTCATCACCTCCTTGGACAGTCCGACGCCAACGTTCACTGTCAGTGCAGGCAGTAAGTACAAAAGCAGATGGGTCTCGCCAGTACAATAAGAGACAATATTGCTTGTTCTGTAATAAAGGATTACTGAAAATAACTCGACATTTGGAGCATGTTCATAAAAATGAACTCGAGGTTGCACAAGCCATGTCTTATAATAAGGGATCGAAAGAAAGAAAACTCCATCTTGAACATCTTCGAAACAGGGGAAACTTTGCTCATAATGTTGAGGTGTTAAACGGAGGTCCAGGTGAACTTGTTCCCAGAAGGAAACCATCAGTAAACACAGAAGCCCAGGATTACATGCACTGTGTTCACTGCCAAGGCCTATTTAGATAGAAGATTCTTTTTAAACATGTCTCAAAATGCAAGTTTAAGCCTAGCGGTGAGCCAAATCGAGGAAGAACGCGGGTTCAGGCGCTCTGTGCATTTGCTGTACCACCACCTCCGGGTGTCAAAAAAGACTTCTGGAAGCTGCTAAGCACATGATAATGATAAAGTTTCTTCCATAGTGAAAAAAGATCCATGTATTCTAGAATTTGGTGAAAATCATTTTAGTCGTTTTGGCCATGATCCTGGGAAACATGAGTATATTCGTCAAAAACTGAGAGAGTTGGGAAGGCTTCTGTTATGCTCAAGTAAAAACCCGGAGCTAAAGACCATTGAGGACCGTGTTTTGCCTTCAAATTTCATGCATGTTGTAGAATCTGTGAAATGTGTAGCTGGTTATGACAGGCAAAACAATACATATAAACGCCCAAGTCTGGCTCTCAAATTAGGGCATAGTCTGTCAAAGATTTAAATGTTGGTTGAAAGTCGTTCAAACATCCAGAACAACAGTGTTGCAGCTAAAAATGCCCGTACATTCAGACAAATCTATGAAGCAAGATGGCATGAAATGATATCTGCAGCGTCACTGAGAACACTTCAAGAAGCTAAGTTTAATGCTCCACTTTTACTTCCATTCACAAGAGATGTCCAGGTGCTTCATTCATTTCTGGATGCAGAGCAGCAGAAACTTCACTCCATGTTGTCTTCTCAAGTGTCAACCCAGGACTGGGCTGGATTAGCAAAAGTCACCCTGACTCAGATAATTCTCTTTAACAGACGGCGGTCCGGCGAAGTATCAAAAATGCCTCTGTCAGCATATATGTCTCCGCATAGCCAGGATGCGCTGGAAGACCTGGGTGATGCACTCTCTGATTTAGAAAAGAAACTGTGTCAACACTTCAGAAGACTGGAGATAGCGGGGAAGAGGGGAAGGAAGGTGCCGGTTCTTTTGACACCAACCATGCAGGAAGCATTGGATCTTCTTGTCAGCAAGCGAGAGATGTGTGGGGTTGCACCTGGAAACAAATACCTTTTTGCCAGACCACAAGCATGTTCATACTTTCGTGGGTCTGACTGTCTCCGGCATTTTGCCAAGATGTGTGGGGCAAAAAACCCAGAAAGCCTCACCTCCACAAAACTGCGCAAGCAAACTGCAACTCTGTCTCAAGTTCTTAACCTGAGCAACACAGAGTTGGATCAGCTGGCCGATTTCCTGGGCATGATGTAAGAGTCCACCGACAGTTCTACAGACTTCCAGAAGGCACCCTTCAACTGGCTAAAGTGAGCAAGATCCTCATGGCTTTGGAGCAGGGACGTATGGCTGAATTCAAGGGAAAAGGCCTGGATGACATCACTATTGACCCAGAAGGTAAAGATTTTTTTGGTCTATCCACACTTGAGCTCAGAGCACACAGGCCAGGTTCCAGGTTAAAAAAGCCCCAAATACTACCTTGTAAGTCGGATCAAAGTGACACATTGTGCCGTTAAAGACCCAGAGTTTAGCTCCAGCAGACAGGCCAGGAAACACTCTTTTAAACCCCAGAATAGTACCTTGTAAGTTAGATCCAAAGTGACACAAAGTGCAGTCAAATAGCCAGACTTCAGCACCACAAACAGGCAAAGTTGCTCTCTTTTACACCCCAGAATAGTGCCTTTTAAATCGGATACAAAGTGACACAAAGTGCAGTCAAAGAGCCAGAGTTAAGCACCACAAACAGGCAAAGTTGCTCTCTTTTATACCCCAGAATAGTGCCTTTTAAATGGGACCAAAAGTGACACTTGGAGCAGTCAAAAAGCCAGAGTTAAGCACCACAACAGGCAAAGTTGCTCTCTTTTATACCCCAGAATAGTGCCTTTTAAATGGGACCAAAAGTGACACTTGGTGCAGTCAAAGAGCCAGAGTTAAGCACCACAAACAGGCAAAGTTGCTCTCTTTTATACCCAGAATAGTGCCTTTTAAATGGGACTAAAAGTGACACTTGGTGCAGTCAAAGAGCCAGAGTTAAGCACCACAAACAGGCAAAGTTGCTCTCTTTTATACCCCAGAATAGTGCCTTTTAAATGGGACCAAAAGTGACACTTGGTGCAGTCAAAGAGCCAGAGTTAAGCACCACAAACAGGCAAAGTTGCTCTCTTTTATACCCCAGAATAGTGCCTTTTAAATGGGACCGAAAGTGACACTTGGTGCAGTCAAAGAGCCAGAGTTAAGCACCACAAACAGGCAAAGTTGCTCTCTTTTATACCCCAGAATACTGCCTTTTAAATGGGACCAAAAGTGACACTTGGTGCAGTCAAAGAGCCAGAGTTAAGCACCACAAACAGGCAAAGTTGCTCCCTTTTATACCCCAGAATAGTGGCATTTTAAATGGGACCAAAAGTGACACTTGGTGCAGTCAAAGAGCCAGAGTTAAGCACCACAAACAGGCAAAGTTGCTCTCTTTTATACCCCAGAATAGTGCCTTTTAAATGGGACTAAAAGTGACACTTGGTGCANTAATGGAACCAAAAGTGACACTTGGAGCAGTCCAAGCCAGAGTTAAGCACCACAAACAGGCAAAGTTGCTCTCTTTTATACCCCAGAATAGTGCCTTTTTAAATGGGACCAAAAGTGACACTTGGAGCAGTCAAAAAGCCAGAGTTAAGCACCACAAACAGGGCAAAGTTGCTCTCTTTTATACCCCAGATAGTGCCTTTTAAATGGGACCAAAAGTGACACTTGGTGCAGTCAAGAGCCAGAGTTAAGCACCACAAACAGGCAAAGTTGCTCTCTTTTATACCCAGAATAGTGCTTTTAAATGGGACTAAAAGTGACACTTGGTGCAGTCAAAGAGCCAGAGTTAAGCACCACAAACAGGCAAAGTTGCTCTCTTTTATACCCCAGAATAGTGCCTTTTAAATGGGACCAAAAGTGACACTTGGTGCAGTCAAAGAGCCAGAGTTAAGCACCACAAACAGGCAAAGTTGCTCTCTTTTATACCCCAGAATAGTGCCTTTTAAATGGGACCGAAAGTGACACTTGGTGCAGTCAAAGAGCCAGAGTTAAGCACCACAAACAGGCAAAGTTGCTCTCTTTTATTACCCCAGAATACTGCCTTTTAAATGGGACCAAAAGTGACACTTTGGTGCAGTCAAAGAGCCAGAGTTAAGCCACCACAAACAGGCAAAGTTGCTCCCTTTTATACCCCAGAATAGTGCATTTTAAATGGGACCAAAAAGTGACACTTGGTGCAGTCAAAGAGCCAGAGTTAAGCACCACAAACAGGCAAAGTTGCTCTCTTTTATACCCCAGAATAGTGCCTTTTAAATGGGACTAAAAGTGACACTTGGTGCAGTCAAAGAGCCAGAGTTAAGTACCACAAACAGGCAAAGTTGCTCTCTTTTATACCCCAGAATAGTGCCTTTTAAATGGGACCAAAAGTGACACTTGGAGCAGTCAAAGAGCCAGAGTTAAGCACCACAAACAGGCAAAGTTGCTCTCTTTTATACCCCAGAATAGTGCCTTTTAAATGGACCAAAAGTGACACTTGGTGCAGTCAAAGAGCCAGAGTTAAGCACCACAAACAGGCAAAGTTGCTCTCTTTATACCCCAGAATAGTGCCTTTTAAATGGGACCAAAAGTGACACTTGGTGCAGTCAAAGAGCCAGACTTCAGCACCACAAACAGGCAGAGTTGCTCTCTTTTATACCCCAGAATAGTGCCTTTTAAATGGGACCAAAAGTGACACTTGGTGCAGTCAAAGAGCCAGAGTTAAGCACCACAAACAGGCAAAGTTGCTCTCTTTTATACCCCAGAATAGTGCCTTTTAAATGGGACTAAAAGTGACACTTGGTGCAGTCAAAGAGCCAGAGTTAAGCACCACAAACAGGCAAAGTTGCTCTCTTTTATACCCCAGAATAGTGCCTTTTAAATGGGACTAAAAGTGACACTTGGTGCAGTCAAAGAGCCAGAGTTAAGCACCACAAACAGGCAAAGTTGCTCTCTTTTATACCCCAGAATAGTGCCTTTTAAATGGGACCAAAAGTGACACTTGGTGCAGTCAAAGAGCCAGAGTTAAGCACCACAAACAGGCAAAGTTGCTCTCTTTTATACCCCAGAATAGTGCCTTTTAAATGGGACCAAAAGTGACACTTGGAGCAGTCAAAGAGCCAGAGTTAAGCACCACAAACAGGCAAAGTTGCTCTCTTTTATACCCCAGAATAGTGCCTTTTAAATGGGACCAAAAGTGACACTTGGTGCAGTCAAAGAGCCAGAGTTAAGCACCACAAACAGGCAAAGTTGCTCTCTTTTATACCCCAGAATAGTGCCTTTTAAATGGGACCAAAGTGATACTTGGTGCAGTCAAAGAGCCAGAGTTAAGCACCACAAACAGGCAAAGTTGCTCTCTTTTATACCCAGAATAGTGCCTTTTAAATGGGACCAAAAGTGACACTTGGTGCAGTCAAGAGCCAGACTTCAGCACCACAAACAGGCAAAGTTGCTCTCTTTTATACCCCAGAATAGTGCCTTTTAAATGGGACCAAAAGTGACACTTGGTGCAGTCAAAGAGCCAGAGTTAAGCACCACAAACAGGCAAAGTTGCTCTCTTTTATACCCAGAATAGTGCCTTTTAAATGGGACTAAAAGTGACACTTGGTGCAGTCAAAGAGCCAGATTAGACCACAACAGGCAAAGTTGCTCTCTTTATACCCAGATGTGCTTTTAATGGGACCAAAGTGACACTTGTGCAGTCAAGGCAGATAACACCAAACAGGCAAAGTTGCTCTCTTTTATACCCCAGAATACTGCCTTTTAAATGGGACCAAAAGTGACACTTGGTGCAGTCAAAGAGCCAGACTTCAGCACCACAAACAGGCAAAGTTGCTCTCTTTTATACCCCAGAATACTGCCTTTTAAATGGGACCAGAAGTGACACTTGGTGCAGTCAAAGAGCCAGAGTTAAGCACCACAAACAGGCAAAGTTGCTCTCTTTTATACCCAGAATAGTGCCTTTAAATGGGACCAAAGTGACACTTGGTGCAGTCAAAGAGCCAGAGTTAAGCACCACAAACAGGCAAAGTTGCTCTCTTTATACCCCAGATACTGCCTTTTAAATAGGATACAAAGTGACACATAGTGCTGTTTGAAAGTCACTTATAAGCTCCACAACACAGGCAAAGTTGCTCTCTTTTAAACCCCAGAATAGTGCCTTTTAAATCGGATAGAAAGTGACACATAGTGCAGTCAAATAGCCAGAGTTAAGCTCCACCTGACAGGCAAAGTTGCTCTCTTTTATGCCCCAGAATGGTACCTTGTAAGTCGGATCCAAAGTGACACATTGTGCCGTTAAAGACCCAGAGTTTAGCTCCAGCAGACAGGCCAGGAAACACTCTTTTAAACCCCAATATAGTGGGTCTATGCTGGGCAGCAAACTGGCCACTATCAGCCTCTGAGTCTCTGCCCAGGCCTGGTGCTCCTCTCTGGGCCTAGTGCTCTCACACTCTGCCTCCTGGAGCCTCTTCTCCACCTCCACACGACTCCAGGAGAGCCTCACACTCTGCCCAGGAAAGGTGCTCCTATCTGGGCAGGTGAAGACATACATAAAGTTTGTACATTTCGGCTTGACTAAGCTGTTTCTTCACTTTTGGCAGATCATGCCCTCCAGGACAGTGAGGACGAGGACGAGAACCAGAACATAGAAGAGGATCTGGATACTGAAATGCCAGACGAAACAAATGAAACATCTCAGCCTGTTACAATTGAAACATCCAACCATCCTTCACTGCAAGTGGTCCAAAGACCGTCACGCAAAGGACCGTCACGCACCCCCACTTCAGCTCGCCGGACAGTCGTAAAGAGAACGTGGAACCAAAGAGAGGTCAAAGCCGTGGAAAAGCACTTGATGCACTTCATAAACTCGTGCCGAGTTCCGGGCAAAGCAGACTGTGACAAGTGCCAGCGGCTTGAGAAAGTCGCGCTCAAACGGAGGGATTGGTTAGCAGTGAAATATTATATAAAGAATCGAATCACAGCTCTTAAAAGAACAGTTTAATAATTATAATTCAATTTATGTTAATAAAGATTTAGTTTTATTCATTTTTGTGTGTCATTATTTCCTAAAAATTCATTCCAATAACCAGTGTACATGGTTGGGTCTCATAACTATCTCTATCCCTGAAATGTCCCCAGAAGTTTTTAATGGAAGAAATGTTTTTTGAAGTCAAATTACTGCTAAGGAAATTTAGAGAACCATAACATATTTTTGGGCTCCGGTAGAACCAGCAGAAAGAGACGTTCCCACAAGGCATGTTCTAGTCATGCGTCCCTACAATATGTTAAAGACACGTATGTGTGTGTGTGTAGAGTGTGTGTAGTGTGTTGTGTAGTGTGTGTGTGAAGTGTATGTGTAGAGTGTTTGTAGTGTATGTGTAGTGTATGTGTAGAGTGTGTGTAGTGTGATGTGTAGTGTGTGTACTTGTGTGTGTTGTCTAGAGTGTGTAATGTGTTGTGTCGGTTGTACGTAGTGTTTCTAATGCTGTACCTCGTTCATGGCGTCGTCGATCTGTTTCAGCTCTTCGTAGCGGTCTCGTGACTCTCGCAGCGGCTGCACCATGGCTTCCTCGATCTGAGGAAACAGCTGAAGAGCAAGACACAAACATTCAAATATCTTTTTCTGGATGAATAATTGTCTAATAAAAAAAGCAGTGGTCAGGAAGTCATTTTATATTTTTGTTGACTGTATTTTCTTGCACTGTACTAACGCAGCACAAACCTACGTATGGATATTGATAATTGTTCATATTTTATCTTGTATGGCGGCACTTTTACATTATTTATCTATTTGGAATGCTGTTGCTCCACTCACAAGATGGCCGCTGCAGCTGTGACGACAACAGAACTCACACTCTCTCTAACTAATATAGTCCATGGGCCAGAGGCCAGATTTTGCCAAACGGGGCTCACCAGGGGTGGAAGGGCTATCATACATTTTTGGAAAGGTCAATATCTAAGCTTTATATTTTTGCATGATAGACTTTTCTGAGCTTCAGCGATAACATAAATATCCACCTTTGAAGTTTACAAACCACATGTCAAAAAATGCACTTTTGACACTGGTCCATATTATAGTTCAGACCATGTACCACCCATCAGATAATGATTAGACTATTATGTTTGGTATTATTTTGAAGAAAAAAATCTTGTCTTTCATTTAGGTACATTTGTTGTCCTCTCTGATCATTACTATGGCAACAACAGCTTTTCAAACTGTCACATGAGGACAATTTTTTACCATTTTTTCCTGAACAGTTTTGCTACGTTTTTTGCTGAAAGTTCTAGGAACATGATGGACACGTAAATGTGATATCAAATTATTCTCTGGAATCTGAGGATTCAGAAAATGTATAAGATGTCTTAACTTTTTCAAAACACAGCCTCACAGTGAGCCACAAAGTACAAGAGTCATTCTCACTGAGGGGCATTTCCCATAGAACTCAGGCTATTTTCTGTATTCTTGCTTCTGATGGTTGTGGATCTTTTACCAATGTCCTGAACGCGGCAGACAATGTGAAGCCAATTGATGAAGCCAATTTAGTGGAATGCATCAACACCGAGATTGAAGTCTTTCTAAACCGCCCCAAGTCAACCTGGTCCCATTTCGTCTCCGCTGTGAACCTTCACCACATCTCAATAACCTTTTCAACTCAGCCTCCACAACTATGCAACAAAAATGCATAAAATAAACGTCATTTAAGCATAATTTATTGGCTTTTTTGTGTTCTTGTGTGTTAGTTCAGACCAGCTTAAACTTGGTTTGGATTGCTATAGTTTTGCTAAAGGTGTCATTGATAAAAGGTGAATGTTATCTTCCTGTCACTTTTTGTTGCACGAAAGTTGACCCACTATAAAAAACTGTACAATCGCCTTAGGTTTCACGTTTCCCTCAGGGGGAAGAACTTCAATCTGAGTAATATTTATAAAAAAAAAAAAAGACTTCCTTAAGTCTTCATTTTTTACAACATATTAATATTTCCATCTGCAACAATAATGTAATAAATTAAATTGTATAAAACAAAACAAAAACAGTTAAGTTGAGTGTTTTTCTCAGCAATTCTTAGGTGAGATTAAAATATATATTAATTAGATTAATTAATTACAGATCATAATTAATTATGATATATATATATATATATATATATATATATATATATATATATATATATATATATATATATATATATAAATATATATATATATATATAGTAGTGATGATATAAAAGCACTATATAAAAAAGGTATAAAAATCTGACTGCAAAATAAAAACTAAAAGGAAAGACAAATCCATCAAATGGAGAATCTTATTCAATCTATGTTTTGCCAAAAGAAAATTGCATTGATTATTGTGTTTTTTCATGCAGTCATTTTCAAATGCAAAAAAAAATTGAAAAGTAATTCGTTACTTTTTAAAAATGTAATTGGTTACACTACTTAGTTACTGCTCCAAGAAAGTAACTTAGTTACTTACTTTGGGATTACTTTGTGTGTATTATTGCAAACATCAATCAAAAATAGGTATTTACATTTTATTATTGGAATTTAAACAAAGACAAACAACAAATGAATTGCTTAAATTCAGTCAAATTAACATTAAAATGATTGTGGACCCGGTCACAGCTGCTGATCTGTGTCTGAACGGTTTTATTTCACAATAAGTCACTTTTCTAGATTTTTTTGTACTTTAAAGTAACTACGAGTATTTTGTTAGTAACTGTAATTTAAATACAAGTATTTTCACAGTACTGTAACTAAGTTACACACTAGTTACTCAAAAATGTAATCTAATTTTACAGTAACTACATTACAGTAACTTAAACACGCATGAATCAATCCAAATACAACTGTGAGTAAACTAATGCTGAAAAACATGATTGATTTTACAGAATAGCTACATTTTGTCTTTCAACCTATTGAAAAAAAAAAAAAAAACTTTTGTTTTATTCATTTATTTTTATATGCTACAGTAGTAGAAAAAATGTATGTAAATGTTTGCTGTCGCACTAGGAATTGTCTTTCAGAAAGTTTGAATTGAAAAACAAAATGTTAAAGAAACTGAAAGATTCTCGAAAGACAATGAACTCAAATGAGGGATTTCATTGTTGCTTGGTCGTGGTGAATATAATGGTGGTAAGTCTAAATCAAACATTGTGTATGGTTACCTTCATGACGGTCTCGAACATGGGGATGAGCACAAACTTGATGAAGCCAATCTGAGCCGTGGGTTTGGTCACTTTCTCTCGGTCCATGAAAGGAGCCACAGGGAGGCCTTCAGTCTTCTCCCGGTCACTCTGACACAACACACACACAAGCACCAATCACAATGGAGCAAACAGTGTGGACAGTCCCTGTGTGTGGACAGTCCCTGTGTGTGGACAGTCCCTGTGTGTGGACAGTCCCTGTGTGTGGACAGTCCATGTGTGGACAGTCCCTGTATATGGACAGTCCCTGTGTGTGGACAGTCCCTTTATGTGGACAGTCCCTGTGTTTAGACAGTCCCTCTATGTGGACAGTCCCTGTGTGTGGACAGTCCCTGTGTTTAGACAGTCCCTCTATGTGGACAGTCCCTATGTGTGGACAGTACCTGCATGAAGTACTCCTCCAGCAGACAGTCCACCCAGGGCTCGGCCACCTCCATGGGCCGCACCTCGTTGGAGATGTCGCAGCATTTGATCAGCACCATTTTCAGCTGCACACGAGGAAAGACAAGTTAGCAAGGCTTTTATGAAAATGAAGAAAGATGGACAGTTGTGTTGTATTTCAGCAATTCTGAGCACAGATGCTGACAAGTTTTCTGTATCTCTGCACGCCTGTGTGTCTGCCCTAATGTGAGTGCATAAAGTTGACAACCATTAGCAAAAACAGAAGTGTCAGTGTGCTTTTGGATTTGGTGCTGCCAGAATATTCTTGTAGTATGCAGTAATGTATGACCATGTGATATCGACACTGGTGCTTCCCTTCCCAGAGAAAACACCACCGTTTTTTTTAATCTGTAAATGGATTAAAAGAGAGACACAGTTTGATAAGAAATCAGATGGTGTGGATGTGATTCTGCAACGTGACAAAGAGCAACATTTATGCTCAGGTAATTCACCACACCACAAAACAAACCCAAAACACAGGAAATGTGAAAAGTTATGAAGGAAAAATAAGGTCATTGTCATTAATCAAGCTGTCTGTAAAAACAAGAAAATGACACATATCAATTATCTCTGTGTGAATGTCTGTAAAAGAAAACTCAGACATCACCGGGTCCTTTACAGTTTACAGACGTCAGGGAAAATGACAAATGAAAAAAAAAACTGAAATAATACCACACACATTAAGAAAATAATTCCACTTTAAGACATTTGTACAGATCTAAGCTACTGAAAATTGACTGTGTGCACAAGAGTTTTTTTTTTTTTTTTTTTCAAAAATGCTAACATCTTGCTGGCAGGTTCATTTCCTGTTCAGTTCATTCTTATGAGGTTTTCACTGCCTCAGCCTAAAATGAAAAATGACTAAAGATCAGGCAGTGAACAGTGAGCAGTTTGTGATTTTCTCTGAAAACATGTTAAATACTTTACAAAAGAAGAAATAATTTCACCAAAGGACCAAAGTGTGTTTATAAAACAATGTGTTTGTCTGTCAATGCTAACGTTGAAGTCTAACAATTTGAAAGTAAACAGCTGCAATCAATGCACAAAGTCTATTGTCCCTGTGCACGGAATTTCAGTAGGCTGTGTACGTTCAAAATAGCTAACTTCTGTATGTACGACCACTTCCTGTTAGCGTTAGCATTTAGACACAATTACAGTATGTCTTTTTAAACACACAAGTGTCTCTGGTGAAATATTCCTCTAATATGTAAAGTCTTTAACATGTTTTCAGTAACATTCACCAGAACTGTCTGATCTAAAGAATATTTATTCGTTTTAAACTGATGTGGTGAAAACCTCATAGAAAAAACAAATAAATCCTCTTTAGATCAGACAGTTCTGGTGAATGTTACTGAAAACATGTTAAAGACTTTACATATCAGAGACACTTGTGTGTTTAAAAAGAGACATAATTGTGTCTAAATGCTAACGCTAACAGGAAGTGGTCGTACATACAGAAGTTAGCTATTTTGAACGTACACAGCCTACTGAAATTCCGTGCACAGAGACAGTTGCAGTCTTGAGTCGCTTGACATTGATTAGATTTTGATGAATAATGCAGCCCTGCGTTGAACATGGTTTGTTTTAGTCTTTAGTGGACCAGGTATTTATTTGGGCAGCTACTGTCCTAATTTCCAGACTCAAAATAAGGAACAAAAACTAAACAGGAAAGTAAATGACAACAAAAAAACAGAGCACTGAACCCACACAGTTCAAAGGTCACACACAGGTCAGAGGTCATACTCACACAGGTGACATGCTCCTCGTCTGCGTAGTCAAAGTTGTCCACCTTCTGTTTGAAAGAGTCCAGGATTTCTCCATGACGAGCCATATCTGTGGCCAGGATCAGCGTGATGGTCCCCTGAGAGCCACAACATGTTAGTCCTACAGCTGTACACGGTCCTACTGAAGTCCTACAGCTGTACACGGTCCTACTCTAGTCCTACTGATGTACACGGTCCTACTCTAGTCCTACTGTTGTACATGGTCCTACTCTAGTCCTACAGCTGTACACGGTCCTACTCTAGTCCTACTGCTGTACACGGTCCTACTCTAGTCCTACTGCTATACAGGGGCCTACTCTAGTCCTACTGCTGTACACGGTCCTACTCTAGTCCTACTGCTGTACACGGTCCTACTCTAGTCCTACAGCTGTACACGGTCCTACTCTAGTCCTACAGCTGTACACGGTCCTACTCTAGTCCTACTGCTGTACACGGTCCTACTCTAGTCCTACAGCTGTACACGGTCCTACTCTAGTCCTACTGCTGTACACGGTCCTACTCTAGTCCTACTGCTGTACACGGTCCTACTCTAGTCCTACTGCTGTACACGGTCCTACTCTAGTCCTACTGCTGTACACGGTCCTACTCTAGTCCTACTGCTGTACACGGTCCTACTTTAGTCCTACAGCTGTACACGGTCTACTCTAGTCCTACTGCTGTACACGGTCCTACTCTAGTCCTACTGTTGTACACGGTCTACTCTAGTCCTACTGCTGTACACGATCCTACTCTAGTCCTACTGCTGTACACGATCCTACTCTAGTCCTACTGCTGTACACGGTCCTACTCTAGTCCTACTGCTATACAGGGGCCTACTTTAGTCCTACTGTTGTACACGGCCCTACTCTAGTCCTACAGCTGTACACGGTCCTACTCTAGTCCTACTGATGTACACGGTCCTACTCTAGTCCTACTGTTGTACACGGTCCTACTCTAGTCCTACAGCTGTACACGGTCCTACTCTAGTCCTACAGCTGTACACGGTCCTACTCTAGTCCTACTGCTGTACACGGTCCTACTCTAGTCCTACAGCTGTACACGGTCCTACTCTAGTCCTACTGCTGTACACGGTCCTACTCTAGTCCTACTGCTGTGCACGGTCCTACTCTAGTCCTACAGCTGTGCACGGTCCTACTCTAGTCCTACAGCTGTACACGGTCCTACTCTAGTCCTACTGCTGTACACGGTCCTACTCTAGTCCTACTGCTGTACAGGGGCCTACTTTAGTCCTACAGCTGTACACGGTCCTACTCTAGTCCTACAGCTGTACACGATCCTACTCTAGTCCTTTTTATATTTAAATTGTATTAAATATGTAATTAATGTTATGCCAGCTTAACCATTTCTTCAGGTTTGGTCTGATCCTAGGGCCTCATTTCTAAAGCTTGCTTACGCCTTACGCAGTGCGTAAACCTCCCTCTGCGCCAAAGGTGATATTTATAAAAGCTCCACTAGGCGCAGGGTTTTGCTCAGCTCTGAGCAAATTGTTCTCCATGCGTGCGCTGTACGCAAAGGCTGGAGACATATGGAGAAGACGACACTCGTGGAGAGAAGCAGAAGTGATGAGAGTTTGAGGAAATGTTTGATGCAGGAAATCATCATTTTATACAAATATTATATTTATATTTCTGCCTTAAAGCAACACAGACAAGGGCTGTTTATTCCTCTCATTTTTATTTACAACACATGTATGTAAGGCCGTGCGCTCTCGTGCACAAGCTCGTGGCTCTCGTGCGCGCGTGTGTTAATTATGGCTCTAATACCAGAGAGAATGACCCTGAATCTGTGAACGCTCAGACCTGAGAGAAAACTCCTCCCACAGCACATGAGCGAGGTTTGGTTAAATAAATAAAGCATCAGGCAAGATGCAGGTCCAACTTTTTTACGCGGCACACGCCAGATGATGGGTACAAATGACCCTGACACAAATGCGCCCCACACAGCCTGAGCCCGAACCCGGGTGGACCGAGAAAAGGTGATTTATTTTATTATTTGGTGACGAGGAGCTTTTGAGCGTCTACCCTCTCTGTCTAAGTAAAGGAAATGTCTGAAGTGTCTGTGCCATGGGTGCGCACGTGCAGTTTCAAGTCCCGTTCTCTCGTAACGCAGTCTGTTCTCCCGCTTCTGCGTATTTCTCTCTCGCTCTTTTGCTCATTCAGGAAGGACATCCGTGTCACCCTTGCGCGCTCATGAGCCTCGTTGCTTTGACCGATCATTCAGACTTCCGCGTGCTTATGTGAGTGAACGAGACCAAATCTCACATTCTGTTCAACACATCTGATTCATTTAAAAGGTGAGAAAAGTCTTTTTCATTCACATTTTATTAGTAATAAACCCACAGGGGTGCACGGTAGCCAAGTGGTTAGAGCTCTGGCTTCCCAATAAGGAGGTCGTGGGTTCGACTCCCGGGTCGGACCATATCAACATCTCACAATCTCTCTGGGTGGAGTTTGCATGTTCTCCCCGTGTCACCGTGGGTTTTCTCCAGGTACTCCGGTTTCCTCCCACCTCCAAAAACATGTATGTTTAGGTTAATTGGGCATCACTGTAAATTTCCCTTGGTGAGTGAATGAGAGAGTGAATGTTTGTCTGTCTAACCCTGCGACGAGTTGGCCACTGTCCAGGGTGTTCCCCGCTTAAGGCCCAAAGTTACTGGGATAGGCTCCAGTCACCCGCGACCCCTAACGGGATTAAGCGGTAGAAAATGAATGAATGAATGAATAAACCCACATGTGACAAGCGAGCTGCTGCTGCTGCTGCTGCTGCCGCATGGAGGGTCTCCGTCTGACTCCCCACTCTCTCCAAACCCACTGATTATTGCCTCATGTCTATTCAAATATTATTCATGTGTCACTTTGCATGGCCCTTTCATGGTGAATTGGAGGTTTGAAGAGGGCGTGGCCCGTGTGGAGAGGGCGTGGCCTGTGTGGAGAGGGCGTGGCCTGTGTGGAGAGGGCGTGGCCTGACGTAGCTTCACGTGTGCAAATTCGAGAAGCAGGTGGGATCTATAAAGCACAGATTGCGTGGAGGAGAGCGCGTAGAGGAGGCTTTTATAAATATGAGTTTGCGTGGCGCACGCCACCTGTGGCCACTAGGTGTACGCACTTGCTCAGCAAAAATCCTACGCAAACCTTTATAAATGAGGCCCCTGGTCTTGATTGTTTTGTACCTGTCGAATCTGTTTGAAGGCCTCAGGGTCAAAGCTGGAGAAGATGTTACAGTCGGGCTGGGAGAAGATCTGGAAGGCCACAGCGCAGTGATGGTTCTCCAGGGGCGAGATGTCGTTGTAGCGCACTGCTAGCTCTGTACGCGCGTTTATCTGATACCTGATGACCACAACAACATCAGTTATCATCCGTCATCAACCTCAAAACGCCTTCCACAAACACTTTTCAAACACAGCAAACTGATGGAAAAGCAACAAGAAAAGGTGAAAGGAGGACCTAATTGCCTGACCAGCCAGTCCCTACAGGCTTTGACAGACACTTAACAAACCGTGAGGGTCTGTGATCAGAACGCCAAGGATCAATTTCGTGGGCGGCCTTTCCGAGCGCTGAGTCAACCAATCACAGAAAACCTGGAAATTCCACCAAAACAGCGACACGATGTTTTTGTAAACATGTAGCGCGAGGATTTTTTCAGTCTGAAACCTCTCAACACGGTTTGTGCTCAGGTTTTAAGGAATAGATACATTCATTGTTCAAAACCGAAGCACGAGCCGAATAAGCTACGTTCGCCTTCTTGAATGTTTTGAAATGAGGCTTGCAAGCAACTTCCGACTTTTTAGTGTCACGTGTCAGAATCGCCGTGCTTGATTGAATCGTCTTAACATTGGGAGACGACTTTATTGGCTAACTGTCAGGTCCCAGACCCTTCTGCATTCAAACAGAATGTAACAGAATGTAGGAGGGGCTGGCTGGTCAGGCAAAGGATCTAACGCGCCAATCCCACTACATGCAGCTCCGCTCTGCCCCGCCCAGCTCCGACCGTCGGAGTGGCTGCACAGAACTGTTGTCAATGAGGACCCAGCTCCGTCTCTCCGCCGCCGTACGACCAAAATACGGATCAAGGCTATTTTCTTCTCCGCCCGAGTCCGGCCAGGTCCGGCCAAGTCAATCTCCGCCAATCAAAACGCACCATACAGGAAAAAGAAAGTGAACTATGTCCGGATTTACAAAGTAAAATCACTCCGCACGTACTTTGATTTGATCAGATAACGAAAAGTTCGTAGTTTTACATAAAGTTTCTTTGATATTTGGACACAGCAGATTGTTCACTACAGACTATGTTACTGACACATGGACAGAACAACGTTATTGAGTTAGACTGTTATAACTACAGACTATGTCACTGACACATGGACAGAACAACGTTATTGAGTTAGACTGTTATAACTACAGACTATGTCACTGACACATGGACAGAACAACGTTATTGAGCTCGTGCTCGTAAAGGCGTCTTTACCCTCAGCGGAGGAAGAAAACACGTCCTACTGTTTCACAAACTCGTGTTTTTGGCACATGCTCTTCTTGAGCTCCTCGGGGCAACGCAGCCCTGCGGAGCGGACTGGAGCGGAGACAGTGGGCGAGGGGTCTGCGGCAACTTTCGGAGGCGGACTGGGGCGGGGCGGAGCGCAGCTGCATGTAGTGGGATTGGCGCGTAAGAGCGGACAGCAGCAGTGGGATTGTGATCAGCACAGTATTGTCTGTATGACATCAATGCTGATGTCATACAGAGTCTAGAAATCAGCAGCGAGACACAGGAGGTCTTGTACTGTTTCGACTTGCTCATTTGTTCAGTTTGCACTGAAGCTGTCAAAACATGACTCAGAATAATAGGCGATGTACCAGAGATACTCCCAGGAAACAAGAATGCTGACATGTTAGCTAACAGATCTTCTTAGGGAGGCAATCCACAGTAATATTCCATTAGGTCAATGAAAATGTGGAATTATTTTTTTAAAGCATTGTTGATGTCTGTGGGAGAGTGAGTCAGAGACAGCTAACCGGAAAGATCAAGATAAGACCCAGGTTGGTGTATTAGGGGCATTTGAACTTGAAACCCAATGTCCCAAACATGGTTAATAGTCTGTGCAAAAGCCCTTTTCTCCACTGACCGCTACAAGAGAGTTCATTCACTGATCTAACCAGTGAGTGGCAGCATTACTCTTCATGAGTGTACAGCCTGCAATTCCACGAAGAAGTAGAGGTATGTTTAGGATGTAAAAAACAAGTTAAACATATGAAGTTCCTTTCCTAATCACTGGCTCGATGTAATAACTGTCCACCATGACAAGTAATTAGTGACGCTAGATCTGCTCTGTGGAGGAGTTTAGATCTGCTCTGTGGATGAGTTTAGATCTGCTCTGTGGATGAGTTTAGATCTGCTCTGTGGATGAGTTTAGATCTGCTCTGTGGATGAGTTTAGATCTGCTCTGTGGGTGAGTTTAGATCTGCTCTGTGGATGAGTTTAGATCTGCTCTGTGGAGGAGTTTAGATCTGCTCTGTGGATGAGTTTAGATCTGTTCTGATTTGTAAGAATCTAGAAGATGCACAGATCAGTAATTTACCTTTTGTTCATTGTAAAACACAAAGCTGATCTAAAACGGCTTAAAAATAGGAACAGCTCTACTGACTTCCAGATCTGATAAGCCCCGCCTCTTCACTTTAAAATATACTGTAACTGTAAAAAGCAACTGTTTTTTAAAAACTATTTTTTATTGTTGGAAAGTGAATTTGGGACAGTATTGAACCATATAAGCCTCACTTTGAGTATTAATCTTTTGAAATATATCAAGTAAATACAGGAAAGTGGGAGGGGATAGGTGGTAGGTGAGAACGGGGATTTCTGAGCACTTGAGCTGCATCAATTGAACACAACATTACTCAAACATGAATGAATCAATTCAAATATAACTTTGAGTGAACTAATGATGAAGGAAGGCCATTATAACAAGGTTAAAAACTTAAAAAAGTGAATTTAACATAATAGGTCCCCTTTAAGAAAATGGCTGCTGGAACTGGACATTTTTTGTTATAGGTAACCATGGCTACGCTCTCTCTAGTCATTTTAATAGCTCTATGGAAAGACCTACGTGTTGTTGTATCCAGGGTGATCCAGGTCGTGGCACACTGCTGCTGTCATGAGGATCAGAATGTCCACCTGTGTGAACTTCTCCTGGACAAACACACACAGGTCATTTAGTCTGCTGTAGTCCGGAGCTGTCTGCTGTAGTCTGGAGCGGTTTGCTGTAGTCTGGATTTCTGCTGTAGTCTGGTTTAATCTGCTGTAGTCTGTTTTCATCTGCTGTAGTCTGGATCTGTCTGCTGTAGTCTGAATCAGTCTGCTGAAATCTGATGTAGTCTGGATTAATCTGCTGTAGTCTAGATCTGTGTGCTGTAGTCTGAACCCATCTGCTGTAGTCTGGAGCTGTCTGCTGTAGTCTGGACCTGTCTGCTGTAGTCTGGAGCTGTCTGCTGTAGTCTGGACCTGTCTGCTGTAGTCTGGAGCTGTCTGCTGTAGTCTGGACCTGTCTGCTGTAGTCTGGAGCTGTCTGCTGTAGTCTGAACCCGTCTGCTGTAGTCTGAACCCGTCTGCTGTAGTCTGGACCTGTCTGCTGTAGTCTGGACCTGTCTGCTGTAGTCTGGAGCTGTCTGCTGTAGTCTGGAGCTGTCTGCTGTAGTCTGGATCTGTCTGCTGTAGTCTGGAGCTGTCTGCTGTAGTCTGGACCTGTCTGCTGTAGTCTGGAGCTGTCTGCTGTAGTCTGGATCTGTCTGCTGTAGTCTGGATCTGTCTGCTGTAGTCTGAATCAGTCTGCTGTAGTCTGGATCTGTCTGCTGTAGTCTGAATCAGTCTGCTGTAGTCTGGATTAATCTGATGTAGTTTAGATGTGTCTGCTGTAGTCTGGAGTTGTTCGCTGTAGTCTGGTTTAATCTGCTGTAGACTGAATCAGTCTGCTGTTGTCTGGTTTAATCTGATGTAGGCTGGAGCTGTCTGCTGTAGTCTGGATCTCCGCTGTAGTCTGGTTTAATGTGCTGTAGTTTGGAGCTGTCTGCTGTTGTCTGGATCTGTCTGCTGAATCAAATCAATGTATTTTTGTATAGCTCAAAATCACAACAACAGTCTTTTCTGAGGACTTCCCAAGATTATAAATCAGTCTGCTTGTAGTCTGGATCAGTCTGCTGTGGTCTGAACCTGTCTACTCTAGTCTGGATTAATCTGGATCAGTCTGCTCTAGTCTGGTTTAATCTGCTGTCAGCAGATGAAGGGTCTTTTCACACCAACACAACTCCCAGTCACTGTTGGTAGGGAGGACCGGCGCACCGTCTGTTCTGGTCTCTTTGGGGCGCATTGATGTAAACAAGCAGTCCAGTCTTTGTACTGCAGCTGGTACTCCTCCATCTTTGTTTTCCTCGGACCAAATAGTAGCCATTCTTCTTCGTACTCACGTCCCGTTTGAACCCGGCAAATAACAACAATCCATGCTCGGGTAAGCGTCCATAAGCGTCATTTTCGGTTTTCCACACTATTTTCTTGCGCACTGATGCACTGGCCACGAGCCAATCAAACAGCCGCGTATGCGGCAACCAGCGTATGCGGCAACTAGCGACCGCTGGCAATGCCGACTCTACCTGCAAGTCTTCAAAACCTCGTCTCCGCGACGTGCTTCGCGCTTCTCTGACTCCCCGACAGAGCCATTCACACCAAACACACGTGAGCTGCCTGTTGGCAGAAGTTGGTTTTTCCACACCAACTCCAAGGTCGCCCATCTGAACTGGTCTGGCAACTTCTGCCGACAGGTGGCTCATGTGTGTTTGGTGTGAATGGCACTGTCAGGGGTTAGAAGAGAGTAAGTTGCGAGGAGACTTGCAGGTAGAGTCGGCGTCGCCAGTTGCCGCATATGCAGCTGTTTGATTGGCCCGTGGCTACTAGCAAACCGGAGAATCAGTGCGCAGGAAAATAGTGCGGAAACCCAAAAATTACGCTTACGGGAAAACAGCATTTAGCCTAGCATGGATCGTTGTTATTTATGCACGTAAGTACAAAAGAGAAAGCAACTGTTTGGTCCGAGGAAAACAAACAAGGAGGAGCGGCAGCGACCAGAGTACGTACAAAGGCTGGAGTGTGGAGGGAATCAGAAGTTGAGCTTAATCTGTGAATTAAGATTAAAAACATCTGTTGCCATCAGAGTTTGACAACTACTCGCGCGCAGTCTATGTTTTGTCAAGCATTACATAAAGCGCATGCTCATTCAGCATTTGCTTGGCTGTTTGGATCGTGTTTGTGTGAATACTTTTTTATATCGATGCGCACCAAAGAGACAAGAACTGACGCTGCGTCGCTCCTCCCTATCGACAGCCACTGGGAGTTGTGTTGGTGTGAAACTGGACCCTTAAACCGTGGTCTGGATTAGTCCGCTGTAGGTTGTTTTATATGTTTGAGTCTGTTTAGGTCTGTTTGAGGTCACTTGGGTCTGCTTGGGTCCAGTCTGGTTTACCTGCAGGTTGCACAGGCAGATCATGCTGTACATCATCTGGGTGACGCAGAAGCAGTGTCTGAAGTTGTGGAAGGGGTTGTTCCGGTAGTTGTCATGTATACACAGCTGCATAGTTAGCCACAGTTAGTCATAGTTAGTCACAGTTAGTCACAGTTAGTCACAGTTAGCCACAGTTAGTCACAGTTAGCCACATTTAGTCACAGTTAGCCACAGTTAGTCACAGTTAGTCACAGTTAGCCACAGTTAGCCACAGTTAGTCACAGTTAGCCACATTTAGTCACAGTTAGTCACAGTTAGTCACAGTTAGTCACAGTTAGCCACAGTTAGTCACAGTTATAATCACAGTTAGTCACAGTTAGCCACAGTTAGTCACAGTTAGTCACAGTTAGTCACAGTTAGTCACAGTTATAATCACAGTTAGTCACAGTTAGCCACAGTTAGTCACAGTTAGCCACAGTTAGTCACAGTTAGCCACAGTTAGCCACAGTTAGTCACAGTTAGCCACAGTTAGTCACAGTTAGTCACAGTTAGTCACAGTTAGTCACAGTTATAATCACAGTTAGTCACAGTTAGCCACAGTTAGTCACAGTTAGCCACAGTTAGTCACAGTTAGCCACAGTTAGCCACAGTTAGCCACAGTTAGTCACAGTTAGCCACAGTTAGCCACAGTTAGCCACAGTTAGTCACAGTTAGTCACAGTTAGTCACAGTTAGTCACAGTTAGCCACAGTTAGTCACAGTTAGTCACAGTTAATCACAGTTAGTCACAGTTAATCACAGTTAGTCACAGTTATAATCACAGTTAGTCACAGTTATAATCACAGTTAGTCACAGTTAGTCACAGTTAGTCACAGTTAGTCACAGTTATAATCACAGTTAGTCACAGTTATAATCACAGTTAGTGACAGTTAGTCACAGTTAGTCACAGTTAGTCACAGTTAGTCACAGTTAGTGCACAGCCTCACACACATACTAGTCTCCAATATACATTTACATAGATAGACACTACAGGGAAAACTCTGTTTCTGTTTAGGAGTTTGCTCTCTCAGTAACAGGTTTTCAAGTGGAAACAACACAACTATCCAATCTGCCCCAAAGTCGTTTTTTGCAGTAGTTTAATAACATGTTTTCAAACAGAAATAAGGCCTAGCCATGGTTCTTTATCATCTGATTCCATCTACTGTTTCTTCTTCATTCAATGCCTTTAACTAATGTTGAATTGGCAGCATAACGATAGTTTATGACGATAAAGTAGTAATAAAGTAGCTGACATTTGGTAATTAGCTCACAACAGTGCTGGTTAGTGTTGCTGCTATAGTTTTCTGTTGTGAAGCAAATAAAACCCTTTATTGACATGAGACAGGTCACTTTTTATCTATCAATGTGAATCTTGTGCTGTAGTTTGCTCACGTAAAAGTAAGAAATAAATGTATTACAACATGATCATGTCATGTCATTTCGAATAAAACAATTTATGTGGAAAAAAGTAAGATAAAGAAAAGTCTAAATGTAATCATGTTTTTGTCCTAATAAAAGTTAGTTATTGGGGAAAAATGTATCTGAATGAAAATTAAAATTAATTAATGAAAAAAAAAATCTATTTTAAATTTTTAGATAAAAAAAAAAACAAGGTTTATAATTAGCAATGAAGAGAACCTTCTGTATCTTGTGTCTGTGCAGTTTGGTGTTTGTAGGAGCCTCATACTTGTCTGATCATGTGCACTGGGTGTGTTGTGTGCTCTCACCAGCCAACGCTTCAGAGTGATGGGATTCATGTTAAAGTCCTTCACCAGCCCCAGGTCGTGGTACATGTGCTCCAGACAGCTCAGCATCTGAATGACAAAACCAGATCACTCAAACACCATGGTTTTAAACTCAGAAAAGTGGATTTGACAGAAGCCTTTAATGGCTTCACAAGGTGGAACTGGGCCACATTATATTTGTGTGTTAAATAAGTGAATGAAAAAAACACAACAGCAAATATATTTTAATAAAGAAACAACTACCGCTGAGTTTATATGGGAACTTGGATATCATGAATGATGTCAAAATATCCAAGAATGTAATATGGAGTATATTGTTATAGAAAAATTTCTTTAAAGGGGCACTGTGTAAGAAAAAAATAGTAATAAAGTGATCCACTTTTGAACACCAGGGGAGCTTTTCTAGTGCATTTTGCCTATCTACCATGCTGACATCTAGCGTCTATATTCACATTCCGGCCCGTAATAAAACATTTCAAATAAGTATAAATGTATCACAATTGATGTTGAGTGGTTAACAGTGCTCTCTTAAAGGTGGGGTAGCTGATTTCCACACTGCAAACACAATTTAGGTTTTAAATCTGACAACGTCCTCTCATAAATCCTTTGACACATAGTTAATATCAACATGTATTAATTTTGGTTGCATTTATGGCTTATAAACGTCTTTTTACAAACAACAAAGTGAAACTGGAGTGACCGCCCCAAGTTCAGCCAATCAGAGAGAAGCATTCAGTTCCTGATTAAAACTAAAAATCTTTATTATTCAGTTAAGACAGTACTCAGAGGTCTCATTTTTTTCACAAAGTGCTGCATTTACTACATACTTTTTACTGGAAAGCACAAAGTTTACTAATTTGCAACTAAAAAAGTTAGCTACCCCACCTTTAAGTATTCATGTTGTAAAGAATAAATATGACTTAAATGTTTGTGGACTATAAGTGATAATTAAAATTCCTCTCAATCTTACACAGTGCCCCTTTAAAAAGTCATACTGTGACTTTTGCAACTAAGAATATAATTGTAATATTTCACCACTTTTGTGATTAATTTAGCAAAACTTTTCATTTGTCTGACAAGGCAAGACATTCATGTGACATCAAAACCATTTACACGTCAATGATACTTAAAAGTTTGACCAATAACAGACTTAAGTAAAAGCATGTTTTTGTCATTCAGATTTCTTTGTTGCACTAAAAAAATAATAAAAATCAGTTTTTACTTTTGCGAGCTTGCATGGCCATAAAATGGACTGTTTCTTGGTCTGGAGGAAGGCATCTTCTGGTATTTCCATGGAAAAGCTGTTTTCTTTGTTCACAT
Organism: Mugilogobius chulae; assembly: GCA_038363315.1. Taxonomy (NCBI): domain Eukaryota; kingdom Metazoa; phylum Chordata; class Actinopteri; order Gobiiformes; family Gobiidae; genus Mugilogobius; species Mugilogobius chulae. Next base: position 23,940,988 of record CM076396.1, on the reverse strand, counting down.
TATGACATAAAACGTCTTTAGAATGTCCTGAGGTATGCTTTTAACCTTCTATTTCTACTGACTTGTGTCGTTAACTCTTCACCTCCTCAAAGTTGCATAGTGCATGTTTCCACAGAACTCCATGCCATGCCTGTCTCTACATATGTGCTAAATAAATATCTTTAGTGCAGATGGAGATTGAGCTGCTAAAATCTGTTTTAATAGAAAAAGTGACCTATTAATATAAACAAAATGATTACATGTTTTAGAACATTTCAGTTGGATTTGTAACATTTTGTCTGAATATTGTTTTTGAGATACACAAAGGAAAAATGCAGGTATTCATTTTTGTCAGTGTGGCCCAGGCCTAGTAACAACATTATCTCATTAGAAAAGTTTAAAAAGAGTCAAACCTGACCTCATTGGGCTCCCACTGCCAGGCATCGAACGTGGGTAACCTCAGGGCCTCCACCGTCTCTTTGGACAGATGATACTGCAACAGGAGAGAAGCTTTAGGACCAGTGACCAACACTCGCTCACCTTTGGGTAAGAACTCCACAGGAACAAGTCCAAATGTCCAACACTCGCTCACCTTTGGGTAAGAACTCCACAGGAACAAGTCCAAATGTCCAACACTCACCTTTGGGTAAGAACTCCACAGGAACAAGTCCAAATGTCCAACACTCACTCACCTTTGGGTAAGAACTCCACAGGAACAAGTCCAAATGTCCAACACTCACTCACCTTTGGGTAAGAACTCCACAGGAACAAGTCCAAATGTCCAACACTCGCTCACCTTTGGGTTAGAACTCCACAGGAACAAGTCCAAATGTCCAACACTCACTCACCTTTGGGTAAGAACACCACAGGAACAAGTCCAAATGTCCAACACTCACTCACCTTTGGGTAAGAACTCCACAGGAACAAGTCCAAATGTCCAACACTCACTCACCTTTGGGTAAGAACTCCACAGGAACAAGTCCAAATGTCCAACATTCGCTCACCTTTGGGTAAGAACTCCACAGGAACAAGTCCAAATGTCCAACACTCACTCACCTTTGGGAAAGAACTCCACAGGAACAAGTCCAAATGTCCAACACTTACTCACCTTTGCTTAAGAACTCCACAGGAACAAATCCAAATGTCCAACACTCACTCACCTTTGGGAAAGAACTCCACAGGAACAAGTCCAAATGTCCAACACTCGCTCACCTTTGGGTAAGAACTCCACAGGAACAAGTCCAAATGTCCAACACTCGCTCACCTTTGGGTAAGAACTCCACAGGAACAAGTCCAAATGTCCAACACTCACTCACCTTTGGGTAAGAACTCCACAGGAACAAGTCCAAATGTCCAACACTCACTCACCTTTGCGTAAGAGGGGACGTCTCTGCGAGGAGTCAGCTTTTTGTTGTCCTCCAGGAAGTTACTGTGAGCACATACAGCACATGCACAGTCAAATGAAAAATTAGGACATTTTGTTAGTTTTTATTTTTTCTTTTTACGGTATTTTACCATAAAAACTTCCTGCTTCTGTACTGTGCAGACGTGTCTTCCGACTCTCCCCACTTTTCTAGTCTTTTCTATCGCCTTATGCTGTCTTTGTGTTGTCAAATTTCTTATTTGACCCTATCTGCCTGCTGTGCTCCTAAAGCAGCAAAATGTACTTGACTATCTGATCACTTAGTGCGATTGGAAACTTTTTTCACCTAAGAATGAGGCGACGGAGGAGCCCGCCTGCTCGAACAGCTCAGAGCTTCACACAGGACGCTTCTGACCTCTGGCTGGACACGAGAACATCTGTGAGTGTGGGCTTTAGGACCCAGTTTGAGGAGGAAAATGATTATTCACTGATTTGGATGTTGGATAGGGGAACACCTGTATTCAACTTTTGGGTTTTGTTCTTGCCCTATCGAAAAACTTACAAGACAGTTATCACAAATCACTCCCAAGTACTGTCTGTGGAAATGAAAGCACTTCTGGTGAGTGAATGACCGACTGAAGGATTACATGAGAAAGTGGCATGGATAAGACTGGTTTACACCTGGTTCAGTCCTGATGCAGGACTGACAATGTGGATGGACGTTTTGTCGTGTCACTCATGAACCGGACGTGTGGACCTGACGCGGAGTTTCCAGGACTGATTGATTGACTGTGATCTGAGATAAATTAACTTAAGATCAGCCAAAAAATGGATTAGAAAAATTTGACAGCAGATGGGTGGACCTTCAGAGCTACGAAGAGTTTTATTACGATGACGGTCCACTACATCGACAAAGAGTAGGCTGACACGCAGTGGCGGCTCCTGACTAATTTCCTTGGGAGTGCTATGGTCAATACATTGCCAGCTATCAAACCCAATGCCCACAATTATATTGTCTAATCAGTCAATATATTATAATTTACCACCACTAGATGGCATTCACGTGAAATTAAATGGCATGTGGCCAATTTATGTGAATAAAACTAGATAATCAAGATTCAGACCAGTAAAATGCATAAGCAGGCTTTATGATAATAAAAAAACAAATCTATTTGTTTGTATTTAAGACAATATAACCAGCCTGAGAGTCACAATAAACATGGACATGGACGGCATGATTGAAACAAGTACAGAAAATACACAACTCTGAGTCCAACTTGGTAAAAATACACGATTATACGTTCTCCCACCTTTTGTTGTAACGTGTCTGATGATTTGGCCTCGGGGTCGTAGTTGTTAAAAACAGCTCGTTTGGTGCCGAATAGTCTGACTTGGATCACTACGAGCGCTCTCTTGACTCTGTTTGACTGACAGGTGAACGTGCCTTGCGTCGTCACGTCCGTCTGCGTGACGACGCAGCGTAGGTGCAAGCACCCGCGAGTCTCATTACTGTAGTTTGCATTGTGAGGCTGAAACTTATAAAAAAACGCTCTTACATTAGATTCAATGGAAGCAGCGAGTGCGATTTGAAGTCAAGCTGAGATCGCACCAAAAGAGGCGGGACTATGCACCGGCAGGAGAAAATAAGCTTCTCTGATTGGACAGGGATGTTTAACGGCATTTTAATCAGGTTTTAATCGGTTTTGATCAACTTTAGCTACACACCTCGCGAATCGTGACTTGGGTGAATCGTCCCATCCATAGTTCAAACAAACATTTTCCTGACTCATGGTTCAAAATCAGCTTCACGCGGGGATCCCACTACATGCATCTGCGCTCCGCTCCGCTCCGCCCCGGTCCGCCTCTGAAAGTTGCCGCAGACCCCTCGCCCACTGTCTTTGCTCCAGTCTGCTCCGCAGGGCTGCGTTGCCCCGAGGAGTTCAAGAAGAGCATGCGCCAAAAACACGGGTTTGTGAAATAAAACTCCTCCTTGAAGATCAAATAACTATATCAGGAGTACAGACGACTCATGTGTTTCACGTGTTCACAACAGAAGGACGTGTTTTCTTCCTCCGCGGAGGGTAAAGAGGCTGTTACGAGCACGAACTCAATAACGTTGTCCTGTCCATGTGTCAGTGACATAGGCTGTAGTTAACAGTCTACTGTGTCCAAATATCAAAGAAACTTTATGTAAAACTACGAACTTTTCGTTATATGATCAAATCAAAGTACGTGCGGAGTGATTTTACTTTGTAAATCCGGACATAGTTCACTTTCTTTTTCCTGTTTGGTGCGTTTTGATTGGCGGAGATTGACTTGGCCAGACCCGGGCGGAGAAGAAAATAGCCTTGATGCGTATTTTGGTCGTACGGCGACGGAGCTGAGGCGGAGCCCTGCACAGCGCACACGGAGGATGTGGAACGGTCTTCATTCATTAAAACAGCTGCGCAGTTGATCCGTCAGTCGGAGCGGAGCGGAGATGCATGTAGTGGGATAAGCCCGTCAGGCTCTAAGAAACCAAACTGGCAATGCAAATGAGGCACATTCTGCTTTGTGATTGGATAATCCTCCGGAGAACCAAAACACCAAATGTAAACATCGACAAACAAACATGTTTACCTTGTGTCATGTTTATGAGATCTGAAATCTGACTCTTTCTCTCTCACATGAGTGTACTGTAAGTGGAGCACCTGTTGTTCCGCGACGCCATTTCCTCTCGCAGTTTTTTGATGTCATTTCTGCATTTCTCGATTTCCACCACCTTCATCCCCTCCACTGTGGACACAGACACAGGTCACACACTGACAAAACCACACTTAGATTAGATTATTTATATTGTCCTTTTCACACACACTGATGTCATCATGTGGTAGTTTTACATTTAACAACATTAGCTTTACAGTCCATGAAGAAAAAGGCCTCATTCATGAAAGTTTTCTTAAAAAGTGTGTGAATTTTCACTTTACGAAAATGTCAGAATCACTAAAACACTTCTGAAACACAGTCTAATGTACTGTATATATACTCAGGAGCATGAAAGAAAATAAAATACATTTCTAAAAGTTATGCAGCATATTTCACTTTCAGAAATTTTGCTTAAAACTAATTTGCCAATGAGGTAAGTTAAAAAGACTTAAAATAAGACCAAATCCAAGGCATTTCTCCAGATGCATCCTGGTGCTCTTTTCATGTTCATTAGTGAAGACTCTTGTCAGCTCACTCAGGACCAACACAAACGCTGAGTGCCTGGATACCTGGTTACTATGGCAACCCTGTGCCCACACAAATATATCCTTGCATCACTCTAGTCTCCATGGTGACCTCTCATTCTTGTCGCTACGGTTACATGCTTAAAGACACCTGAATGGAGCACAGAGGGAGACGACCTTTCACTGGACTAATTACACAGGCACCGGTCCAAACACAGACCAGGCCCAGTCTCTAAGGCCGCGTCAAAGGTCGAAGGTTGTGTGAAAGGTCTAAGGTCGTGTGAAACTTTAAGATTGTGTGAACTCTAATTTCATGTAAAATTCCATGTGAAACACAAAAGTCATGTAAAACTTTGAGGTTGAGTAAAACTCTAAGGCCATGTGAAAGTCTATGGTCATGTGACACTCTAAAGCTGGGCATACACTGTGCGACTTTGCACAATTTTAATACGTACGAAATTATCTCCAAACTACGATACAGCCATCACCAGCCGCTCTCATTCAGAGCTTTTTTCCCCTGATCAAAAGCTCTGAAACTGTCACTCCGCCACAGTTTTGTCCAGCAGCAACATGAAGTTGTATAGTCAACAGAAGATACGACGAGTTGTTTTAATAGTTTGAGCTGGATGAGAGCGTGAAGCCGAAATGTATCTTTGTGGTTTGGTACACTAAACCTCGGACCTCGCTGGCCTGATGGACTTTCAGTTTCAGCTGTGTTTTGGACTAAATAAACTTTTTTGGAAACGAAACAAAGGACAGCGCACATGAAGACGGTGTTTTACTTCAGTCTTTGAATGAGAAAGGTAAGAGCTGTCATGGGTAAATCTGATTTACGAGTGTCTGACTGCTGTATGTGCCCGTGTTGCGTGTTTTGCTTAATGTAGGCTATGTGGGGGATATCTGGCGCGTGTTGTTAAGAGTTGTGCTGATGGCAGCGCATGGCATGGTGTGTGCATCGATACGCTATACTTGTATTCTTTGTGAAAGTGGCTGTGTTGACAATAGTTCTAATGTTGATTGTGCACAGTGGGCTGAGTTGTTTGGATGCTGCCGTGTAAGCTTCATGTTTAGGCTGTGCGCTAAATGGTCTGACACTGTAGAAGCGCATTGCTATCTTCTTATTCAGAATACAGCGTGTTTGAACATCAAAAACATAACAAAACCGTTAGCCCTGCTTGTTTAAAGTGTGTTGCACTTATGTCTTTGTGTGCGTGGGGATTTGTTCAGAACCTCCGTGAAGTTGGCCCCTCATTCACGGAGGTTTGTTCGGGTGTGCTTGTTATCTTTGTACACCTCTGTGCTAGCATACACGCCGTTCCCTGCGACACACGACACATATCAAACATGTTTGATGTTGCTGCGATGCTACGATCAGCTGTCGTGCGTTCGTCGTGAGCAAAATTTGCTACGATCTCGATTCTGTCGTGCGACAGAAATTCGTTGCAACATCGTTTCAAATTGCACAGTGTAAACCCAGCTTAAGTCATGTAAAACTCTAAGGTCGTGTGAAACTCTAAGATCATGTGAAACTCTAAGGTCGTGTGAAACTCTAAGGTCATATGAAACTCTAAGGTCATATGAAACTCTAAGGTCGAGTGAAACTCTAAGATCATGTGAAACTCTAAGGCCGTGTGGCACTCTAAGGTCGTGTGAAACTCTAAGGTCGTGTGAAACTCTAAGGTCATATGAAACTCTAAGGTCATATGAAACTCCAAGATCATGTGAAACTCTAAGGTCGTGTGAAACTCTAAGGTCGTGTGAAACTCTAAGGTCATGTGAAACTCTAGGGCCGTGTGAAACTCTACGGTAATGTGAAACTCTAAAGTCGCGTGACACTCTGAGGTCGTGTGAAACTCTAGGGCCGTGTGAAACTCTAAGGTCGCGTGAAACTCTAAGGTCATGTGAAACTCTAGGGCCGTGTGAAACTCTAAGGTCGCGTGACACTCTAAGGTCATGTGAAACTCTAGGGCCGTGTGAAACTCTAAGGTCGCGTGAAACTCTAAGGTCATGTGAAACTCTAGGGCCGTGTGAAACTCTAAGGTCGCGTGACACTCTAAGGTCATATGAAACTCCAAGATCATGTGAAACTCTACGGTAATGTGAAACTCTAAAGTCGCGTGACACTCTGAGGTCGTGTGAAACTCTAAGGTCGTGTGACACTCTAAGGTCGTGTGACACTCTAAGGTCGTGTGAAACTCTGAGGTCGTGTGAAACTCTAAGGTCGTGTGAAACTCTAAGGCCGTGTGAAAGTGTTTTGTTCTGTTTATTTCAGCTCATGTTTTGTTTGAAATGATACTGAACTTTGTAAATGTTCAGTTTATGTTTTGTGTCTTGGTCCTAAAATAGTTTCAGTTCAATGGAATTTCCTATTGATTTATGTTTTGTGCAAGTTGTACTTCTGTCCTGTCCTTCTGTCCTTTGTGTGTGTCCTGTCCTGTGCGTATGTCCTGTCCTTCTGTCCTTTGTGTGTGTCCTGTCCTGTGTGTATGTCCTGTCCTTCTGTCCTTTCCTTCTGTCCTGTGCATATGTCCTTTCCTTATGTCCTGTCCTTCTGTCCTTTGTGTGTGTCCTGTCCTGTGCGTATGTCCTGTCCTTTTGTCCTTTCCTTCTGTCCTGTGCATATGTCCTTTCCTTATGTCCTGTCCTTCTGTCCTGTGCGTATGTCCTGTCCTTCTGTGGTGTCTCACAGTAAAGACTTTATGGAGCTCTTTTATGAAGTCTTATCTGTGGCTCAGCGGCAGCTTCACACAAAACAGATCAATGTTCAACTGCACAGAGTCAATATGACACCTGAGTGTGAGGAGACAGGTGCAGAGACAGGAGCAGAGACAGGAGCAGAGACAGGAGCAGAGACAGGAGCAGAGACAGGAGCAGTGACAGGAGCAGACAGGAGCAGAGACAGGAGCAGAGACAGGAGCAGAGACAGGAGTAGAGACAGGAGCAGTGACAGGAGCAGAGACAGGAGCAGAGACAGGAGCAGTGACAGGAGCAGTGACAGGAGCAGAGACAGGAGCAGAGACAGGAGCAGTGACAGAGACAGGAGCAGAGACAGGAACAGTGACAGGAGCAGAGACAGGTGCAGAGACAGGAGCAGAGACAGGAGCAGTGACAGGAGCAGAGACAGGAGCAGTGACAGGAGCAGACAGGAGCAGTGACAGGAGCAGAGACAGTGACAGGAGCAGAGACAGGAGCAGTGACAGGAGCAGAGACAGGAGCAGAGACAGGAGCAGTGACAGGAGCAGAGACAGGAGCAGAGACAGGAGCAGTGACAGGAGCAGAGACAGGAGCAGAGACAGGAGCAGAGACAGGAGCAGAGACAGGAGCAGACAGGAGCAGTGACAGAGACAGGAGCAGAGACAGGAGCAGAGACAGTGACAGAGCAGTGACAGGAGCAGTGACAGGAGCAGAGACAGGAGCAGTGACAGAGACAGGAGCAGAGACAGGAGCAGAGACAGGAGCAGAGACAGGAGCAGTGACAGGAGCAGAGACAGGAGCAGACAGGAGCAGAGACAGGAGCAGAGACAGGAGCAGAGACAGGAGTAGAGACAGGAGCAGTGACAGGAGCAGAGACAGGAGCAGAGACAGGAGCAGTGACAGGAGCAGTGACAGGAGCAGAGACAGGAGCAGAGACAGGAGCAGTGACAGGAGCAGAGACAGGAGCAGTGACAGGAGCAGACAGGAGCAGTGACAGGAGCAGAGACAGTGACAGGAGCAGAGACAGGAGCAGTGACAGGAGCAGAGACAGGAGCAGAGACAGGAGCAGTGACAGGAGCAGAGACAGGAGCAGAGACAGGAGCAGTGACAGGAGCAGAGACAGGAGCAGAGACAGGAGCAGAGACAGGAGCAGAGACAGGAGCAGACAGGAGCAGTGACAGAGACAGGAGCAGAGACAGGAGCAGAGACAGTGACAGGAGCAGTGACAGGAGCAGTGACAGGAGCAGAGACAGGAGCAGTGACAGAGACAGGAGCAGAGACAGGAGCAGAGACAGAGCCAATCGCAGCGCAGATCAGGTCTGCAGAGCCAAAAAATTAAAAAATTGAACAGGGCTTGACTAAGACTATCTAGGCCAGGGTGCCCAACCCGTCGATGCCGATCGACTAGTGGATCTTTGGACGATGGCAAATCGCTCTTGTGTGCCTCATAATGAAAATGTAATATTTGTTTACAATGCAGTCACATACTGCCTCCTTCTGGTTTGTCGATAACATAGCGGCCAGTGACTCAAAACTCACGGCCAGATGTTCCCCTGGATGCATTAGAATGGCAAAGCGCCAGGCGTTTTGGATAAAAAAAATAATAAAATAGCTGCGACGCGCGTGGCGGTAATGAGCGTGATGTGCGTGCTTCTGGAAACTGCTAGCTAGCATCTGAATGCTGTTGAATTTACTCTGATGTCTTTGAGCAAGAAATGGCTACTGAAGGCAGTAATAAAAGAAGACTTATCATTTTCACCCAGAATGGCAGGACGACTATTTTTCCACTATGATGAACTCAAAGTGTGTGTGTTTGAAATGCAAAACAAGCATTTCAATTGCACCTCGAGAGACACTTTAAAACCGTGCACAAAACCTACGAAAAGGATTTTCCAGCCAAAAGTGAACTACGAAAAACGAAGATTAAAAACTAAAATGTCAGTTGGCTGCACAACAGGCTTTACTTACAAGACCAAATACAAGGGCAAAAGCGGCTACCATCGCTTCGTTTCAGGTGAGCCGCGTACTAGCGAAACACAAAAAAGCATTCAAAGACGGTGACTTAGTGAAGGAAGCATTTTTAGAAGCTGCTGACTAAAAACAAAGCTGAAATAATAACTGCAATTAAAGATATCCAGTTATCCAGAAATACTGTCACAAGACGCTGTGAAGAAACTGCTCAAAACATCCACGGTAAACTTATGGAGGACATCAATGAATGTGACTTTTTCACTTCAATTTGATGAATCCACTGACATGATCGATGTGGCACAGTTGTCCATATTCATCAGGATGGTGTTTGGTGATTTGAGTACCAAAAAGAAATACTTGCAGTTCTACCGTTAAAGGCGAGGATATTTTTCAAGCCTTTATTGAACTGGTGGACCAAATCAACCTGCCCATCAGTAAGCTTGCTTCAGCGTCATGATCTGCACTATTTTGAAAGTATGCGCGCAGAGCTTCAGCGCCAGGGGAAACGCGCTGAGGAGTTTGAAAGTGTGCGTTATATCGAACAAGTTCAGAACATCTGAGTTTGACAGACGTTTCACAGACTTTGCCTCACTGGAACCAGTTGTAACTTACATGTGTTTTGCATTTGTCCAAAATATTGATGTGGATGACATAGCTTCAAAGCTGGCGGTGCTTTTTCTCCTGGATACTGCTGCAGTTGAGAGTGAAATTCTGACTCTCCAAAATGACATTCAAATCAAGGCCAGAGCATTACAAGACACAAAAGGGTCCAAACATAAGAAGCTGTGCACACTGCCTGACGTGTCTATTTGGTTCAACATACCTTTGTGAATCTGCCTGCTCCCATATGAAAATCATCAAGACCAAGCTTAGGACCACTATGACAGATCAACACCTTTCCATTTGCTTGAGACTTGCCACCAGCAGCTACACACCTGACTATGACAGTTTAGCATCTTCTTCTCAGTGTCAAATCTCTCATTAAGGTAAATAAACATAAGTTTGAGATGAACTGATGTTGTTTGCATTTATCTAGTTATAATTTTTCCATGTTAGATCTTTTGATTGTTCGGTGTGCAAAAGTAGATCTTGGGTACAAAAAGGTTGGGCACCCCTGATCTAGGCTATCTGTTTAATCTTTATAGGCGTATGTTCTAAAAATACACTTTTAAATAGCAGGCTGCTCTGTTTGTGAGGGCAGGTTATATAAAGTCGAGTATAAATAGTCCTGATGTTGGGCTGCTGTGGACACACTCTCTTCCAGTGCCGGCTTCTAGCCTGTGTGACTAGAAGTCGGCACTGGAAGTTTCAAATAGTTTTCAAAATAACAAGGTCTGGGGTGGTCCAACAGGAGAATTGATAGAAATTCAATGCAATTTCCTGCATTTTGGTGAGTTTTAGATGTGAGATTCTTCATATGTGGTGTCATTTGACCATAGATAGATATGGGAGGGATTTTCCCTTCCTCTGGTCTCTCTCTCTGCTTATACTTTTCCTGTCTCTCCCACTGTCTTTTTCTCTCACTCTCTGTCTTTCTCTCTCTGTCTTTCTCTCTTTCTCTCTGTCCCCATCAAATGAGAAACATGAGAGAGACGAGGATGTTGAGGTGCAATGCGACTCAGAACGAGACAATATGAAGAGACGAATGGCACTTCTGTTTGCGCCGCGTGCTGTGAGAGTTGTGGTGACAAGCAGGATGTGACATGCATGCAGAATGACTTATATGTGTAAATAAAATATTTATTTTCTATCCCCCCTTTTTTTTTTTGACAAATCGCACTTCAGATTTAGGTGACCCAGCCCTAGATGACCGCCTAAGCTCCACTCCTGTAAATCTGGGTTTTAGGAGCGTCAGTCAGAATCCAGTTTCCAAAACGAGTCTTTAAAGAAATGATCTGTCTGTTTAACTGTTCTGCTGTCACACTGCACTGACAGCTGCGCGCAGAGAGAAAGACAAAGTGTATGTTTCTGAATGAGCCAAAGAGCCGCAGTCAAACCAACCAAGAGCCAAAACTGTATCCAGGGTCCTTGAGTTTGCTGAGTGCTGTGAATGATCTAATGCATGTATGAGACCAGAGCCCTCAGCATTTGCCTACACTGCCTACTGTCTGCACCTGTATCTGTCCTGCAGCTCTGACTTACGCTCCACACGCTTTTCCAGCATGGCCAGTCGGTTGGTTACTTCTGTCTTCAGCTCGTTGATCTTAAAGGCCCTGAAAAGAGACAGAACCGTCAGACGTCTGAGCAGAAGAAATGATGCTCACGTAAACCCATGTGTTTCAATAAAATACTGCATGGTGCTGTGCTGAGTAAATGTGGCTCTAGTTGTTGCTTTGTTCGCACCTGAACTGTGCTCCTTTGCATTGTACTAGTACAAGTGTAATGACAATAAAGTTCAATCTAATCTAATCTAATATTATGACTTTATTTACCAGGAAACTGTCAGTGAGATTCAGAGAGCTCTTTTTAATGAGGCAAACTACAGGACACAGCAATTCCTCACATTAGACACAAAGGCCTCTCAGCTCATCTGAGGCAGAAAGGATTTGGTGTAATGTTAGTGAGACTCGGAGAGAGAAACTGTCAGAGTGAATGAAGCATAGTGTATGTTAAATTGACAAACTGATTTTCAAAAGGCCATATTCAAATCCAGACAAAAGGCAACAACAGGAGGAAAACAACTCCACCTTTGGTAAAAGTACAGCTGCTGAGTACTACGATGGGATGAGTGTCTGCATACACTGGGTGAACAGTAAAGGGCTTTGAAACGTGGAAAAGCACTATATAAATAGAGATGATTAACCATTTAAGACCCCTCATGATAGACTCTGGGCCTCAGTGTTCTTGTTCACTCAGTTTGGACTGTCCACTGTGTTTGAACATACTTTATGTTACAGTCAGAATCTGCATGTTTTCTGCTTACACCAGATTCACGCTAATCCACTTTATAACAGCTACAAATAATAATCATAATAATGAATATGTGAGTCCAGCCCTTCCAGACTAAAAGCACATCTAAACACCACAGTGGGACATCTTCTGGACGGAGACCCTCGGTGGGATGTCCCACACTGTCCAGTCTTCAGCAGCTCAAGCGAAATAACAACTAAACCCAGCAAACAACAACAAACACACTTTTTATGACAGAATGAGCTAAAAACAGCCCAGCTACTCGTCAGCACAGACAACAAAGGCTGTAACAAACGGGCTTTAAGAACTTCACATCTTATTTATGACACTTGTGTTTGATGTCAATGTGTTTGCATCCACCTAACTGTAACCTGCTTTTGCAAATAAAAAGTGTAATCAAAGTGGGTCCGCAGACCTGCCAGACTCCTGTGTTTAAGCTAAACCATAGATCAATAAATAAAGTCTTACCTTGAAAATTGCTCGGCCACCTGTGTCAGCACATTCTGAAACAGCTCCTCTTTATCTGCAACACAGCAGCTGTCAGAAGGACTAAACCAGGTCTGAACCAGGACTAAACCAGGTCTGAACCGGGATGAAACCAGGACTAAACCAGAACTATAGCACGACTGAACCAGGACTAAACCAGAACTGAGCCAAAACTAAAACAGGACTAAAACAGGATTAGAGCAAAGCCACGGAAACAGAACAGGACTAAATCAGGACTAATGCAAGACTAAATCAGGACTAAAGCAAAACCACGGAAACAGGACTAAAGCTGGACTAAAGCATGACTAAAACGGGACTAAAGCAGGACTAAAGCAGGACTAAAGCAGGACTAAAACAGGACTAAAACAGGACAAGCAAAGCCACGGAAACAGGACTACAGCAATGCCACAGAAGCGGGACTCTATGGACAAAAGCAGGTCAGAACTCAGGCTACAGCTTCAGGAAAACAAGCTACCGTTTAGAAGACATTACACTGGGGTTATGTAAGCCAATCAGATCACAGGAACAGGCTGACTGCTTAAGAACTCGCATCTGATTGGCCAAATACTGGTCAAAGGTCACTACGTGCCAATAAAGTGAAGCGACAAGAACGACAACAAGACAAGAGACGAGGAGACACAGAGAAGAGACGAGGAGAGGAGACGAGGAGACACAGAGAAGAGACGAGGAGACACTGAGAGGAGACACTGAGAGGAGACGAGGAGACACAGAGAGGAGACACAGAGAAGAGACGAGGAGACACAGAGAAGAGACGAGGAGACACAGAGAGGAGACGAGGAGACACAGAGAGGAGACGAGGAGACACAGAGAGGAGACGAGGAGACACAGAGAGGAGACGAGGAGACACAGAGAGGAGACGAGGAGAGAGGAGACACTAAGAGGAGACACTGAGAGGAGATGAGGAGACACTGAGAGGAGACGAGGAGACACAGAGAGGAGACGAGGAGAGAGGAGACACTAAGACGAGACACAGAGAGGAGACGAGGAGACACAGAGAGGAGACGAGGAGACACAGAGAGGAGATGAGGAGACACAGAGAGGAGATGAGGAGACACTGAGAGGAGACGAGGAGACACTGAGAGGAGACGAGGAGACACAGAGAGGAGACGAGGAGACGAGGAGACACTGAGAGGAGACGAGGAGACACAGAGAGGAGACGAGGAGACACAGAGAGGAGACGAGGAGACGAGGAGACACTGAGAGGAGACGAGGAGACACAGAGAGGAGACGAGGAGACACAGAGAGGAGACACAGAGACACTGACCCATACACTGGCCCATACACTGGCCCGTACACTGACCCATACACTGGCCCATACACTGGCCCATACACTGACTGTGAGGCGACTTTGGTTCGGGACACGTGTGAGTTTCTTGTGAAGTGCCTTGTACACCAGCTCCAGTCCACTACAGTCCAGATTTGCTTACAGTTTTTTTCTTTAGGTTTGGCTCATTTCTTGAAAGAGAGATGACATTCTCAGAATCACAAGGACAAATCTCCAAACCAAGCTGCAGTTGCTACAACTGAATGTCATTTCTCGTTGCTTTCATCAAACTTCCAGTGTCTTGACCATGTCTCAAGTGTCTCTGCAGCTTTGCTCGTGTTTCTGTACAAGTCTCCTACAGACAGGACAATGACCCACATTTAGCACATTTTTCAAATCAAACTGATGAGCTGTTTTTCAGTCTAATGGTTGTTCTGTCCAAAACATGTCAGCAGCATTTCACTGTGGAAGTCTCACAGGCAAAAGACTCTGGTCATCTGTCAAAGTTAGTCAAGAACAAAATACCATAAACACTGTAATATCTTCTCCAGATGTGACTTATTCTGATGTTACAATATGAAACTATAAACATGACAAAGAAAATACAGAATCAGAAATGATTGATCCAGTTTAGAGTCATTCTCCAGTCACTGCAGTGATGGAGTACATGTATAAGTAAAACACAAATACACTTCCACTGGTCTCATTCTGTTCTGACTGTTTAGACGAGAAAGACTTTTAGTTTTGAAGCTTGTATGAAGAGTTTTGATATTGAGCTGTAATGTTGCACAGAAATGTCAAATCTTTTGTCCAAATGATTTTATCAATGTAAAAACAATGAAGCCTGATGAAACATGTACAAACTGTTGTTGTACAGATCTGTGCTTTTGCTGGTGATCTGTGATGTTTTGACAAAGTGTCACATTGTTTGGTCAAATGTTCTGCAGTTTTGAGAATATCATCTCAGTTTCAAGAAATGAGCCAAACCTAAAGAAAAAACTGTAAAGCTACGCAGATTCACATGGATTACCGTGAGAATGCTCGTTTTATGACTTGACAGACGCATCAGACCGCTACAGGAAAAATAGACTCTCTACAGCAGTGGTTCTCAACCTGGGGGTCAGGACCCCCCTGGGGATCACAAATGGATTTCTGAGGGTCCCCTGATCATGTGATTAATTGAACATTAAGATCTTAAAGAAGGTTTGACAGGTAGAAGAAAGGCTTCAATCACTGGACAGTGTTTGAATCAAGACGTTTCGACTCTCATCCTGATCTGAGACCGTCTTTATCTCTTTGCAGATAGCCTACATTTTGTGTTTGGGGTTGCGAACGGCTACGATTATTATTTTGGGGGTCACGACTGAAAAACCACTGCTCTACAGACTCTCCGCACACTCGCTCTGCTCCGAGGTCTGTGTACAAAGGCACGTTGGTCCCGACCCACAGCAAACTCACACTCAGTGTACGGCAGCGGTGACACAGAGCTGTACACCTGCAGGGTTTGGCAGAGACGGTGCACATTCTCACCAGCCAGAGGTCCGCCGCCCAGAGGGACCACTTTGTACGCCGACCTGCAGAGGAGAAGACGTAAGAACATAACTCCTCCTGTCTAGGATTCACCATTTTATACTCTTACTCCTCATGGACTTAATGTTGACTTTGATTTGAAGTGTCATTTATAATGAAATTATGAATATGCATTGTCATTTTTTTCTGTGACATTTTCTCTCTCGTTGTAGAGGGCGAACCTGGCTGACTGGGTGTGGCACACTTTTACCATTTTGTGCACTGTGGTTCAAGAGAAAAATATCTGAAGGCTAACTGCCAAAATGTTTTCTAAAAATGTAAATGTTTTGGCATTTGCCATTTGAGTGTGCAATGCAGTTTTTTCTATTTTAAATTGCTGTTCAGGGGTGCACGGTGGCAGAGGGGTGAGATCGTGGGTTCGACTCCCGGAATGAATCATATCAGTGTGAATAGTTGTCTGTCTAACGCCGGGCTCACACTGAATCCAGAAAAGTAATGGGAGGCTCTCAAGAACTTTTTTCCGGATTGCCGAAGCGCTCCGGAGCCCTTTTTGGTGAAGTTGTGAAAACAAGACACGACGAACCGGAAACCAAGCGAGCGCAGGTGAAGTGAATCCAGTGGTTTTCAAAATAAAACCATTATGAAACTACTTCTAAAACAAATACGTCAAAATGTTCGACATATATGTGACTATTGAACACACAGGAGGTAAATAAACGTCCCGTACTTACCCTATGTGAGGCGAAAAATCCAACAGAAAATGAAGTGACGTGATAAAAGCCCAAAACTCGACGCAAGTGTTGATTTAATGTTCGATTATAACACAACAATTTAAGAAAATACAGGCTTGCATAAGACTAAAAAATACAGTAAAAAAATAAAAACATATGATTTTATTATGAATAATTAGGCTCGGGAAGCATCTGTGGTTACCATGGAAATAATGGCAAATCTGCCATGTTTGTTGTCAGTTTAGCAGAACTTCCATAGGAATACATTAGACAAAACGATTTAAAAAAGTAAACAAAACAGCCGTGGAACAGCCCAATAAACTGCTGGGTCAGTACTGGTAAATGTATCTATCACTCTGTAGTGTCAGAATATGATTTAATTAACACTATTTTCGGTATTTTGCGATTTAAAATCTCCATTGGTTTAACATTAGACCAACTGAACATTCTACAGCTGTATGATGTCACGTTACCGAGCCTAATTGATTATCCGTTGATTATTCCCACTGTTGCACATTTTAAGAGCACTTCTGGCACAGACAAATTTTCAGTATAAATCTAGAATATGGCACGTTGTGTCCACAAACTGACGATTTGGCTGAGATAGCGCTCAGCAGGATCAGACTGGCTTAATGAGCTCGCGCTCCGGGGCTGCTTGGGTCACAGCCGGAGACACAGATCCAGAGATCTGGGGGTTTGTTCGTCGTGAATCCTCACATGGTCCCGTGTTTGTGCTGCAGAGTGACATATCATCCGCAGTGCTGTCAGACTGCACACCTATCTCTGGCTACAGATCATACGCTGCCCACATCACCGCGGCTCAGTCTGGCACGGGGACTATGGCTCGACCATCACAGACTGACCCGGAGGTCTGGCCAGTTAGTGTATGTGTCGCATCATCCTCCACTCCCCACCGCACTGGAGAGCTCTTTGACAGCTGGAAACATACTTTTGGGCTTTTCTCCCAAATACGAAGCGCACACATAGGGGCCTCCGGATCAGTCTACGTAGTCCTAGGGCCAGACTGAGCCCCGGTGGTGTGGGCAGCGTAAGCTATCTGGAGCCAGTGTAGACCGGTGTCAGTCTGACATGACAGTGGATGATATGTCACTCTGCAGCACAAACACGGGACCATGCGAGGATTCACGAAGAACAAACCCCCAGATCTCTGGATCTGTCTGTGGCTGTGACCCGAAGCAGCCCCGGTGCGCGAGCGTTACGCACACTTCTGCAAAGCGCTAGAGCGTCAGTTTGTGGACACAACGTGCCATATTGTAGATTTACACAGAAAAGTTGTCTGTGCTAGAAGTGCTCTTAAAATTTTTTACTCATTTTTAGTCTTATATATAGCCTATAGTTTCCTAAGTTGTTGTGTTATAATCAATAACGAACATTAAATCAAAAACTAAATTACAAAATAATGTTTTTTTCTGTATTTTAAAAAGACTTTTAGCTAGACTTCCGGTTGAGAGAGCTATGATAAAGCTTAAATTCATTCAACGAAGGCTTGTGTCCTCTCCATTTACTACAGTGGATGTGGTGTTTAGCCAACATCAGCACAGTGTTTACAACCATTTCAGAAGACGTATCCAATTTATCAAAACAATAAAAGACATGGTTCATGTTGAAGTGTTTAATGTTCATTTTTAAGTTTAACCAATTTATAATATCAGCCCAAAAAAGTTGGAAATAACCACAGTTGAAAAACAGGTGACCCAAAGATTCATCTTCTGAATGACAGAAAGTGCACGGTTCAATTTCAAATTTAAATCTTCTCCTGAGAAACAGGCCCACGGGATTAATGTTTTAATGATTTTAAAATGAGCTTCTTTCACTTTTGGAGAGACAGGCATTTTAACTCATTTTGAAAATGCTTTAAATTTCAATTTTCAATTTTTTCAAATTTTGTTAATCTCAAAATCACAACTTAAAAGAATCTTAATTTCTCCATGTTGCTAAAAAATAGAGTTAGGATTATGGTGCCACATAGAGTCTTGCCGGGATAAGAAAGTTTTTAGCTATTTGATTTTAAAGGTGCCGATCATAATCAAAATCTAGCGCATTAATGCCACCTTCATCATATCCGCTCACTAGTTGAGTTTTTTGAACATAATGAGTTTTGTTTTTCCATGAAAACTGAAAGATAATTGTGTTAGCTTTTTTGTTGTTATAAGGTGATACCAGACCAGTTGAAAAATGGCTAAAATTCACATTTTGCACATTTGGATCTTCATGAGGTTTTAATTAAAGCTACATTATGCAAAAACAAGAAGGGGAAGTGTGACAAAAACATTTAGAACTTAATAAATAAAAAATAATAAACTGAAATAGGCTGTTTATCACCTGATCAAAATCTTAAGACCAAAGGCTATAAAAGCCAAAATCTGCTCAAAATTCTCCTTTTCTGTCAGGCTTTCAGACAGTTATGTCCTCCTGATGGTTAAAGCAAAGAAGTTTTCTCTTCTTGAACGTGGCCGGATCATCGAGCTGCATAAGCAAAGCCTCTCACAGCGACTCACTGCTGCTGAGGCTGGACACAGTCAGACACTCATTCTAAATGTTCTCCTGAGCATTATGGAACAACAAAGTCAAGTGTAGACCCCAAAAAATCACACCTGCACTGAGCCAGAGGATCCTAATGGGTGTTTGTCCAGACACAGGGCAGTCCTCGACCCACATTATGGCCCTCACTGGAGCCAACTGCAGCACAATAACCATCAGACAGATCTGTAGGAAAAAGGTTTCAAAAACAAAAAACACTTTAAAGACCTCGTCTCCTTCAACGCCACAAAACAGCTCATTTAGACTTAGCCAGGAGCAGCAAACATGAGACACTGAAAGGTGGACAAAGTTTTATTCTCTGATGAGAAAAAAAATGAACCTTGACGGTCCAGATGACTTCCAACGTTACTGACATGACAAGATCCACCTGAGATGTTTTCTACCGGCACAGTGGAGGAGCTCCATCCTGGTGTGGGCTGCTTTTTCATTCAGTGGAACGCTGGAGCTTCAGGTGGTGCAGGTCAAACGCTGGAGCTTCAGGTGGAGCAGGTCAAACGCTGGAGCTTCAGGTGGAGCAGGTCAAACGCTGGAGCTTCAGGTGGAGCAGGTCAAACGCTGGAGCTTCAGGTGGAGCAGGTCAAACGCTGGAGCTTCAGGTGGAGCAGGTCAAATGGCGGCTGGTTACGTGCAGATGTTGCAGGATTATCCCTCATGACTGAGGTCCTGGTCTGTGTGGGAACAGCTGGTTTGTCAACAGGACAACGCTGCAGAAGTATTTTGTCACTTGACAAAGGACTTCTTCTGAGAGAATAACATCACGTTTTTGGACCATCCTGCATGTTCTCCTGATTTAAATCCCATAGAGAACATTTGGGGATGGATGACAAGTGAAGTTTATAAAAATGGTCATCAGTTCCAGACAGTTGATGCTCTTTGTGAAGCCATCTTCATCACTTGGACCAACATTCCCAATCACTTTTTATAAACACTCACATCCAGCTGCCTAAATGAATGTTTGAAGTGATTAACATGAACGGTGGAGCTGCTCATGACTGAGTCCTACTGAGAACATTTTTGTTCTGGTTTGGAGAGTTTTATGTTGTTTTTTGAGTGATGGTCTTAAACTTTTGATCAGCTGAAAAACAGCCTATTTCAGTTTAACTGTTGTTTTAAATGAATTATTTTTTCAAAGTGCCTTTTGTCAAACTCCCCCTTCTTGTTTTTACATAATGTAGCTCTGCTTAAAACCTCATTAGGATCCAAATGTGTAAAAGGTCAATAGACATTTTTCAACCGGTCTTAAGATTTTGATCAGGTCTGTATTTACATTGAGTGACAGGGGTAGACGATTTTGGAAACCCCTTCTGCTTTAGTCAAAAGGTTTCTACCAAATATTGACGAAGACCCTGTTTCATCTCAATCAATCTATTTGAAATATTTACATCTTCTCTTCTAATTGAGTTTTTAGAAATTAATACTCCTAAATATTTAACTTCTTTTTCTACTCTAAAAGACAGAATATCTTTAAGATCACATGAGTGAATTGGAATAATTTCACTTTTGTTGATATTTAATTTTAATCCTGATGCTTTAGTGAATAAGGATCCTGAATTAAGTGCTTTTCCAACCATTTGACTGTTTAGTAAAGATAATGCTGTGTCATCAGCAAACTGACTGATTCTGTCAAAGTCACATTTCCCTTGTAATTTGGGATTATTCTTAATGAGAATGGCCAATAATTGAGTTGCCAAAATAAACAGTTGCTTTAACCCTAGATGATAGTCCAGGGTTTAATGAAACTGAACTATAAATGTCTGTGTAAAACATTTTGATTGTGTTACAGAAAAATCTCCAAAACCTAAAAATGTCAAGGCTTCAATCAAAAAAGAGTGTTGTAGCGAATCAAACGCCTTGTAGGAATGTGGAAAAAATATTAAAGCATTATTATCAATATATTGATTGTAATCTAACATGTCAAATATTAATCTAATATGATTGTGTATATTTCGACCCTTCACAAAAGCAGATTGACATTCATCAATAATATCTTCAAGACCTGTATTAAGACAATCTGCAAACACATGGGCTAAAATGTTGTAATCATTACATAACAGAGTTATAGACCTCCAGTTATCCAATTGCACAGAATCTTTGTTGGCTTTTGGAATTAAAGTAATAATTCCTTGTTTCATAGTGCTGTTGAAATGCATTCCAAGAGAGCTTTATAAAGCAGCAATCTAATGTATTTCCAAAAGAATTTCTCTAACTCTCTGGTCAATCCATCCATTCCTGGTGATTTACCGGAGGACATCTTTGATAATGCGTTATCTAATTCTTCAATTTTTAGGTTTTCATTCAAAAAAAAAAAAAAATCAATAGTTGTTTGGAAATCACGTAAGGAGTTAAGTAAATTTTGGCAGTCACAATCAGAAAAAAATGACATGTATAATTGGGAATAAAAATTATGAATTTTATTATTAATTACCGTAGAGTCATTAATGATAGATCCATTTATCGATAATGTATGAATTCTTCTTCAAGCCAGCGGGCTCAAGATCTTACAACGTAGGAGTCTAATAAGCAGCCCTTGCGTTTATGCAGACATCTTTCCCGATCCTGTGTGTATGAGTCCCATGTGCATTTTTATGATGTAAGTATTGTTTGTGATCAAGTATAAATGTTTTTTTTCTGTAAGGTTATGATTAGATGTAACTTTTCTGTCGTAAGAGTTTGCTGCTAAGTGGCTAAAGCTACAACGTGCCTCGGCGCTGCCTATTGCGCGGTAATAAAGCTAATCATCGCTCATCCTATGTCATCGGCCCTTCATCTGTCTAGCGTATACTTGTGTCTATATTTCACTTTGGGTAGTTTGCAGTTGTGTTTGTTTCTGTATTTACTGTTAATTATGTAACGAAGGGTCTGTGGTGATAATTCAATGACTTTCTATAGCACAAAACAGCATTAACTCTTACAGGTATAAGTGTTAAGTTTAAGAGTTAAGTTTAATTTTATTTCTTAGCTTAGGGCTCCCATTAGTGACCAATGTGTGTAACTGCTAGTATAAGTGAACAATATGTTTTTGTGAGGAACTATTTTGTGGCGCAGTAATACCGCTGTGATAAGGTCACGTATAGTTAAAGTGAGGCTAAACACACGTTCAGAGACTAACTCCGCCCACAACTGAACTCCAAACAGGCTCGCAAAAGTGGGAGATGCCCGGAGGCCTTTGAAGAGACGCCCAGTGGGTGTGAACAGACTTTGATTGACAGTACCAAATATGAACAGTGAGCTTGGCAAATTATGTGACGGAGCGGTCTGGGTCCTGGCCTGGTCCTGGCCACTGACAGTCTATCTGAGGAAGCTGTACAGCACAAGTCTTTGCTTACTTGCACGTCAAGATTTTTTTAACTTTACAAAACATATGTATTAAACCTTTGCTTTAGTCTACATAGGCCCATGAGCTTATGATAGGAGTATTTTCTAAAAATGAAAATGAAAAACGACGATGAAAAACATTCCACTGACATAGGAATCGAACCAGCGCATCTTTGCACAAACAGCTGCACATCGCACCACTCGCTCAACAAGCTGAGCCAAACCACGGCTGGTATCAATGCGCAGCGAGTGATCGTTTTACAACTCTCCTCCGCACCGGTGTCAGAGGGAGGAGTTTATTTATTCCCTCTGGGCGGCTCGTCTGCCGCGTCAAGTCACTGTGACGTCAGAGGTTACTGAAAATGCACTGACAGCGTTTGCCCTGCGTGGCAGTACAGCCGCGGTTTTTCCACACATAACTGCAAAATGAGCGAGTTTGCACAAAAATGTCCAAAAAAGGCCTGGAAACAGTAGATAATTCATTTTTGACCCCATATACACAGTTTAACAGTGAAAAAAAGTTTATTCTGAGTTTAGTTTCACTTTAAATGTTGCATTGGCTGTTTTGAGGCAGATCTGAACCAATTCTAACTAAACATAAACTACCAATCTGAAGCACTGCCACTCTCCTGTTGAGTCTTCTTACACTCACGGCGTTTCCACTTCAAGTGACATTCCACGACACACGTAAAACAGTGTTACACAGACGTATTACACGCTGTATGGTGAAACGCAGTTCTAAACGCGGCAAATTATTATCTATTTTTAAAACACTCAAAACGTTTCAAAGCTCAAAAATGACTTAACGAGGCTCTTACCTCCTAAATGTGGTCGCTGGGTTTGTACCAGCTGACACTCTCTGATCTATACTTAACTTTCATTTCTTTCGAGCTAATGCTAATTGAAACAGAAATATCACAGGGGTGTTGCTAAAATGAACCTTATTTATCTTTGACATACTACAAATAAGAGTCTGTATTTGGTTGTTGTATATTTACAGAAGTCAACCTTCATAATTGTGTCCACTCGTACCTCTCTGTGTTGTGGGGCATAGTGGGGTCGATGGACACCATGGCTCCAGACGAGTCCAGCAGAGACAGGTTGGTGTTCCTGAAACATCACATAATGAGGACAGACAGAAGGCTTGGAGAAGTGTCTGTGTGTGTGTTCATACCGGGACAGTCCCAGAGGAGTGTGTGTGTTCATACCGGGACAGTCCCAGAGGAGTGTGTGTGTTCATACCGGGACAGTCCCAGAGGAGTGTGTGTGTTCATACCGGGACAGTCCCAGAGGAGTGTGTGTGTTCATACCGGGACAGTCCAGAGGAGTGTGTGTGTTCATACCGGGACAGTCCCAGAGGAGTGTGTGTGTTCATACCGGGACAGTCCCAGAGGAGTGTGTGTGTTCATACCGGGACAGTCCCAGAGGAGTGTGTGTGTTCATACCGGGACAGTCCCAGAGGAGTGTGTGTGCTCATACCGGGACAGTCCCAGAGGAGTGTGTGTGCTCATACCGGGACAGTCCCAGAGGAGTGTGTGTGTTCATACCGGGACAGTCCCAGAGCGGTGCAGAACAGCTCTCTGATGTCACAGGGGCTACAGTATCTGCTGAACACCACCTGCAACAGAACACAACACAACTGCATTTAACAACACAACACATCCAAAGAGCTTTACTCACAGTGGTCCTCGTTTATCAAAGTTGCGTACGGCGAAATTTGGGTGTATATGTGGTGTACGACCAAAACGAGAGACTCATCGGGATTTATCAACATTGATGTGAGTGTACAGTGCGCAAAAACCCTGCGCAAACTCGAGAGGTTGTGTAAACGATAATTTCAAACAATCACTAAAATGCACTGGACAACCACTTTTAGCTGCACAAACTGTTTTGCCCTTAATTTATTTGACGTTACGGAAATACCGCCGTGAAATAATCCAAATTTAGAATAAACAACAGCCAGAAGAAAATTATTAAATGATCTTTGTTGAAGCTGCGCCTTTCACATTGTAAAACACACTCCAAATTAAGCATAAACCAGCAAAACCATGCTTTGAACAAACACATCCCAAACTTAGAGGCTACATGTCACAGCAGAACCAACAGTAGAACCAAAAGCAGACTTACCAAAGCGTGATTACAAATGTCCTGACCCGGTCCGGTCCAGATCCGGTTCTGATCCTGCAGCCGTGCTCCTGCACTAATTCCAGGGAAAGTGACTGTACAGCAGCGGGCCTCTTCCGGGTCCTTCAGTCAATGGTCCGGATGGGTTCGGTATGTGAGCGGTACCGTGCTTTGTGCGCTGCACCGGCGTGTGTACTATGTGGTCTCGCACATCTGGGTCCAACTTGGCTACGTGGTTCCAACACGCGTGCCTGGTTCCGATGTTAAGAAAAGCGTTGAGTCATTACACTGATCAATTCTGTGAAATGATGAGCGCGAGCAGGCAGCTGACCAGTCCGGTCGGGTTCAAGCTGCTGTCCTGTGCGGTCTTCGTGCCGCTGCGCTGTCCTCTCCTCGTGCTCACGGGCCATGGCTGGTTTCGAAATGAAGCAACGTGCACAGACAGAAGTGCGCACGGAGAAAAGCTCAGGGCCCGGTTCGGCAGATCCTGTTCAGTGCAGTTCGTCCTCCAAGCGCCTCTTTCAGCTCCGAACCACCTAAGCCACTCCCCCTCTTGTCTGAGCCCGGTGTGATCCAGGCCACTCCCTATTTTCCTCTCCTCTGAGCCCGGTGTTCCGGATTGTCTGGCGAACCGATCATCTCGTAAAGGCGGAGCCACATCTGCAGCGGGGCGGGCCTGAGACCTCCATTCATTCCTATTAGGCTAGAGACGCTGGCGTTAATCTGATCAATCGGAGCTAGTACTTCGCCTTTCTACTCCTCTGTTTGGCGTCCTGGATGTAGTTACTAGGCTTGTTTAAGCAGAGCCAGGCGGTGAAGGCGGACGAGGTGGACGCAGGCGGTAAGGGGGGTCGGGGTCTGACGACAGCGCTACGTAGGTCCCGGTAATCTCGAGAGATCAATCCGAGTGCAAGCGCCGTCGTCGTCGGTGAATCCAGAAAAAAGCAAATGCACCGCCTGCATGACTACAAAACCCAAGTGCATGCTGGGAAATGAAGTGCTGTGAACACGCGCGGATTGACAGCTGATTGGATCAGATCTGTTTTGATCAGAAACGTGACGCTATGCAGTTCCTCCTCCTCTCTCCTCGTCTCTTCAGTTTACTTTTTTATCATCACAGAGACTTCAAATCTCACTGAAAAGTCTCAGGATGTTGTACAACACAGACAGCATTATTAATATGATACTGATGAGCTGAAAGTCATATCTTTGTAGACACAGCTCAAGTGTAGAAACTGTATTATTCAGCTCTTTATTCATTGCTCTGATGATATCCGTGTCAGTTCAAGGTGTGTGAGGGAAACAGGAGCATTTACACAGATGTATGTGGTTTTATTCAGTGCAACACGTGATCTCAGGCTGGCTGGCAGTTCTCGCGCTGGAGAAGTGTCCACGGTGCCTTTCACATTTCTCCCCTCCCCTCCGCGTCATCCGTCAACTCTCGTCCGCAGTCCAGGCGGAGATTTTTGCTGCTTAAACAAGCCTACTATCACTGCAGAGTAAATATGTCCCGTACGTGTTCTCACCGTGAGCTGGCGTTGTCTTCGGCGCGTGTTTGCGCAGGAGTAAGCTCCAAACTGAAGTTAACTACTTGATCTGTCCACCGCACGTTTGTCGAAGCAGGTGCACATGCGCAGAAGCACACTACCACCTGTGCTGAACGACTTGATCTGGCTGCTTCCATGGATCTATTAAAATATAGGCTGCTTCACACTCTTTTCCCTGCATAATGATAAACTGCAAAAAAAAAGCCTTTCTGTCAAAAGAAATATGTAAAAAAATAAATAAATAAAAATATAAAAATGAATACATAGAATAAAATAAATAAAAAAGTGTGGTGGTCTAACCCTCAATAAAATTGCATGAGCTCTAATGTTGTCTGTGTCTATGTCTCGTGTTTATAAAGCACAATAATGTAGGCAAAATGATGTGCTACTGTAGGTAAATTGGCCTAGGTCAAACTTTACTTAGAGCTTTTTTAAATAAAAATCACAAAGTGCCTTACAGCGTGCAATATTAAACAGCATAAGAAAATACATTTATAATAAAATATGGCTCTAGAGGAAAACAGTTTGCTAAGATTGTGTTTTGATACTCTATACTGTGGGAGCACAGCTGCATGAGCAAGTCAGTCAGATCTTCTTGTTAAGGTGGGCGTGTCTAAGCGACAGCAGTCCAGATGTGGTGGGCGTGTGTTCATGAGCACACGCCCACCACATCTGTACTGCTACCCACGCCCACCTTAACAAGAAGATCTGGATGTCTTGAACAGATTCTTTTATTTGTCTATGGCTTTCTCTGAAGTCAGTGTGGGCAAATAATTATGATACGTTACATAGATACGTTAGTGGATACGCAATATTTCTGCCTCAATTAAGGCCTATCATTTAAAGCTAATCTTTTTTTGTAGGAGCACAGCTGGATGAACAAGACACTCAGATCGTCTTGTTAAAGTGGGCGTGTCTAAATGACAGCAGTCCAGATGTGGTGGGCGTGTTCAACCAGCCCTAACAACTTAATCTGGCTGCTTGTTGCACTGTCTTCATCATACTGTATTAGATCTCATCAAATAAAGATATAGATAGATCGATAATATGACAGTGAACAGTATATTTTTTGTAACTGTAATCATCCAGATTATTATTCATCATGATTATTATTATTTATTGTTATTTTTTTATTATTATGTTTTTTATAGGATTGTATATTATAGAGTCAGACAAAGACAGTGCAACAAGCAGCCATATTAAGTTGTTAAGGCTGGTTGAACAGTGTGCAATATTAAACAACATAAGTCAATACATTTTTAATAAAATATGGCTCTAGAACAAAAAATAGTTAGCTAAAAGCTTGTCTTTTTATACTCTATATTGTAGGAGCACAGCTGGATGAGCAAGACACTCAGATCGTCTTGTTAAAGTGGGCGTGTCTAAACGACAGCAGTCCAGATGTGGTGGGCGTGTTTATCTAGCCCTAACAACTTAATCTGGATGCTTGTTGCACTGTCTTCATCACATATTCTATCTATCTATCTATCTATCTATCTATCTATCTATCTATCTATCTATCTATCTATCTATCTATCTATCTATCTATCTATCTATCTATCTATCTATCTATCATTATCTATCTATCGATTTAATATGATTTTTTTTACTATCATCATTATCATCATCATCATTATTATTATTATAGGATTATATTTTACAGAGTCAGACAAAGACAGTGCAACAAGCAGCCAGATTAAGTTGTTAGGGCTGGTTGAACACGCCCACCACATCTGGACTGCTGTCATTTAGACACGCCCACTTTAACAAGACGATCTGAGTGTCTTGTTCATCCAGCTGTGCTCCTACAAAAAAAGATTAGCTTTAAATGATAGGCCTTAATTGAGGCAGAAATATTGCGTATCCACTAACGTATCTATGTAACGTATCATAATTATTTGCCCACACTGACTTCAGAGAAAGCCATAGACAAATAAAAGAATCTGTTCAAGACATCCAGATCTTCTTGTTAAGGTGGGCGTGGGTAGCAGTACAGATGTGGTGGGCGTGTGCTCATGAACACACGCCCACCACATCTGGACTGCTGTCGCTTAGACACGCCCACCTTAACAAGAAGATCTGACTGACTTGCTCATGCAGCTGTGCTCCCACAGTATAGAGTATCAAAACACAATCTTAGCAAACTGTTTTCCTCTAGAGCCATATTTTATTATAAATGTATTTTCTTATGCTGTTTAATATTGCACGCTGTAAGGCACTTTGTGATTTTTATTTAAAAAAGCTCTAAGTAAAGTTTGACCTAGGCCAATTTACCTACAGTAGCACATCATTTTGCCTACATTATTGTGCTTTATAAACACGAGACATAGACACAGACAACATTAGAGCTCATGCAATTTTATTGAGGGTTAGACCACCACACTTTTTTATTTATTTTATTCTATGTATTCATTTTTATATTTTTATTTATTTATTTTTTTACATATTTCTTTTGACAGAAAGGCTTTTTTTTGCAGTTTATCATTATGCAGGGAAAAGAGTGTGAAGCAGCCTATATTTTAATAGATCCATGGAAGCAGCCAGATCAAGTCGTTCAGCACAGGTGGTAGTGTGCTTCTGCGCATGTGCACCTGCTTCGACAAACGTGCGGTGGACAGATCAAGTAGTTAACTTCAGTTTGGAGCTTACTCCTGCGCAAACACGCGCCGAAGACAACGCCAGCTCACGGTGAGAACACGTACGGGACATATTTACTCTGCAGTGATAGTAACTACATCCAGGACGCCAAACAGAGGTGTAGAAAGGCGAAGTACTAGCTCCGATTGAGCAGATTAACGCCAGCGTCTCTAGCCTAATAGGAATGAATGGAGGTCTCAGGCCCGCCCCGCTGCAGATGTGGCTCCGCCTTTACGAGATGATCGGTTCGCCAGACAATCCGGAACACCGGTCTGATCCAGGGCTGCTCCACGCTCTTATAACCTACTTTGGCTTCGCTGTCAATATCGAGTTTAGCCTGGTATGTCATAAAACAGTTAATTGCAAATATAGCTTTTTTTATTTTTTCTCTTTTTTTTTTTTTTTTTTTTTTAGTAAACGTGCATTTTAATTTTTATCAACCCCAATATTTTTTTTGTATTTTTGTAATGAGTCAAAACAGTGTTAAATCGTCTTTTCCTATTCATTACATTCATCACATTTTAGCTATTTTAGCCGTCCATCTCTGCTGAAAATCCTGTGGGTGAGGCCTTCTCAAACATGAATATTTTAGGGCGTTTCATGCAAATGACGCTGATTTTTGTCCGCTGCATTTATCAAGATCAGGCCTTGCGTACACCTAAACTGGGCAGGTACACCCCTCTTCATAAATGCCACGCGCCCTCTGGTGTATTTTCAATGTACACCCAAAATGTACACCATTTTATACACAACTTTGATAAATGAGGGCCAGTGAAACTATGACGGTCAGATTTTCGGGTTGATCTGATTAATGCTATTCGTTTTCAGTTTGGCTCTTTTGACTGCTGCTGCCGTGTTTCGGCTCAATTTTTGTATATTTTGATCACTTCTGCGGTGTGTTGGCAGCAGTGTAATAGTTGGGTTCAACTATAGAGGGATTTTCGGTCGACGTCACTTTCCGCCCTACTGCGCTTGCGTCCTGCAGAAAGCGCGCCTCTCCATTTGTTTACATTGGGAAACTTGTTCGAATTAAACACCGAAACGGGACGACAGCAGCTGCTTTCATCAGGTATGAACCGGTATGATAGACGTCTGTCCCTAAAGCTTGAGTAAGCGTTTTTCTCGCCGTTTTCTCACTTACCTTAAAGTAACTTCTAAGGATCGTAGGATCAAAGTTCATCCATAAATGTTAGCTTAGCAGCATGCCTTTTGTTTTCGCAAAGTGATAAACTCTTGACGTTGGCTGACAACGGAGCTTTTTAGACTTGTTTCCACTGTTGTGTGTATGTGCGGAGGCTCTTTCTACAGGCGGGGTGCGCGCGCATCGCCCGTGTTGATAAACAAAAAATCCCTCTATTACATATTTTGAGTAATGCTGCTGTTATTGGTACAGGTTGTGTAATTTTCATTTCACTGCCACTTCAGTTTAGCTTTAGTTTTTTGACTACTGCTGCTGTTTTTGGTACAGCTGGTGGCGTTTACGCTTGTTGTTGAAACATGACTGAATTTGACTTAAAGCCACTCCACATTAACCTTGCGCAGCAAGATGAATTCTCGTGGTATTTGTGGGTTTACAAATCCACGAGAAACCATCTGAAAGACTCCCGCCCTATGGTTTGAGCGAGTATCGATTACTCGAACCAATCAGAAGGCTTCTCTACAGGAGGAGGCGGGATTTACAGATGTGAAATCAGCGAGTGCCAGGCGTCACGCTCACAGTAAAACAACAAACATGGCGACGCGGACAGACGCAGGTACTGTTGCAAAGGCTACTGACTGAAGCACGCGAGGGAAACGCAGACAGCTAAATACGAGGACCAGACCAGGAGCACACAGGTAAAGTGCAAATCATCTGGAGATATACACAACCACGGGAAGGACAGCTGTAACAGGCGCAGACATTTGGACAACTGCTGCTCGCTGGTGGTGGAATATTGTTGTTGTGAAGTGCTTCAAACTATGTTTATATGAACACAATGATGTCAGTGGATTAGTCTTCAGCATCTGGCGACGCTTTGGAAGTTTTGGCGTCGCCTCTGCAATACGCAGGTAAGAAACAAAGCAGTTTTTATGTTTTTACGGAAGCTTGACTTTGTGAGTTTGTTGTGTTTGTTGTGTTTCGAGTGAGAGAGACAAACGTGTGGACGACACGGTGGCGCAGCGGTTAGCGCTCTGGCCTCATAGCAAGAAGGTCCCGGGTTCGACTCCCGGGCCGCCCGGGGCCTTTCTATGTGGAGTTTCTCCCCGTGTCTGCGTAGGTTTCCTCCGGGTACTCCGGTTTCCTCCTACAACTAAAAACATGTCCAATGTGCCTCCCCTCCCCAGGACTACAGATGGACATTAACTGTAAGCTACAATCTGGTACAAGCATCTCTGCCATTGAGCTTAATGTAATTGTACATTGTCCTTAATAAACATTACCTTTACCTTTACTTTTAACAGATTTCAGACTAAGCCTACACAGAATATACAATGGCTATTCATAAGCATATTGTGTTTTGCTGGTGTGCAATTAGGTTGCTATTCAGATAATACACATTTCCCCAAGAATATTGTAGTTGTTGGTGAGAGCTGAAAGTCTGTCGTAAGAAGACTGTGGGAGAACAGTTTCCACTCCACGAGCCACGTCGTACGACCATTTTATTCATATGTGTCATTGTGACCATAGCTTAATACCCCCCTCTTGTTACGAAAAAACTCCGGGCGGAGAACCCTATTGTACATGCAATAATTGCTAATCTTTTGCAAATGGTTTTATCGGAGGACGATTTACTTCACTAAAAAAAAGCTGGTGCAACTTAACACACCTTTTATCCCGCATATTTGTGTTGCACAGACGATAAAAAGAGAATCTGAATCTCAGTGGGACTTCCCTAACCTGGCTAGTCAGATGGTTTATCTCACGATATTTGTGAATTCACAAACATGAGATAAACCATCTGGCCTTCCTGCCGCCTGATTGGTTTGGGAGTCTAAACCAGCTGTGTTTCGGAGGTGTTAAGACAGCTGTTAGCGCCTCGGTGCTAACCCTACCCTAAATTAAAGCTAAACAAAGATGGCGACTCTCATGGATGTTCGTGTTTCTGCTGCTTTTGATGCGGTTTTAGCAGAAATATGGAGTAATTTCTTTTTGAAAGAAGAACCGTATGTGTGGAGCGTATTTGTAAGGTAGGCCCCACACCCAATCAACTCCAAGTATTTCACTAAACGCCCCGCCTTTTCTCGAACACTTTCAGCGAGTCAAGTCCCTAATGGATATAGTGAGAACTCAGATAGGAGTTCAACACAGATCTAGGACTTCCCTGGTTAAATAAAGGTCAATTAAATTAAATGAATGTCCTCATCATAAATATACAGCATGCAATTGTAGTGCTTCCCACCGACGCAGGTGGGATACGTCATTTTGATGATGTCTTGTGATTGGCTAAAACACAGCTAAGGTGGGGTGGGCGCTTTGTCCAATCAGATCGCAGTATTTCACGAGAACTCCCTCCCTTTCCCAACTGCTTTTGACGAGAGTCCTTCCAGATGGAATATGTGTAGAACTCAATGCAGAGAGATGCACATATCGATCTGACGTGAGCCAGGTTAACTCCACGTCACATTTACCCAGGAGAGAGAGAGTTGTGTTTTAAAACAGAAATATGAAAGGGCCAAACATTGAGAAACAAATGGAAAAATCTGTGTTAGATTGTTGTGATATATGTGTCATTTGAAATATGGAGGCCTCTTACCCATTCACTGAAGCAGACTTTGAATGTAGCCTACTCATTCTTTGAGTGGCCTACAGCCTTACTTTTCAATAAGCCAAGATCAGTTGCTTTCAAAACAAAAGCTTGTTGAATTTACCTGCCGATTTCATTTCATGTCTTCACTTTGTTTTTCATGATTCCTCACACTGCTGATGTGACTGTGATCATAATGAAGTATTATTTAATACAAAATACAGATCAATGTAATTGTGACATCACACGTCAGTTCAGTTGGCTTCAAATGTGGCTAAAAGCACTTTCTAGTAAAATGAGACTATTCTACTGACAAAAGAGGACGTTTCCAGAGCAGAAAACTCCAACAACAATCAGAATCAAGAACACAGAGAAAAGTCTGAGTTCTGTGGGAATCTCTCTTACTTTGTGGCTCACTGTGAAGCTGTGTTTTGAAACAGTTAACACATATTATACATTTTTCAAATCCTCACATTTGTTATCACAATTGTGTCAGGCTTTCAGTGTTATCCCACGTTTTGTAGAATGAACATTTTAGTTATAATACACACACACATTTTTATTTTTGGAATGCGACTGAACTGGTGCAAGTCCCCAAGAATACATGTTTGTGGAGCTGCAGTAGCCTAATGTCCATGTTAGAATGGAAAAATGTTGTCTTAAACCATGAGCGGAAGGGGCCATCAAAACTATGCATTTTTGAATAATAAATGAATAATAAAATGCACCATGCAGAAAACAAAGAGCAACCAAAATATAAGGATCAATCACTCATTTTAGCAATAATTATTAAATGAGTATGTTAATGACATAGGATGTTTGAGTAAAGTGACTGAAAAGAATGCGTGAATAAATAAATAAATAAATAGCTGATATGTCATGGGGCCCGCAAAGACGTTTTACGAGTCGGACTTTGGCGCTACGCCCCTGCTTAAACACAACCTCAAAGATGTTTGCTCCTGTATTTCTACTTTTACAAATCGGAGCAGTTCTCCTAGCGCTGCTCGTAAGCACAACCGCTCTGTAAAACCCATCTCCACAGC
Organism: Mugilogobius chulae; assembly: GCA_038363315.1. NCBI lineage: Eukaryota > Metazoa > Chordata > Actinopteri > Gobiiformes > Gobiidae > Mugilogobius > Mugilogobius chulae. The sequence goes on along the minus strand of CM076396.1, from coordinate 23,907,877 downwards.
CCGGGTCTGCTCCCAGCACACCCGGGACCCCAGCACAGCCCCGGGGTCCGTACCTTCTGGATGCGTCCGTCCACGTCCAGATAGATGACGCGGTAAGACGAGGACGCGGATCCCATCGCTGTCCCCGCGGAGCTCCACACTCTTCTGAGCCCGGAGAGACGCACCGTCAGCGGCCACACCACATGACCCTGAATCCTCCGGACTGCCGCTCTCTCTGCGCTCCTAGTTTGGCGCAGATCTGCAGCTTTTGGCGCAGAGAAAACACGGTGATCTGCGGTGCGTGTTTGTCACACACTTTGTTCTGTAAAAGCAGGTGGAAGGCGCTCTGCCAATCACAAGGTCGGCTGCGGTGACGTCACTCGGCCCACGCACGGGTTACCCTGGGCGTCGAGAGGAGCTCACGCGGTTTCAAACATTTAACGCAATCACAAAGACGATAGAGCTAAACTCTAGAGATGTATGACTGTCTCTTCAAACTCTGACACGTTTTACACTGAGCAGAGTCATTTGTCTCAAGTATAAGTCTGAAAGCCTTAAAACAACTGACCTGGTCATCTGCAGCTTGTATTTTTGTAGTTTCGTTGATTTTATAAAAACTAACCTGTTTCAATTCAAGTTGTGGTCACAAATGAAGGAGTGAGGAAGGATGTCACGTTCACTTAAAAGTCCCGCAAGTCCAAGTCAAGTTCTGAGTCTAGTTCATTATCTACCAACAATACCAACAATCAGACGAGTTCTTTTCTCTGTGATATTTCCTTTGCAATCAGCTCTAACGCAAATCCTGATCTGGGAAACATGTCTGTGAGCATATTACACTTTTGTTGTAGTTATGAATAAAAGCATGTCTTTGCTATTTTCATGTCTTTGTTGCTCTAAATAAATAATACAAATCTGTCTTTACTTTGAGTGAGAACGCATGAGCTCAGTATGGACTGTTGTTTGTCCTGGACGAGGCTCGCTCATGTTTGCTGTAACTGTATTTATTATGTAGGCTATTTATTATTATTATTATTATCTTTTTTTTTTTTTTTTTTTTTTTTTTTGCAATAAGGCACATAGTGTATGTATGCCCCTTCAGAATGTCCTGAAGTATAGTTTTAGCTTTCTGATTTCTAAAGTTCCACAGTGCACGTTTAAAAAAAACATAAAACTTTGATAATACTTTCTTCTTCAGGAGCTGAAGTGTATTTTATTTGGGGCTCCTGCTTGTGGAGGGCCTATTCTCATGGTAGCACAGCCGAAGTAAAAACACCATTTATGCTTCTTCCCAAGTATAAATGGTGTTTTTCACTAGTGCCTGGTAAAAACATCTAAAGCTGCTGGTCCTGAGGCTGTGAGAAGTGCGTCTGTGACTGTCACTGAGAGCTGCTTCAGAGGCTGCTGTCACCTCCAGCTGAGCAGCAGAGCACCCCCCCCCCCCTCCTCTTACACTTACCCAAACCTTAAACTTAGTGACACTCGCCTAATCTGAACCTAACCCTCAGCCTGAGCCTAACCTTAACCTTATGTGATTTTAAAACCATGTTGGTGATCTACATAAGTATATATTTCTTTTTCTACTGTTTGGTCCCATTAGGAGTTGCAGGTGAGTCTGAGACCTTAGACAGGGGAACACTCAGTCGCAGGGTTAAAGACAGACAACCATTCACTCTCTCCCTCATTCACTGGGGAAATTTATAGTGAGGTCCAAATAACATAAATGTTTCTGGGAGTGGGAGGAAACCGGAATACCCATAAAACCCATGGTGATATATATGACATGATTTTCTCTTTTAAATGGGCATGTTCTTAAAGGTCCTATTGCTGGATTTCACTCAATACAAAGTGATTTGCTCTCATTCAAAAGGTCCTATTGCTGGACTTCTTTAGAACAGTATCCCAAGTAGTTTCTCGTACTTGGGATACTGTTCTAAAGAAGTCGGAATGCAGAGGGCGCGGTCGTCCTTCCTCTTCCGGAAGAAAAATGGCGCCAAAGACTGTGTAAATCAGCCGGCAAGACACGTCACAGTAACACCAAGTGATGCTTCTGAAGATGATGCAGTCAAGCAGTCGAAACATGAAAAGGTCTGACCACTGGTCTGACAAAGGAATTTGAAATGTAATGCATTGTTGTTGGGGAAGAAGCTCGATCTTGATGAAGTGTATGCTGTAGGCCTATACGGCGATTCCATGGGTTTGTTGTAGTATCAGGTTTTTAAATGCAAGTCGCGATAAAATTTAAATAAACAATTAAATCATCATTGTAGTTTGTGGGGGTAAAAGACAGCCCTTTCAGACAGAACAGGTGTAGCGTCAGGTGAAAGGGGCGCACTTGATAGATTAATCACCGTCCCGTCGTTTGCGTCCGAGCCGGGATCTCTCTGGGGCGGAGGTGATCATTTTCGGGTTGCCTTCTGCGGTTTACCCTGTGGCGTTTTAATTCTTTTGGGTCCGCCGGTTATCCTTTCCCTAAAGAGTCTTTGACACCAAGCTGAGGGCCGCCCATCAGAACTGGTCTGGCTTTTTGGCGACAGGCGGCTCTTGTGAAAACTTGAGTCAGAATAACAATATTTCATAGAACAAACATTTTTGATGAAATATCTTTTTTTGTATGTTCACATGACTCACACACTTGGTGGTGTTACTTTGCCCTGACAAGAACCTGGTGTTGAAACGCGCTGGCCTGAACCAATAAAGCAACATAAAAGACAAGAGTGCCTCGGAACCCGCTTTGATCTCCTTACAAGTATGTAATCCAACTGAGCACTCCCAGTATCTCTGTCTTATTTATTCGGCCTTTAAAGTCACATTATTTTAAATGCACGTTAAGACTTTTTTTTTGTAGTTTGTGGGTGATACAGTAAACGAGCCTGACACAGGTTGGTGGAACATTAAAGTCACACATCAGGGCACAGAATCACACAAAAACAGTTGACCTGAGTGATTGTAAGCCATAGTATATTGTAATACCAGAGTTTACTCTTCACTATTTAAGTCATCAGTGAGTAGGTCTACATGAGTTCCAATATCCCGGTCATGAGCAGTATTCTGGATCTGGTGTTTACATGTGCTCAGAGATATCCTGGCTATTAGGCTCGGGAAGCATCCGTGGTTACCATGGAAATAGTGGCAAGTCTGCCATGTTTGTTGTCAGTTTAGCAGAATTTCCATAGGAAAGGGACAAAACGATTAAAAAATAAACTGCTGGACCAGTACTGGTAAATGTATCTACACTCTGTAGTGTCAGAATATGATTTAATTAACGCTATTTTCGGTGTTTAGCACTTAAAAATCTCCATTGGTTTAACATGGGATCAACTGAAATTCTATTGATGTATGATGTCACGTTACCAAGCCAAATTTAGACTTGTGGGTTTTGAACATGTTTCCAGCAACAAACAAGAACACGACTGTAGAACACAGCCAGAGCTTTGGTAAAAGCAATTTTAACAGTGGAAAAATATGTCTGAATTCTGAATTAGCTGTGTTGCGTTAAACATTACTTTATTGTTTTATAACAATAACATATTCCAAATAAAAATGTGTCACTAGTATAGCTCCTGTCACTCCCCACCCCAAAATGAAAAAAGTGCTAGAAAATGAATACACTGTGGATCAAAATCCTAAGACCAGTTGAAAAATGGCTAGAATTTACCTTTTGCACATTTGGATCTTAATTAAGTTTTAAGTAGAGCTACATTATGCAAAAGCAAGAAGGGAGAGTGAGACTAAAACATTTGGAACGTGTAATAAAAATAAATAAATAAACTAAAATGGGTTGTTTGTCACCTGATCAAAAGTTTAAGACCACATGCTATAAAAGTCAAAATCTGCTCAAATGTTTCATTTTCTGTCAAGCTTTCAGACAGTTATGTCCTCCTGATGGTTAAAACTAAGAAGAAATTATGGCCCTCACTGCCAACTGCAGCACAATAACCATCAGACAGATCTGTAGGAAAAAGGGTTTCAAAACAAAAAACACTTTAAAGACCTCGTCTCCTTCAACGCCACAAAACAGCTCGTTTAGACTTTGGGCTGCTTTTTCATTCGGTGGAACGCTGGAGCTTCAGGTGGAGCAGGTCAAACGCTGGAGCTTCAGGTGGAGCAGGTCAAACGCTGGAGCTTCAGGTGGAGCAGGTCAAACGCTGGAGCTTCAGGTGGAGCAGGTCAAACGCTGGAGCTTCAGGTGGAGCAGGTCAAACGCTGGAGCTTCAGGTGGAGCAGGTCAAATGCTGGAGCTTCAGGTGGAGCAGGTCAAATGGCGGCTGGTTACGTGCAGATGTTGCAGGAGCATCCCCTCATGACTGAGGTCCTGGTCTGTGTGGTAACAGCTGAGGTCCTGGTCTGTGTGGTAACAGCTGGTTTGTCAACAGGACAACGCTGCATAAGTCTTTTGTCACTTGACAAAGGAGTGACAAAATAATGTATTTTGTCATTTCTTAAGTTTTAAGCAGAGCTACATTATGCTCTGCTTAAACCTTATTAAGAGCCAAATGTGTAAAAGGTAAATTCTAGCCATTTTTCAACTGGTCTCAACATTTTGATCCACAGTGAAGAGTAACTAAGAACTTCTTTTAACATGAAACATTTTCATATCTTTATTTCTAGGATGATTTCCATTGATTTTCAATGAATGTTGTGACGTAAAAACGCAAAAACTACCAAAATTCACAATTAAAAATATAGTGCAGCTATTTGGTCCCCTACACTTGAAAGCCATCACTGGCTGTTTGTGATAGACGGCTGATACAGTGTATTGGGTCACGAGTTTGAGCTCATGGTGGCACTTTATTTTTCTCAACTTTGGACACTTATATTCATAGGAGTTTGTTATTCTGTTATTCCAATGTTTCATCTGCAAATGTTTCAAGCACGATGCATAAACTCACAAAGCTCAACTGCTACAAGCAAAAAGAAAAGTATGAAAAATATTGAATACTGCTAAGAACAGCAATATTCAATCTAATTTCACTTTATTGCATATTATAGGCTATTGAACATACACTCAAGTGTTCATATGTGAAACAAATACCTTGCACTTGTGTAAACACATTACATTGTAGGCCTACGATGTTTCTTTTGTAGGAGGCTAAGGTTGCAGTAGATTTTTTAAACCACCAGATAGAGCCCCACACACACAACACAGTGAGAGGAAAGTGTGACACACACCTGTCATCTACCCATCACTACTGAGCAGGACTCACAATGAAGAGAGAGAGGCGGTTCAGGACCAGGAAGCAGCCGCACACATGGGTCTGTGTTGAACTCCAACATTTACTTCCACTGAAAGGTGGAATGTTTAATGAAATACTGTACTTCAAGCTGACCTAGTGCCGCCTACTTTAGTTTGTGCTTAACCCTTGTGTGCCCTTGGGGAGTTTGACTCCACTCTTTGTCATTTTTGAATTGTCCACTATTGCTACAGTTTTGGCGATATTTCAATGACTTCTTGTTGCAAGCCTTAGTTTGAGCCTTATTTTCAAAACATCCACTCAGTTTCCCTGAGCCCAGAGTCATGTCATTTACAGATGTGCTGTCCTTATGTTCTGTTATGTCTTTTTTGACGGCTGTAAAAATATAGTAAATTATTTATATTATATTAAACAAATAAGCTAAACTAAAACTTTGTTCTGACAAAAAATACCAAATTTGAAAAAAATCCTCAATTCCCAAAGGAGGTGAAAATGTGACACAAAATGGTCCATTTTTCATATAAAATGTGATTCTAAACTGGATTTGTTTGTAGATTCTCTTGAGTTTGTAAATTCACAAATATCGTGAGAATCTGGACATTGATTGTGTGACCGGTTGGGTTTTTGCCTCTCTGCGTTGTGTTGTGTCCTGAGCGGGAGTCGAACCCGGGTCTCCCGCGGGGCAGTCGACCGACAAACTCATTGAGCTAAAGGGAACGCTCCCCTTAGCTCAGTTTGTTTGTGGCTTCTTATACCTGAGGGGGTGAGTTTATCCCATACCACCACACACTTCTCCATACTGGTCCCTCGTGTGGGCCTACACCGGTTACAATTGTACAGAATGACCATCCTTGAAAGCTTCATGATGATAAGATAATTTGTTTTATTGACAAACAAAAATTTTAATGACTCAAAAATGACAACATTTGTTTCCAAAAATAAAAAAATATTCCACTCTAAATGTCAAGAGTCTATATATTATAATGGTTTGTCTTTCCATGTCCAAAAAAACCTGATGTTCTCGTCCTGTGAGCAGTGAGTGCAGGGTGCTTTCCTCATGATCCATTGGCGTCTGTTTTGGCCTTCTTGGACTGTTGCTGATCTTTGATCCAGCCCTGACCTCTTTTCGGGGTTTTCTGACTCTGCTGCTCCAGACGCTGCTGTTTCTTCTTCATATACTCACTCACATTGTCGTAGGTGTCAACATACAGATGCTCCAGACGACTGCTGCAGCGGTCACATTCTGCAGGACAACAAACACAACAAGTGTGAGAAGCATCATCGGCTACTGAACAGGACACCAAAACAACAGTAATAAGAAGAGTCTTTAAAGGTTTGAGTTTATGACCATGTTCTAACAATATCTCTCATTGGTTTACTGACTGTTGTCTTTCATATGTTTCCTGCATGTTTGAGTAATCTTCTGCTTGAGTGCTCAGAAAAGTCCTGTTTTCACTTACCACCTATCTGCGCCCACTTGTAATTACATGTGATTACTCAAAGACGTCTCATTTTTAAATTAAGACATTTCCCGTTTCCACATCAAGACTTTTTAAGGGGCAGATGACAGTCTAACCAACGTGTCCTGGGTGTTCTCCAGGTCGTCTCCTACAGGGACATGCTTACAACACCTCATCAGGCAGAGGAACAGTTGCCTGAGTCACCTCAGCTGGCTCCTCTCAACGTGGATGAGCAGCGTGTGACTGAGCTCCTCACCCTATCTCTAGGAGAGAGCCCAGCCGCCCTGTGAAGGAACACAGTCATGTCCTCTCAGTCGTCAGATGAAAGTTGGAATGTAGATAGAATGAAAACTGAGAGCTTTGTCTTTCAAATCAGCTTCTTCTTCACCACAACAGTCCGATACAAAGACCTCATCACTGCTGACGCTGCCCCAAGTATCTCAGGGTCTTGTTCACAGTGAGGAAAGGATGGAGAGTGAGGCTGACAGGCGGGTCGGTGTGGTGTCGGCAGTGACAGACGGGTCGGTGTGGTGTCGGCAGTGATGAGGCTGACAGGCGGGTCGGTGTGGTGTCGGCAGTGATGAGGCTGACAGGCGGGTCGGTGTGGTGTCGGCAGTGATGAGGCTGACAGGCGGGTCGGTGTGGTGTCGGCAGTGACAGGCAGGTCGTTGTGGCGTCGGCAGTGATGAGGCCTGACAGGCGGGTCGGTGTGGCGTCGGCAGTGATGAGGCCTGACAGGCAGGTCGGTGTGGCGTCGGCAGTGATGAGGCCTGACAGATTTGGTCTGACCAAACCCCAAGATGGCCGCTGCTTTGCGCTCAGTGGAGTATTGTTGCGAGTTAGCTAGCTCAGGATCAGCTATCCTCTGTCCACCAAACATGCGCAGTTGTTCTTTCTCTCACACAGACCTAAGTAACATGTGACCCATGCTGACCAATCACAGCGGGAGTTTGCTGGAGCGAGCAGAGCTATAGCTAGCCTGATGTATCAGCCGGTTTCATTTTACTGTGGAAACGGTCAGACGTCTCAGCATTGACTGTTGTTTGTTCTATGGTAGACGGGTCCTTTTTCACATTAACCAGTGTCTGCACTGCCAATGTCATCATGTATGTACGCTGATTATACAGTGTTGTATATTCATGGCAAAAACGAAAGTGATGTAGCAAAGGAACTGACAAAACAACTACAAAACATTGCTGATTGGCTGTGTCAAAACTGCCTTGCGCTGTGTTCACACCCGCGTCAAGGCTTTGGTGGACAAAAAGACACTTTTAACGCCCCAAAGTACTTCTTCGAGCTACCGCTTGTTTGCAGATTTGTTTTGCTTGTAAATGAATCACGTTGAGAGAGAAAGAGCGAGGGAGAGAGATACAGGCTGTTCCATTCATAAAACGGAGCTTACTGATCACACAACTTTCTCCTCCTCCAGACAGTGTTTTTTTTCTGTCTCCGTCCTCCTCGGCTCCTCCCGTCGTACAGCAGGTTTAAACACCACAACCAGCATTTTTAATAGATCCATGTGAGGCGTTGTCAGTCCAGATCATGTCCATGTTGTTTGTTTTGCCGTGTCTCCAGATTTTCAGAGCAACAAACGGCAAAGTCTTTGAAAAAAGCCCCAAACAAGCGACCTACTGTTAAAAAAGTGATTAAAAAACTTCAGTAAACAGTTGTCTTTTCCTCTTGGGGTGAGAGGAGAACGTGTTACAGGCGTGTAGTCTCTGATTGACTGACGCCGACTTCCAACGCGTGAAAGATGGATTTTCACAACTCCTGCGGCGGCCGCAGGTTAGAGCTTCCAATCCACAAGACGCAGCGTTTTCAGATGCCTACACGCGTTAAAACTGACGCCCCATGTGCCAATACGCGCCGCAAACACGCTTGAATGCTCAAGATGCAGGTTTACACTGACTTAACACTGCAAATAGACGCTGTCCGGTGTGAACGCACCATTACACGAAGTAGAGGAAAAAACGTAACTGTAATGTTCTTTACAAATAGAGGTAAATGTGTAAACTCCTCTCATGTTTATATGGTAAGCTAATAAAGAACGTTGATGAATTTACCTGTTTAGGAATTACATTAGGTCAAACTAACTTTTAAGAAAGGTGAGAAAGTTTCATTTGGCAAACTTTAGATGCATACAAGGATCTCTTAGTTATGAATAATCCCACCCGTATTTAAACTCAATGATTTTGTTACACATACTGTACCACACACACTGTACTGCATATGGAGCTGGTCACAGGCTATAAAACAGCTTTAAAACCTCTCGAATTGTATAAACAAGATTTAAAAATTCATGCCAAAAAACCAAGGCAGTATCATCATTGCTCTGTTCTTGTTAAAGATGAATTTTGAAACCTAGAAAATCTTATATTTTATGCAAATGTTTGCATAAAATATATGTTTGCTTATTCATGGAATAGCTGCACCTCCATAGAGAAAGTCTGCAGCTTTGTGTTTGGATAAAAGGCCACACGCTCTACCTCAAGAGGAGAATTCAGTCTCCCAAAGTATAAGATCTACCTTATTATTAAGTGAGATTATTAAGTGTACTGAGTTTAAAACATTTGCATGCCTGAGGAAAACATAGCTCTTAAAAAAACAAGTTTGCACCGATTCATGAATGTAATGTGTGTGTAAATATGGCTGAGCAGAGTGAAGTGTGAATGTGGCCAACAGTCTGATACAGTTTCAGTAATGAGCTAGAATTATGTATTTGTAATTAAATGAAATTAAATGTAAATGTGATATATACTGTGGTGGCAGGGTGGCAGAGCAGATAGCGCTCTCACCACTTCTCAGAACAGGTTCCACTCTCTCATGGCCCGGGCATGTTCCTCCCTGTGTCTGGGTGAGTTTCTTCCTGGCACTCCGGTTTCCCCACCAACCAATAACATGCATGTTAGTGTTGGTCGGAGGTTGAGGCGCCAGGTGTTTTTTGGGGGTTACTGTGTAAAGCACTTGGGAAGAAATCTGTCTATGTCAGGGGTATGCTATATACTGTATATAAAATAAAGAAATCTTCTGTATACAATGTTAAAGTCAAGGAACTGTAACATCCATCTACCCGGGGACTACAAATGCACATTGTTTGCTATAACCTGGCACAAGCATCTCTCCTTTTTGGTTAATGTCAACTGTGCTTTGTCCCTGTACAAATAAAATCAAATCATATCATACCAATCACTGCAGTTTGTTTATTAATGGACATTGCGCCCAACACATCAGTTGCAGTCCGGTAATTGCAGCATAAACATGGACGTTAGTGATCTATGTCATGTCTATGGTTTCTGTGATGCTAATTTATGGATTAAACGTACATTATCAAAATGTAAGTTGATATTTAACGCCAAACTACAAACAGGCGCTTGAATTGGACGTCACTGCTTAATTTCTGTTTGCTGATTGGTCGATTATCTTTCAAGCTTGACTCAAACAGCAACAAACACTAAAATTCCTGATGTAGTCGCTGGAGTGAAATGGAGTGGAGGCACTAGGTGGCGCTAGCCTGGCTAAGCTAGAGCCGAAGCTAAAAAATGAAACACTAATTTTAACAAAAAATATTCTGACTTTTTTGGAAATGTGTAGGTAAGCTGTGAGCCGAGCACATGCAGTTTGTAATTACATTGTGCTTTTATGGAAAAACGCTTTCTGGACTGACGGGATTTTTTCCGCTGCAGAAGCAATTGAGCTACCAACACTACAGCTCGGGGTGGCATTAAGATTGCTAGCTTAAAACCGTCTCGAGCAGTAGTATAGTCTTATCCAGATTTTTAATAGAGGTATTACTTTCCACTCTTCTGCACATGCCCCCTGCAGGAAGAGACACTCTCCATCTACTTAGCTGGGGAAACTTCTTTAATTAAATCAACAAAACAGGACGAGAGCAGCTGTTTGGATCAGGTCTGAACCGGTCTGACAGACGTCTGTCTCCTGAAGCTTGAGACACTGTTTTTTTCACCTGAATGTAACGTTTGTGGGCCGTAGGGTCGAATTTCATTCACAAATGTTGATTTAGCAGCAGAACTTTTGTTTTGGCAAGTGATGACAACAGTGCTAGTCTGAGTTGTTGCCCTGGCTTGGTCAATGAGCTGCTTACCAGGTGTGCACATCTCCCGTTCTGATAAACAAACAATCCCTCAATAGATCCACGGGTCTGACAGATCTCAGCAGTGATGAGGTCTCAATTTCACTTCTCAGTTCTGCAGTTTTGAACAAAAGTCAATGGACCCATTTCTATTTCTGAGTGGTTTTTGGGGATTTTTGTGTTTTACAATGAGTGTCTCCTTTAATCCCAGTTTATCAAACATAAGATTGTGGAGTTGTGCACTATGTCTGTGGAAATGTCTCACCGTTCACAGTGTCCCAGAGCGGTGTGAGGGCAGAGGTCACCCGGGACACCTCTGAGCTCTGTGGGTCCAACTGAAAGCACACAAACACTGCTTTAGTTTAGATTAACAACAACCCAACTTAAGCTGACAAACTTTAGAGGCTTGTCCATCTATAGATCAAATTAATTCTACATTTTTTTATCATCTCATTTAAAATACATTTCTGATCACAAATGCAGAAGTGACGAGGGATATGTTCCAGTTTGTTCATGTAAAATTTCACCAGTTCTTTGTTGAGAAGCATCAAGTCGTCTCAAGTCACAGAGCTCCAAATCCCAAGTCTATGTCCATATGATTAAGTCAAGTCTCGCGTCATCAAAATAGTGACTCAAGTCCAATTCATGAAGTCCACACCTCTGCTGTGAACCTCAGAGGAGAGGCCAGCACACACCTGCTCATATGCCCCCTGTGTGAGTCTGTAGACCTGCAGGGGCCGCTCTGAACAGTTCAGCAGCACCCAGAGGCGGCCCTGTGGGTCAAAGGTCAGGTCCAGAGGGCAGTGGCTGAGGGGCAGGAGGCAGTGAGGGGCTAGGACAGCGCCATCTTCAGACTGCTCCAGGTTCAGCAGCTGGATCTGCTTCAGTCTGAAACAAACACATACAGTATGTCACATCACACACACACCTATCACACACGCACACACCTATCACACACACACACACACTCCTGATCAAAACCTTAAGACCAGTTGAAAATTTGCTAAAATTCACATTTTGCACATTTGGATCCTAATGAGGTTTTAAGTAGAGTTACATTATACAAAAGCAAGAAGGGAAGTGTGACAACAAAGTCAAGTGTAGACCCCAAAAAATGACACCTGCGCTGAGCCGGAGGATCCTAATGTGTATTTATTTGTCAAGACACAGGACAGTCCTCGACCCAAATTATGGCCCTCACTGGAGCCAACTGCAGCACAATAAACATCAGACAGATCTGTAGGAAAAGGGTTTCAAAAACAAAAAACACTTTAAAGACCTCGTCTCCTTCAACGCCACAAAACAGCTCGTTTAGACTTTGTCAGGAGCAGCAAACATGACACACTGAAAGGTGGACAAAGTTTTATTCTCTGATGAGAAAAAAAATGAACCTTGACGATCCAGATGACTTCCAACGTTACTGACATGACAAGGAGATCCACCTGAGATGTTTTCTACCGACACAGTGGAGGAGCTCCATCCTGGTGTGGGCTGCTTTTTCATTCAGTGGAACGCTGGAGCTTCAGGTGGAGCAGGTCAAACGCTGGAGCTTCAGGTGGAGCAGGTCAAACGCTGGAGCTTCAGGTGGAGCAGGTCAAACGCTGGAGCTTCAGGTGGAGCAGGTCAAACGCTGGAGCTTCAGGTGGAGCAGGTCAAACGCTGGAGCTTCAGGTGGAGCAGGTCAAACGCTGGAGCTTCAGGTGGAGCAGGTCAAACGCTGGAGCTTCAGGTGGTGCAGGTCAAACGTTGGAGCTTCAGGTGGTGCAGGTCAAACGCTGGAGCTTCAGGTGGTGCAGGTCAAACGTTGGAGCTTCAGGTGGTGCAGGTCAAACGCTGGAGCTTCAGGTGGAGCAGGTCAAACACTGGAGCTTCAGGTGGAGCAGGTCAAACGCTGGAGCTTCCGGCCACGTTCAAGAAGAGAAAACTTCTTTGCTTTAACCATCAGGAGGACATAACTGTCTGAAAGCCTGACAGAAAAGGAGAATTTTGAGCAGATTTTGGCTTTTATAGCCTTTGGTCTTAAGATTTTGATCAGCTGAAAAACAGCCTTTTTCAGTTTAATATTATTTTCTTTAAAATGACAAGTTCCAAATTTTTTTGTCACACTCCCCCTTCTTGCTTTTGCATAATGTAACTCTACTTAAAACCTCATTAGGATCCAAATGTGCAAAATGTGAATTTTAGCAAATGTTCAGCTGGTCTTAAGATTTTGATCTGGAGTGTATATGTCACACACACACATACAAAAGCACAGATCTGGAGTGAGACTTACCTGTCACAGAGCACAGCCACATGACGGCCATCAGGAGAGCTGCTCATCCTGCTCACAGTCAGCCTCTGCACACACACACGTTACACACACACGTTACACACACTGCTCTCTTCAGACAGTGTCGCTGCTTTTGAAAGCTGCAGAGGTGAGGCCGCTGCTGAAGAAGTGCAATCCAGGTTTTCATGATTTGAACATTTATAAAGATCGTGCAGCTGACGTCACGCTATCCCAGCATCCACAGCGGCAGGCGGGATTATCAAACCTAATACAGAATCTGCACTCTGGGACTTACAAATGATCAAAGAGTTTTGTTGTATTGTCAGAGGAGTGCCTCGCCTCGATAAAACCTGTTTGGTCGTCGTGTATTAAATTTGAAATGACTGAGTCCAATCTTATTGAGATACCTTTGAGCGATGATCTTTACATCACAGTTTAGTCATCATTGTAATATCCTTTCTAAGTATAATTTGCTGAGCTTTGAAAACTTCATAAAATTGAAAAATGCCTGTCTTATATACAAAGCCTGCATGGGTTAGCACCCCCGCCTCTAAAAGAACATTGTACATACAGGAGCACTACATCACGAAGCACCAGAGCTAGAAGCAGAGGAGACTGTGTGATCCCTGTGAGAAAAACTACTTTTGGTCAAAATGTTCTGTCTTACAAAGGCTGTGTTCAGTGGAACAGTCTACCTACTTTAGTAAGAGAAGCACCCACCTTTACTACATTCAAAAGTTATTTAAAGGAGTGGCTAAGATCAACACAAACATGTGAACACAATTCTTAAGACTATATTTACTGGGCTTTAGGGTAAATGCAACACACACAGCACTTAGGATTTGTACAATACACAGCACTTTAGGGCTTGTGCAATTGTGCATATGGGCATGTGCAATAGAACTTGTGCAATAGGATTTATGCAATACACAAAGCTCTTTATTACATCTGCATATAACTCTTTTACTGTTGAACTGTATTGAATACAATAGCACTTTATTAACTTAATGTGTCGTAAATGAGATGGAAATTAGCTAATGGCTAAAATCTGGCATATTTACATTATGTTCATTAATGTGCACAGTCCATTTCTAAATAAATAAACTAAACAAAACAACATAAATTAAATTGGGCGCTACTTAGCACATTCTGCTAGGTCCATATTTTGCTTTGCTATTAAAGTGATGTAAGAAGTGTTCATATGATCTGGAATAGAACCTTTGGAATGAATTTTGTCAAAGACTTCTTCAATTAAAGGTGAACTGATGGGCCAAAATTGATTTGAAAATCCTGTACTATAGCCATCTGGTATAATAATACCATAATCATTTATGGTTTAATAAAAGCACAAACTAAAGCCAAGTCGAGCTAACCTTCGTTAAACCACAATGACTTTCAGGTGTTTGTCACACTGACATGAGAGAATGAGTTTGTGTTCTTTTGTGATGGCTGGTTGTGAGGAGCTGCAGCTTGTGTTCATACCTGCTCTGGAGCCTCGTCTGTGGGCTGCAGCAGTCCTCTGAGCTCTACCCTCTGGAGCCTGCGCCCTGTGGCCACGTCCCACACACACACTGTCCCGTCCTAGACACACACATAACTTCCACTTTAAGAAGCTGCTGCGAAAACTCAGTCAGATTCACGACGAGTTCGTAACGAGCCAATTTCTTCTTAACAGCCTTTACGCCACATATGTCAAACTCAAGGCCGGGGTCGGATGTGGCCCTCCACCCCATTTTATGCGGCCCTCAAGGTCTTATAGTGTTTGCTTAAATCATATATTAGTGCCAGGAGTAATCTGGGTGTCTAAACCTAATGAAATGATTTGTCTGAAACTTAAAGAGTAAGTCATTTTTCAGAATAATGCAGATGTTTATTCAGTAATTGTTACTTCATTATTTGTAGTATGTCAAAGATTAGTATGGTTAATGTCAGTTGTAACCGGCCCTCTGAGGACGACTTCGATGACAATGTGGCCCTTTGTCAAATGAGTTTGACACCCCTGCTTTACGCCAAATTCACCAAACTCCAGCTACGAACGGTTATTTACATAAAAATGAATAATGCATACTTCCTTCTATGGCTAATCTGGGTGGGCTGCAGCGCGTCACTCACAGGATTTCTCCTGCAGGAGCGGGGGTGCACAGTCAGTGCTCAGAGGCTCTGGTCCTGGGGGGACACAGGGTCCTGAGTCCTGACGGGGTTAGATCACAGAGACTCTGAGGCTGGGACAGGCAGCTGCAGGTTTATTAAAGGAGTCATTTTTTTTTTTTTTGCATAACTGGATTTTTTGTTTCTAAAATTATTTGCAAAAATACATAACCTACAATCATGTAGGAATTGCATTTTTGACTGATTTATATAAGAAATAAAAATCAAACAGCTGATTCTTTGTTCTTCCGAGTGCTCCTCAGTGATTTGTCCTTACAGATGAACATTTTCAGTTAAGAACAAATTCATGTTCATAAGGAGCCCTTAAGAACAAATTTGTTTGTAAGAACATGTCATGAATGAGTCGCATTGTGCTTAGTGAGAGGACCAGAGAGAAGACCAGAGAGAAGACCAGAGAGAAGACCAGAGAGAAGACCAGAGAGAAGACCAGAGAGGAGACCAGAGAGAAGACCAGAGAGGAGACCAGAGAGAAGACCAGAGAGAAGACCAGAGAGGAGACCAGAGAGAAGACCAGAGAGAGACCAGAGAGGAGACCAGAGAGAAGACCAGAGAGGAGACCAGAGAGAAGACCAGAGAGAAGACCAGAGAGAAGAAGACCAGAGAGAAGACCAGAGAGGAGACCAGAGAGGAGACCAGGGAGAAGACCAGAGAGGAGACCAGAGAGAAGACCAGAGAGGAGACCAGAGAGGAGACCAGAGAGAAGACCAGAGAGAAGACCAGAGAGGAGACCAGAGAGAAGACCAGAGAGGAGACCAGAGAGGAGACCAGAGAGAAGACCAGAGAGGAGACCAGAGAGGAGACCAGAGAGGAGAAGACCAGAGAGAAGACCAGAGAGAAGACCAGAGAGAAGACCAGAGAGAAGACCAGAGAGAAGGAGACCAGAAAGGAGACCAGAGAGGAGAAGACCAGAGAGGAGACCAGAGAGAAGACCAGAGAGAAGACCAGAGAGGAGACCAGAGAGGAGTGGACCAGAGAGAAGACCAGAGAGGAGAAGACCAGAGAGGAGACCAGAGAGAAGACCAGAGAGAAGACCAGAGAGGAGACCAGAGAGGAGAAGACCAGAGAGGAGAAGACCAGAGAGGAGAAGACCAGAGAGAAGACCAGAGAAAAGAAGACCAGAGAGGAGAAGACCAGAGAGAACACCAGAGAGGAGAAGACCAGAGAGAAGACCAGAGAGAAGAAGACTAGAGAGAGGAGCGGGGCAGTGAGAGGACCAGAGAGGAGCGGGGCAGTGAGAGGACCAGAGAGAGGAGCGGGGCAGTGAGAGGACCAGAGAGGAGCGGGGCAGTGAGAGGACCAGAGAGAGGAGCGGGGCAGTGAGAGGACCAGAGAGAGGAGCGGGGCAGTGAGAGGACCAAACACAGTCCAACAGAAGTCCTCACCCCAGATCCTGAGAGCAGAGTCCCGGGGCAGTGGGAGGAGACCAGAAGAGCACTGACAAACCTGCACAAACAGAATCATATTTTACATCATCTATGCAAAACTTAAATAAAGAATTCAAAACTGATTTGGAAAGAGATGATAAGGAATGAAAACAGGTCAATGTAAATGTCTAAATACATGAACTCCTTGGTGTCTTATGTCAAACTTCATCTGTATTAGAAGTTAAAAAGCACATTGCAGTTTGAATCCTGCCTATGTAGACATGACATCTTTTTGTTTATGTGCATTATTTCTTTAACGTGTAAACCTCTGAGCCTGTGGTCTCAATCATTAAAAATGTCTTGACTGTGTAAGTTTCTGGAGGTGAAAAGTCAACTACATAATTCTGAAGTAATAGACAGTTAACACCAGACTTTGGGACATTTCGTGTTAGGAGATAAATATGCCATAGTGTGAACACATGTTGTTAAAGAAACATCTTTTCCATCGAAAGATACAAGAAGAGGCTCCTCCAGGCCAAAAATGGTCTGTTTTGTGACAACGCAAGGCCACTCTAGGAAAAAAACAAATGTTTGTATTATTTAGTTTCATTCTTATTTTTTAGTTTCCATAAACTATATACAGATTTTAAATTTAAATATTAATTTCTGTCAGTATGGGCCAGAACACAGTTATGCCGTGACCCAGTTAGCTTACCTCTCCCAAATCCCTAAACTTCACCAAAATAACTTAACCTAATCCTAACCCTAACCCTAATCCTAATTCTGGAAGTAAATATGTTAAATCATAAACTTTTGCTAGCATAGTTACCAATGCAAAGTGATGGGAGTGTGGCATAACTGGGTTGGAAAAAAAAATCAGGCGCCAGAACTACAGGTTACACAGAGGTCACAGAGAGGTCACAGAGAGGTCACAGAGAGGTCACACGTAGACCCGGGCCATATTGATGTGTCCTTCCTCCTGTCGCTCTTTAAACCATTTGGTCAGTTGCATTATTCATTCAAACTAAATTCATGTAACTTTGAAAATGATATTTTGGGCTTGTAAGGGGTGCACGGTAGCCAAGTGGTTAGAGCTCTGGCTTCCCAACAAGGAGGTCGTGGGTTCGACTCCCGGGTCGGACCATATCAACATCTCACGATCTCTCTGGGTGGAGTTTGCATGTTCTCCCCGTGTCACCGTGGGTTTTCTCCGGTTTCCTCCCACCTCCAAAAACATGCATGTTTAGGTTAATTGGGCATCACTGTAATTTTCCCTTAGTGAGTGAATGAGAGAGTGAATGTTTGTCTGTCTAACCCTGTGACGAGTTGGCCACTGTCCAGGGTGTTCCCCGCCTAAGGCCCAAAGTCACTGGGATAGGCTCCAGTCACCCGCGACCCCTAACGGGATTAAGCGGTAGAAAATGAATGAATGAATGAATTTTGGGCTTGTAAGATAAAAGAAGAAAATATGGTCTAATAACATAGTTTTATGTCCAACAATAAAACAATGAACTATCACTGTTGTGCCCTTATGTGGAAAAGAATACTTCATTAGTAGTTTTAATCAGCTCTGTTCAATGTAGTTTTAACTATAAATGATGCTCGATATCCAAGGTTTGCACATGTTCCAGACAGCATTCATGATGGAGATTTTGTGGGATTTGATTTGCAGTGGACAGAGGTAGGTAGGTAGGTAGTTTATTGCCATTTGTAGTTAAAAACCACATTGAGCAGAGGCCCACACTCACTGCTGGTGGCCCAGGCAGAAGGACTGGATGTTGTAAGGAGAGCAGGACCAGCTCACACGGATCTTCTCGTCTCTGTCACACGTCACGATGAAGCGGTCGTCCAGAGACACCGCCTGCACAAAGAAAAGTTACACACATCCATTCTCAAACTGGGGTCCCATCCAAAGAGCACAGGTATGTTTTATCTGACCCAAGACTAAACTTGTTATGGAGCAGAACAAAATAGAAAAGCTCTACAGAAAATGCATTCAACACTGTTTTATATCAAAGCAGACCAATGATTTAGCCCCAAATTTTCAGCTCATGTACTTTTTTGTTGCCGTCATTACAAATTCTTATAATCTAAAAAAATGTACTGGACACTATAGTGAGATCTGTCTGAAAGAAGGTTTAGTGGCAGTTTTCCAGAGGATTTTGGATCATTTAAGTTCTGCTTTATTGAATGCCTGTTTGTACTTTAATCACATCATTGATTGTATTTATACAGGCAATAGCTAATCCTTAGAAACCAACTTATGTTTTGCAAAAGTAGTTTGAACCCTGGTCCTAAATGCATCCACTAGAATCTTCCACACTTTGGCCACTTTCACACAGCCAAGATGGGCCCTCCATTGTGTTTCAACATTAAACTGACAGAAGAATTGCCCTCACTGCAGACATGAAGCCGTGGTTAGAATAAACCACGGCTTCAGAATAGAATCTGAAGTGGTGTTTTCTGCTTCTTTACAGGTTTCCCAAATAGTGATTAAGACTTTTAAATACTTTCGTTTCATTAAAGGACCAGGGCTGCTCATGTTTAAACTCACAAACCATGAATCAACATCCTGGCTCAGATACACACTTGTTCCACCAGAGGGCGCTACAATCCCTCAAACAGCTCTGCTCTGTCTGTGAGGGAAGAAAATATTGTTTAAGCTTCATTAACAAAATTGATCTGATAAAGAGTGCGCGACCTTTGACCCAGCATCAGTAAACACGCTGGATTTATTTCCTATTGTCACTTTATTAGTCATGTTAATATCATCTCATCGGTTTGCACTATTCCTCTGATTACTCTCAATATTTTGTACTGGCCAATTCTATGTCATAATTATTATAACCCAGAAGTGTGATGTGCTTGCTAAAATGATCTTGTGTCAAATTCTACAATGACCTAACTGAGTCCCGACTTCTTCCTACTCCTTTTCGAACACGAGGAACAAGTTGTATATTTCTGTTTTTTTTTAATATATTGGGCCGCGAGCACCTCCTTGAGGGCCACATTATCAGTAAAGAACAATACATTTAATATGGGATTGGGAAGATCAAAAAGGTTAAGAACCCTTGTTGTAGAGAACCTTGAGTAACATGATCATATCCTATTGCACCAAAAGCAAATCGTACCAGGCCTAATCTGTCCTGCTGCAGAACTGCTTTTAAACAAAACAACAACAACAACAACAACAACTACAACAACTACAACAACAGCTAAAGGATGTTTTAAAAGTTGAAATAGTAAAAGTCCTTGGACTGACCACGTCCAGCAGCATGGAGAGATGTCCCAGCTGCAGCTCAGGCTCCTGCTCCGGCTCCTTCACAGACACACTGTACACATCTCCAGATTTATCAGCCACCAGCAGAAAGTCCTCTGAGCGAGAGAAGACTAGAGCTGTGCAGCGCCGAGGAAGAAACCTACGAGAGAGACACACAGAGTCCTCTGAGCCAGAGATGCACCTCACACTGAGCAGGCTCCAGGTGCTTGACTCACCTCACACTGAGCAGGCTCCAGGTGCTTGACTCACCTCACACTGAGCAGGCTCCAGGTGCTTGACTCACCTCACACTGAGCAGGCTCCAGGTGCTTGACTCACCTCACACTGAGCAGGCTCCAGGTGCTTGACTCACCTCACACTGAGCAGGCTCCAGGTGGGCTCGGTCCGCAGCAGAACCAGGCGTTTGCTGTCGTCGCTCAGAGCCAGCAGTGATCCGAGGCAGACGCAGCGAGGGCCAGGATGTGGTCGGAGCCCGCTTCCTGCTCTGTGTGTTCACTGGACCTACACACACGTGTTAGTTTTGTTTAAACTGTTCAAATCAAATCAAAATAACTTGACTTATTTGATAACTTCATTTGCAGCACCATGCTGAGCAGATACGCATATTCAATTGTAAAAGTACATTAGTAAAACACACAATAAATAAAAGAAAGTTCACAAATCATCAGTTCCTCTCTACAAAGTGGCCTGTCACATGACCTGACCTCCTCAGCAGGTCACAAGGTGGATTGAGGTCTGGATCAAGCTGGATGAGGCCATTTTAGTTCACATTTTGGTGGACAATTCCTGTTTCTGCTCTTGTTGCGTGCAGACGTGTTTCTGAGCTGCTCCATCTTTATCTATCACTTGGCACTTTTGGTCTTGTTTATTCCTGACTTGCTATTTTGTTGTGTTCCTGAGAATACTCAAATGGAATTGATCAACTGTCCCAAAGAAGAGGTGCCATCCCGGGTTAGTCTGCCTGTCCAGGTGGCACCTTGGCTACCACAAAAGATGCCAGACAGCTGCCAGGAGCGGTCTGCTGAAGTGAAGGGGCACTACAGAGATATGAGTGAGTCAGAGAGTGACTAGTGAACTGTCACATACAGTCACTGGCAATGAAACTGGACAAAATGTAATGTCATGACACAGAACAGAAAGATTATGACATTTTGCAGGTCAATAATACTTATCACCAATATAACAGCTCAAATTAATATTGCTTGAAAATATTTTTATTTTTTGGTGAAAAAAAGTGAATGGTTGTAGTCACCAACAGAAATCACCAAACTGAAAATGTCTGAAATGACCTTTAGGAGAAAGTACCATGTTAGAAAAGAAATGGCTTTGGGACCACTATCTGACCTCATGACATCAGCATATTCTGCAAGAACTCCACCTATTTATTCTAATTATACGTCTATTACCCGTGTTTGACTTACTATCTGTATCTGTTCAGTTCATTTCTGTCAGTGTGTGTGCAGTCTTACTTGTCGCCCTCAGTTTTCTTCGGCCTCTTCGCAGCAGAGCCACAGTCGAACTCAAAAGGAGCTCTGTGGATGGAAAGAGTCTTTTAGGCCGGACTGGAGGAAGTTATGACACAGACTTTCTAGTGCAAAATATAAAAAACCCTCTCTTAGTGGAGAAAATGTTCACCGCCTCAGAATGGCCGGTTTGCATGAACAAAAACATATTGTATCATAGTTCTATAGAATTAAACTGACAAGAGTTCCTGACTTCACAGTTCTTCCTGGCTCCTCGCGGTCCTCTCAGGCTCCTCGCGGTCCTCCTGGCTCCTCGCGGTCCTCTCAGGCTCCTCGCGGTCCACTCAGGCTCCTTGCGGTCCTCCTGGGTTTTCGCGGTCCTCTCAGCTCCTCGCGGTCCTCTCAGGCTCCTCGCGGTCCTCCTGGCTCCTCACGGTCCTCTCAGGCTCCTCGCGGTCCTCTCAGGCTCCTCGCGGTCCTCTCTGGATCCTCGCGGTCCTCTCTGATCCTCGCGGTCCTCCTGGGTCTTCGCGGCCCTCCTGGGTCTTCGCGGCCCTCCTGGGTCTTCGCGGCCCTCCTGGCTCCTCGCGGTCCTCCTGGGTCTTCATGATCCTCCCTGGCTCCTCTTAGTCTCCTGGGTCTTCATGGTCCTCTCTGGTTCCTCGCGGTCCACCCTGGTCTTCGCGGTCCTCCTGGGTTTTCATGGTCCTCTCAGGCTCCTCGCGGTCCTCCTGGCTCCTCACGGTCCTCTCAGGCTCCTCGCGGTCCTCTCAGGCTCCTCGCGGTCCTCTCTGGATCCTCGCGGTCCTCTCTGGATCCTCGCGGTCCTCCTGGGTCTTCGCGGCCCTCCTGGGTCTTCGCGGCCCTCCTGGGTCTTCGCGGCCCTCCTGGCTCCTCGCGGTCCTCCTGGGTCTTCATGATCCTCCCTGGCTCCTCTTAGTCTCCTGGGTCTTCATGGTCCTCTCTGGTTCCTCGCGGTCCACCCTGGGTCTTCGCGGTCCTCCTGGGTTTCATGGTCCTCTCTGGCTCCTCGCGGTCCACCCTGGGTCTTCGCGGTCCTCCTGGGTCTTCATGGTCCTCTCTGGCTCCTCGCGATCCACCCTGGGTCTTCATGGTCCTCTCTGGTTCCTCGCGGTCCACCCTGGGTCTTCGCGGTCCTCTCTAGCTCCTCCTCTCTGGCTCCTCGCGGTCCTCTCTGGCTCCTCGCGGTCCTCCTGGGTCTTCATGGTCCTCTCTGGCTCCTCGCGGTCCTCCTGGGTCTTCGCGGTCCTCTCTAGCTCCTCCTCTCTGGTCCTCGCGTCCTCTCTGCCTCGCGTCCTCTCTGCTCCTCGCGTCCTCTCTGGCTCCTCGCGGTCCTCCTGGGTCTTCATGGTCCTCTCTGGCTCCTCGCGGTCCTCCTGGGTCTTCATGGTCCTCTCTGGCTCCTCGCGGTCCTCCTGGGTCTTCGCGGTCCTCTCTGCTCCTCCTCTCTGGCTCCTCGCGTCCTCTCTGGCTCCTCGCGGTCCTCTCTGGCTCCTCGCGGTCCTCTCTGGCTCCTCGCGGTCCTCCTGGGTCTTCATGGTCCTCTCTGGCTCCTCGCGGTCCTCCTGGGTCTTCATGGTCCTCTCTGGCTCCTCGCGGTCCTCCTGGGTCTTCGCGGTCCTCTCTAGCTCCTCCTCTCTGGCTCCTCGCGGTCCTCTCTGGCTCCTCGCGGTCCTCTCTGGATCCTCGCGGTCCTCTCTGGTCTACCCTGGCTCCCCTGTGCGCGTACTGATCCTGATGCTCACCTGCCACAGTCTTTTTTCTGAAGAGTCACAGGTTTTGCGGGGTTGTGATGTTTGGTTTTGTTGTTTTCCTTTTAGGACCCACTTCCCAGGCTCCAGACGAAGACTTCGGCTGCACTGTACTTTTTCATTTAAATGACACTTGACACACTGTGATTTCTATTGTACATGTTCGACATTTTGTTCAGTTCAGTCAATAAAAACGTAACAGTGCAGTTTTACAACAATAACATAATATAATAACAATATTTGTAAGGGTTAAATTACAAGTTGTTGGCCTTGTTGGCTGCTGATTAGGCCAAATAAAAACATGTCTTGAGCCTTTTTCTGTTCTCTTTTCATCTCGTCTCTGGTCCCCGCCTCCTCAAAGAACCCAGAACCCTCGGGTCCTGCCCCGTGTGTGCCCGGGACACGCTCACCTGTTCTGGGAGCTGTGGACAGCCAAAAGCCTCTTGTCACAGCTGCAGATGAAACCACTGTCCGCAGAACCGCACCGCCGCCATGTTTGTTGTTGATAGAAGCACGTGGGGAGGAAGGGCGGAAGTGGCTCTTGGAGTGTTCTGAGGAGGTGCTGCCCTCTACTGTGCGCGTTGTTTTTAGCTGCGAAAGTAAATGAAGCTACACTAAAACAGCTGTTCTGACTGTTAACATACTATTGACTCATTCTGTAGACTGATTGTTTCGTTTTTATTTATCCAAGCTTTCTCTTTGAATCACACTGACATTTGGCCTGTTGCTTCTACTCTAGTCCGAACTGATCACACCCATTTGTTAGTGTAAGTGATCAGGTAATTATTATTTGGTTTGTTAGATTGAGTGAGTGATTGATTGATTGATTGATTGATTGATTGATTGATTGATTGATTGACTGATTCATGCATGTTTGAGTAACCTTGCCTTGTCCTGCAGCTTCACTGTGTCTTCCTATCTCCGCCCACTTGTATTCTACTTCCATGGTATTTACTTGAAATTACAAAAAAAATAAAAAATCTGATAGGCCTACTGAGTGAAACATTTAGTTTAGTTTATTTGAATGGGACAATGTGTATTAATGAAGGGCAAAACCGTAAATACAGCAGATTTAGCTTTCATCTGTAGTTCAAAATTGTCACATAGACACTGTCAAAAAAAAAAAAAAGTAATTTAAAATATGTGGTTAAGTAAAGTGAAATTTTATTTTGAACCGGAAGTCAATTAAACTGTTTCTATTTCTAAATTGTTTTAGATCATTTTTGTGTATTACAATGAACAAAATGTAGACATTAATTCATTCATATTAATCAGCATAGTTTCTTCCTAAATATGGAGAAATCCAGTAGGTCTCTTTTAAACTGTCTGTGTATGTCCTAAACAGTGTTGTAATATATTCCACTTTTCAGTAACTTAAGTAAGTTGATAATATATTACTATTTACAATCTGAGTAACTCAAGTTACTTTTACACAAATGCATTGCTTTTATCCTCAAAACCAACCAAATCACCACTAAAATACTGTCTGTTTGCACCAAGGTGAATCAAATATTAGGAGAAAATGTGTTGTGACATCCCATTTCCATAAACTAACCAGTAATTAAGTGTAACTGTAACAGGATCATTGTTGTACACTGTCTTACAATGTGTCATTAGCTCAAAGTAACTCAAAGTAACATATAGTTGTCGAGTCGAGAAAGGAATCAGCCGGTTTCACTCGGTTTATTTCCAAACAGGTGAAAAACAAACAAATGGACAGTAATATTAACATCTGTGGTCAGATTTTTACACATTCAATTTTATACATTTTCATAACACATTCAATTATTTAAGTTTTATAACACATTTTAGCTTGTAAACAAAATCATGCGCACAACTGGCTTTTAAATATAGCTGTTTTTAACTTTAGCAAAAAGCAATTAGTTTTTAAAACATATATATGAGTTGTTTTTAAATCATTTTAACATTTTTAACATAAATGATCACTTTAATAAATAACATGCACTTGCCTGATTTACAACAAATCAAATTCTCACATGATAACTTACTGAAAAAGTCTATGTTTTTAGCTCAACTTATTTCATGAATTGTTCAAATCAGGGTTACAACGTTAATTGTGTTTTACCACATCAAAATAAATAAACATTAACACAACTTTTGACAAAAGCTCTACTTAAAGAGCAACAGGTGCAGTGGCATTGTATTTAGTTAGTTTGACTTGGCGGTAAAGGGCTCACCAGTAGTCCATGAGAATTATGCCTTCTACAGTAATAATGTAATACAATGTATTACATTTTACTAGCTGTAACTAGTAATATATAACGTATTACAATTTTACAGTAACTTACCCAACACTGATCTTAAATGTATTGAAAAGAATGACGACATAGCTGAATGAACTGGGTGTTGTGCTTAGGCTGAGCACACGTGCTGCTCAGGACACTGATGGAAGGACACGTAGAAGAGACAGATCGTACATCCTGGTCTTTCATCCTCCTTCAGCCTCCAGGAGCTGTGGACTGCTCCTCTTCTGCTGCAGGAGAACAATAGTCAAAAGAATACAGTTAAAGGTTGTATGGAGGATTTTTCCAAATCCAACAACTGCTTGCAGTTTTTCAAACGATGCTCATGTGTTTCCTTCGCTCAGGTACAAGGAGCCACTGCCCTTACCACTGGCCACTGGACCATTGAGTTACTTTAGGAAACTAGAGGGTTTGCTTGGACAGTGGTGGATTCTCTTTAACCGTCCAATAGAATAACTGGTAACCCCATGTTTTATAACATATTGGTTCAACCCTTTTTCTTTTTTACTGGCCTCATGTGCTTCAAGCAGTTTTATATATTTTTATAAATCCTTTTTTTGTTTATGTATTAAATTTAACAGATGTACATAATTATTGGCTCTGTTTTCAACACATCAATCAATTTTTGAAAAATTCTACCATAATGAACCTTTAAATGAACTAAAAACTATAACTGAAACAGTTCAACAAAGTAAACTATATTTAAAAAGAAAGCGCCCTCAGTATTAGGTCATACGACTTGCTATGATCTGCATCTACCCCCTATGAATTACTGCAAAACGTATCATTTTGTTCATCAGTGGGATACCTTTCTTATCTTTGGTCGAGGGTCCGTGAAGAGACGAAGGCAAAACATACTTGTCAATGTTTTCTAGAGAAGGACTGTTCCAGTAGCCTGTGCATGGTCCAACATTTGTTTCTGCAGGAGGGCTGTGGCGAGCAGGTTTGATCCTGAGGAAATGCCAGGACTTCTGGGTAATATCGGACGTAGATGATTCGTGATGTAAAAACTATTTAGGATCCTTGTAAGTCGAGATATTCTGTAAATGCAAACTCTTTGTGTGAAAAAAATAACCAACAGTTGTGGCACCTGGATTATGCTAGACTCTTCGAGATAATAACCACCTTGTATTTTAGCCAAAAAGTAGAAAGCAGTGTTGATTTGGCTGGTTTGGGGTAGTTCACTAACGAACGGAGAAGGAACGCAGCTTCGTTTGCTCAGTCTGTAAAAAAAAATATTCTTAAAAAGCTGGTAACGCGTGGATATCGAAGGAGAAATATGGCTAAAACATTCGTGTACTCACTGCTCATAATATGCTTATTTAAATTATTACAAACAATATATCCTCTGACTACCCTATCCATCAGTTCGGGTGTTTTTGTCCTCTCTAGTGGACTTTCTGCTCTGCTTATTAAGATATTTTCACCCCCCTGCACTAACATAGCTAACGCAACTCCTGTTTGTGATTTAAAGAGGACATTCAGAACTTTTCAAATTATATCCAAATTTATAAGGGTGGGCTTGGGAAAGCCCCTGTCTGCGCTTTGTCACAACGGAAAATGGATTTCTGCCATTGGCCTGGTCTGAAAAATAACTACATTTTGTGAGAGAATGTTTTTGCGTTTCCGACATCGAAACGTTCAGTTTGATGGAGGTACATTTTCATAAAGCTGTGTCTATTATTTAACATTCAAATTTCCAAGAAAACTCGGACGACCCCAGCTTCTATTTCTCCAATATTTCTTACTTTTAAACATAAGTCGTATCGGTTCTTGGCTGGGTCCGGTGCGTGCGGGGTTCATTAGCTTTCTTTCTCAACCTGCAAGCGGCGCCTTTCTGATTTGTTCCAGCTGAGCTTGTCTGTGCCTTGTAGCGCATATGCTGCTTGTTTAGATTAGCCGTTAGCTGCTCCAACTTACTTGCGATCCAAACCAGTTTTTAGACTGTGTGGAGGATCCGATTTTTCCTTAACTTGTCTTTTCCCGAACGACTATTCTTTGCAAGTCAGAGTTTACAGTCCAGATTTCTAGGATCAAACTACGTTCAGAATCTTAATAACCATATGGCTATAACGTGATTTATTTATGAACGTTCTAATAAACACTTTTAAAAAAAGTTTTTGTGTGATAAGTAATGAGTGAACAAGAAATATGTGCAGTTTGAACGGTGACCCGAATAATGGGTGAAATTTCTGATAGTGTTGACAGATGTCCTCTGAAGTGGACATTTAGAGTCATCTCACTTTTTAATTTTAATTTGAAACCAATGGTTCTGAGTCAGAAGTATAGAGAATATTGCTACAAATGTGGGAGAAACTCAGATATTGAGTTGTTTGATGATGATGATAACCAAGATCCATTGTCTGAGGGAGAGGCAGAGTAATCAGAGAGCTCTGAGGATGAGGTTGAGGCAGGACAAGCTGAAGAGAACCGTCAGTGTCCAGTCGTCGTCTGTGTAGAGCAAGACTACAATGTACATCTTGACTTTGTACTCTTTGGACTATAATAAAATACAGGCTATCAAAAAGAACGGAGGAGGAGCATCTGAGATGGTGGTCAGAAGAAGTTCTGAACCTGCTGTCAGTAATGGTTTGACAATAAGTCAGTGGTTATGTGCTCCTCTTCCTACAGCATTGAGCCTCAGGACTTCTGCAGAAGATGGTCCAAGAAAGAAAAAAATGTTTGTACAATGCAGGGCTACACTGCTGTCAGCTTCTGAGCAAGAAAACACTAAAGTTCCTGGATTTTAAACTGGTCCTTGTTGGAATCATTAGTCAAGCTCAAGGAGCAATCTCCAAAGAAAGGTGAACAGAGTGATGAATACAAATATCACACTCAGTAAACCAGAAAAAAAATCTGAAAAGTTCAATGTTCCAAAATAAATGCACTACAGATCTGTGTTGAGGTTGTGGAGAGTTTTAAACCCTGAGTTCACTTACTCTCTATAGAACTGAACTGTATGGAAATTGTTAAATTTATACGTCGGCAAACTTCTGATGTCCTCTACAGTGGACATGCTGTGATTTTCAAACAAAAACATGGTAAAGAAAAAAAAAATATGTCAGTGTAGTCACAGTCTTCTAAATAACTGGGGAAAACAAAAGAATTACAAATTGGGGAAAAAAAATTTCTCTGGTAGTCAGGAGGATATAACTGCTTACTATTTTTTATCAAATTTATGTTGTTTTTAGGCCACTGGGAGCCGCCATTTTGGTTGATGACATAAAATAGTGTTTCCATGGTTACTCTCACAGTTTCATCTGTGAACAGTTTCCACAGAAACACCACTGACAGTGTCCAGTTCTTTCCTCTTCGTCTTGATTATCTTCAGTTTTACTAGATTCCACATAATCGTTTCTGTATTTGGCCAAACTCCGGCTCAAACTGACAAGGTTTAACCCAGGAATTCATGTTGCTTAGTTACCTGCTACTGCCTGTTACCTGACAACACTGTTTTATGTCATAACCACAGCAAAATGGCAGCCTCCATGTCATTTCTTCATAACACTATTTTAATAAAACTACAAATACTTCCAAGGTATTTGTTCTGTATTTATATAAGTGATGATATTATAAGAATTTTAGGATAAACATGTGATTATATCCAGGGTTCACTTTAAACCAATTAATTGACTCTGTTGACGCTGTTTACTTTCAAATTGTCAGACTTCAGCGTTAGCATTGACAGACAAACACATTGTTTTATAAACACACTTTGGTCCTTTGGTGAAATATTTTCTTCTTTTGTAAAGTATTTAACATGTTTTCAGAGAAAATCACAAACTGCTCACTGTTCACTGCCTGATCTTTAGTCATTTTTCATTTTAGGCTGAGGCAGTGAAAACCTCATAAGAATGAACTGAACAGGAAACGAACCTGCCAGCAAGATGTTAGCATTTTTGAGAAAAAAAAAAAAAAAAAAAAAAAAATATATATATATATATATATATATATATATATATATATATATATATATATATATATATATATATATATATATATATATATATATATATATATATATTGTGCACACAGTCAATTGCTAAAAAAAAAAGTTAATGGAGTTGGATTTATGAAAGCAAGACATAAATAGGCTACTTCATGATTTTTAGATCCAAAGTCAGGTGGTTCTTTTATATATATGACACACCTGCAAAAAAAAATAAATAAATAATTAAATAAATACATAAATATATATATATATATATATAATATATATATATATATATATATATATATATATATATATATATATATATATATATTATATATATATATATATATATATATATATATGTATTTATGTATTTATGTATTTATTTAATTATTATTATTTTTTTTTTTTTGCAGGTGTGTCAGTGCTTATATTTCTATTTGAATCATTCATTGCTTTCAGTTGCATCGATGTAAATTGAGTTTGTGAGTTTTGTTCATTGACAGTGGCCATAAAACCTTCACATTACATTTAATTCGCCTTTAATCTGTGTATAAATCGTATCAACGTTGACTAGGAATCATAATAAAATCAATCAATATATTGACACAGAAATAACATCTATGATTGCTGGAAAATACGTCGTTGATTTCCGTCAGTCACGTGACAGCGCTTCGGACGCGCTCGGCTGTTGTGGTACACACCCCCTTCGAAAAGTACAGAATGTACACACGCACTTTTAAGCACTTTCTAATCAAAACACACAGTCCTGTCCCGGGCCAGCGCGTGCATAAACCCCACTACAGCTCGTGCGGGCCCAGCAGAGCCTCACTACATGTTCCTATGGTTCGTTTCGACTCATACATGACGCGCACATGCTCTCTGAGGCAGGCATGAAGGGGGCGTGTACGTGTACGTGTGTTACATAAAGACCATCAGACTGTACAAAGCTATGTCCGTGGTGGCATCGTGAGCCCCTGAACATCCACGGACACGAGCTCGTGGAACAGAAGCGCACAGGACAGCTCCGGTAAGTTTAGTTTTCCACGTGTTTGTGACTGAATGTGAAGGCAGGCGCGGAGGATCCCCCTGTTCCGTCCCGTCCTGTCCCGTCCCGTCCTGCGGCTCCGTGCTGCTCATGGAACAACCAGGCATCTGTCATTGTTCTTTGGATTTGTTTCACTTGTGTTGGTGCTGACTTTCCCTCATTGTTCTGATAGATTATGGCTGCCCTGCTGAGGATTGGACGGCTGGGCTGTATCAAGGTACAAGTAACACACACTTCTCTCTCACACACACACGCACCCCACATCACCACACCTCCATAGTGCTTACAGATTCATTTAGACGTATTCAAACTCACTAGTTTGTGTTACGTCCTTAAACTGGTCCAAACGTCCAGGCCTGAAGCAGCTTGGTATGTGTCAACACTTCTATAGGCTCTGGCCTATAGGTTCCAGTGAAGAGCATGTCCTTGACTTTGAAACTTTGAGGCCCTGTTGACTCTTAAGCATTTCTGAAACTGACAAAAGTTGAACTCTAAACTGCTGTGCATGTCAGTTTGGAGTAAAAAACAGTATAAATATAAAAAAGTATAAAAATCCCAAATATACGCCCTCGTGTCTGTCTTTACACTTCTATGATTGCGACTGAGCAGTGCAAAAGCGTGTGAGCTTTTTATTGATTGTTTTATATGGAGCTGATATAATCATTCAAATGTATTCTAATAAAGAGATTACTTCTTTTGTCTGCGGTTCTTACACAGTACTGCAGACATGCTGTAGTTGTCCAGTAACCACTTGTGGGGTCACAGTTTCTCCCTCCCCCTGGTGGGAGTGAGGAGTGAACGTGACACTCTTGAATTGTATGGGCTGTACATGTGTCAGTGAGCTGTCCTGTGTCCTGTGCAGGCCGAGTGCTTGGCAGCACTAAGGAGTCCCACAGTCGCCTACAGCTCCAAGTCTGGAGGCTCCAAAAAGATCAAGAAGAACAGTAAGTGTCTATATGATAATATATGATACATTTTTACCTTTGGGTGTCATTGTGTATATTTGTATCATTAGGATCTTAAACTCACAGCCCTGTACACTGTAGATAGTCTCTCATATCTGTAAAGCAGGTAAGGAAGTCTCTCTGTTGGAAATGTTAGCAGCAGATTCTACTTTTAGACCGTGACTATTGATGCAGTGTTTCTTCTCAGTCTACTTGGTTTAGCTGCATACTGTAAAAACATTGATCTGTGTCAAATATATTTATAAAATAATTAATATTCTAAAATCTAAGTGAACCATAACATGAATTACCATCAATAAGAACAGAAATACTTGGGACAATGCTTTGGACATGACCTACTTTTGTGTCTTTTGAATTAGTGTTTTTGTGTAGTTTGTTTTTTTATATTTTGTATTTCAGACAGTTCACATTCTGCATATCCACATTTGTGAAACCTCTTTAACGTTTAATATCATGTCTGTGATGACTCATGTTTGCTTTATTATGGTTTGATTAAAAATGTCTTTTCTTCTTGTTCTTTTTGCCAGAGGACAATTCATCTAAAACATACTTTGACATAGAGAAGCTCGTTCAACATAAAAGTTATGAAGCGCCAAAGGCCCCTCTGACCAATGTGGCAGCTGCAGCGGCAGCAGCTGAAGCTGCCTCCAAACCAGTTATAGAAGTGACTGCTGAAGCAGCACCTGCAGCTGAAGCAGCACCTGCAGCCGAAGCAGCACCTGCAGCCGAAGCAGCACCTGCAGCTGAAGCAGCACCTGCAGCCGAAACAGCAGCTGAAGCAGCACCTGCAGCCGAAACAGCACCTGCAGCCGAAGCAGCACCTGCAGCCGAAGCAGCACCTGCAGCCGAAGCAGCACCTGCAGCCGAAGCAGCACCTGCAGCCGAAGCAGCACCTGCAGCTGAAGCAGCAACTGCAGCCGAAACAGCACCTGCAGCCGAAGCAGCAGCTGAAGCAGCACCTGCAGCCGAAACAGCAGCCGAAGCAGAGCCTGCAGCCGAAGCAGCACCTGCAGCCGAAGCAGCACCTGCAGCCGAAGCAGCAGCTGAAGCAGCACCTGCAGCCGAAGCAGCAGCTGAAACAGCACCTGCAGCGGAAGCAGCACCTGCAGCCGAAGCAGCAGCTGAAGCAGCACCTGCAGCCGAAGCAGCACCTGCAGCTGAAGCAGCCCCTGCAGCTGAAACAGCACCTGCAGCTGAAGCAGCACCTGCAGCCGAAGCAGCAGCTGAAGCAGCACCTGCAGCCGAAGCAGCACCTGCAGCTGAAGCAGCCCCTGCAGCTGAAACAGCACCTGCAGCTGAAGCAGCCCCTGCAGCAGAAGCAGTTAAAGAAGCACCAGCAGCAGAAGCAGCTCCTGCAGCTGAAGCAGCCCCTGAAGCTGCTCAAGAGAGCGTAGTGTTGGAAGCTGAGTCAGCTGCTGTAGAAGAAGTGGTGGTGGAACCTCCACAGGTCCCTGACCCCAGTGTTGAGCCTCCAGTAGTTGTGGAAGCTTCAGAAGTGATTGACCAGGTGTCTGAAGCTGTGGTGGAGAGCGTTTCAGAGGTGGTGACAGAAGCTGCTCCCATTGTGGAGGCCGTGGCTGAGCTGGTGGTGGAGGCTACTCCGGTAGTAGAAGTTGCCGCTGCTGCTGCCATCCCTGGAGTTCAGGCTGTAGCTCAGGCCATCTCAGAAGCTGCCCCTGTGGTGGACGATGTTGTAGAGACTGTGGCTGAATCTTTAGTAGATTCTATAACCGAGGCACACGCAGAGGCAGCTCCTGCTGATGCCGAGGCAGTTGTAGATGTGGCTCCTGCTGGAGATGCCTCGGAGGAGTTGGTGGACTCTGCGCCGGTGGTGTCTGAAGCTGCTGCTGTAGAGGAACTCCCAGTGGAACCTTTCGAGGGTAAATGAAGCTATTCCCTTCATCAAACTAGCAGCACTGACGCCTCTGCTGAAGAGAGAATTTTATTGTGAATTTATTTATTATTTTTGATTATGTGTGCATGCCTGAGGTTACTTTATATGAGATCTGCTTGGGATTCAATTTATTTGATGTAAAGTGTGGTTAGCTCAGTGTGCTGAGTGTTCTGGTTTGTGCGTGTCTTCTCAGCTCCGATAGATCCAGTTCAGAAGCTTTTCCTGGACGCGATCCGGAGCTACTCCTCCCAAAGCCAGTAAGTATGTGCCCGAGTCAGACTTTAGCCACTCTTCCACTGACTCTGGTCCCACAGACACCCGGTAGCTCATGTCATCCAAAAATATCAAATATTTGATTCTTAATGTTGAGCAGAATGTCATGTGTTGATAAACTTCATCATCATAATAGCCAGAGCTATTACAGACCATTGGAAAACCTCAGACTAACACCAGCAGAGTGCATCTGTTTTCATAAAAGACCATTTAACCTGCAGCAGACTCAAATAAACCTGTCTGATCATGTACTGAAACATGTGACCCACATTCTCTCCAAATTACATTGTCTACTTGCCAGTTGGTTTAAGACACTAAACACTAATGCTTATTTAATTTTTTATGTTGACGCTTGAACAGGCGTTGCGTCTAGGCATTTCTTCTTGTGAGGGCTTTTGTTTGGTCCTGATGTCAAACCAGGTCGAGGTGGTGGCTTGGGTCTATTTAATAAAACTAGCTATAACTTACCGGTGTAATCCCTCATTCAACTATCCTTCATTTTGATTATCATCTGACAGTCCTCTTCAATCCGATGGAAGTGACCTAAGACTGGCTGAGGCATCGGTTAAAACTTTTGTAGCTATAACTTACCGAAAGCACTCCTCCTCTTTAAGCATGTCTCTGTACCTCTCCATTGTCACATTATACAGCAGTGACTTAAACACCACAAAGATGACTTAACACATTTCTGTGAACTCATGGTCAATCCTCATAGTGTTTGTGTTGTCTTCTCCTTCTGTCAGAGCATAACACTATATCACAGAAGCATGATCCGTGATTTACAGCACCGTCTGAACGCAGACTCCAATTTTCCAACTCTAATTTCAGACGCCTTTGGACTCAAATGAAAAATGGACCTCATTTCAGGTTGGGTATTAGCAGAAAGGCCAAACACTGCTTTAGTCGTTTTAGCTCGATAACGCTGTTTCAATCCTTTATCTTTGCTGTTTAAAGCACCAGTAGGTTCATATAGATAACCCAATAGACTGTCTCTTCTTCACAGGTCTGGTGTCTGAGTGTAACAGACTGTCTCTTCTTCACAGGTCTGGTGTCTGAGTGTAACAGACTGTCTCTTCTTCACAGGTCTGGAGTCTGAGTGTAACAGGCTGTCTCTTCTTCACAGGTCTGGTGTCTGAGTGTAACAGGTTGTCTCTTCTTCACAGGTCTGGTGTGAGTGTAACAGACTGTCTCTTCTTCACAGGTCTGGTGTGAGTGTAACAGGCTGTCTCTTCATC
This sequence comes from Mugilogobius chulae, assembly GCA_038363315.1. NCBI lineage: Eukaryota > Metazoa > Chordata > Actinopteri > Gobiiformes > Gobiidae > Mugilogobius > Mugilogobius chulae. The sequence goes on along the minus strand of CM076396.1, from coordinate 23,873,227 downwards.
ACAGGTCTGGTGTCTGAGTGTAACAGGCTGTCTCTTCTTCACAGGTCTGGAGTCTGAGTGTAACAGGCTGTCTCTTCTTCACAGGTCTGGTGTCTGAGTGTAACAGGCTGTCTCTTCTTCACAGGTCTGGTGTCTGAGTGTAACAGGCTGTCTCTTCATCACAGGTCTGGTGTCTGAGTGTAACAGGCTGTCTCTTCATCACAGGTCTGGTGTGAGTGTAACAGGCTGTCTCTTCTTCACAGGTCTGGTGTCTGAGTGTAACAGACTGTCTCTTCTTCACAGGTCTGGTGTCTGAGTGTAACAGGCTGTCTCTTCTTCACAGGTCTGGTGTCTGAGTGTAACAGGCTGTCTCTTCTTCACAGGTCTGGTGTCTGAGTGTAACAGGCTGTCTCTTCTTCACAGGTCTGGTGTCTGAGTGTAACAGGCTGTCTCTTCTTCACAGGTCTGGTGTCTGAGTGTAACAGGCTGTCTCTTCTTCACAGGTCTGGTGTCTGAGTGTAACAGGCTGTCTCTTCTTCACAGGTCTGGTGGTCTGGTGGATGCTGGAGCTGAGTATGACAAAGCGTTAGCAGAGGAGATTGCCAAGCTGCAGAGGCTTTATGGAGGTGGAGACCTCAACGCCTTTCCCACCTTTAAGTTCTCAGGTGAGTCTATAGGTGGATAAGCCCTGTACTGCAAAGCTAGATTTAGGGGTTTAGTGAGGTAAGTTCTGGGTTAAACCTGGTCTGATCCTACGAAACTGGATCACTTCCTTTCGGGACATATCTCTATGGCAACATTCGGCAAACTCATAACCTGCTCCGGGAGAGAGAGAGAGAGAGAGAGAGGCGTAGAAATGAAGAAATGCAAAAGTCATGGTGTACTTTTATATCAATTTTTATATTTAATCTATGTGATGATTAATAAAGTCTTTCATTGTCAGAAATATTGAATGACTGCACTTTGTGCACTTTTGACTCTGGATCTTTACACATCACTTTGACTCAGACAAACGACTTGTCTGAACTAAAGACACAGCTCATTCAGACTAAGCGCTCGATCTATTAAATGTTTGGTGATATCTGCACATTTGTGTTTTAGTCTGTTGTATCCATGCAGGACATTTAAATGAACTCTGTACCTTCTGTGTCTGTGATTGGTCCAGAATTCTGTGTCTGTGATTTGTCGCTTAAGCTCAGATGTATTTCTCGCTTCATGAATGACGCTTCCTCACGTTTGAAGTCTGCACCTGGATTGTTCTGATTGGCCAGTTTGCGCTCTGCTCTGTGAACGTGCACGACTTTATTGTAAAATCCCAGGTTAACAGCGACATTGGTAGTACAGGATTCAGGGCAAAGCTGGGTTTGTGTTCACACTGTGAAGACTCAGGGCTTATTTGCTAATCCAGGAGCAAAAGCAGCCAATTGAAATGCAGATGTGTGGCTCCAAACGTGTTTACTGTCACTTCATTCATGCTGTGATCAGTTCAAATGACAAAGCTCAGTTCTGATAGACAACCAGCAGAGAGCGCTAAAAGTCAGTCTGTGTGGAGAATGCACCGTTTGTACATCACATTTGTTTAAAAGACAAAAACAAAATATGTTTTATTTGTTTTGCAAGTTTTTTATTATTGTGAGCTTAGGCTAAGATAGTCCTCAAAGTTTGGAGTAACTCAATACAAAAGTAACTAGTTACTGCTTGTTATCTGAGATTGATATTCTATTGAAATTAACACTTACAGTAGTAATATACAAAGCCTTAGATCACTGTTACTCAGAGTAGTGTAACTCAATTACTCTTTTTGAAACAATAATACTGTAATTAAACTTGTAATATATAATACATATATTGAACAAGTGCAATGCTTGTTCCTAAAGTGAACCACCTTTGTCTGGATCTGAGGATGTGATGGATGAACAGTGATTTAAGCGGCGATGGTGGAGGATCATCCAGGATTCTTCCACATGGTGATTAAACCCATAGTTTAAAGAGTGTGGGATCCTTTTGGTGGACCACAAACTTTTTTTCTCTACACACTTCTGCTTCTTCTTTTTTTTAATTTACAAACAATTACAATCATGTGCTTTCTCTCCCCAAGGTGCACTCAGCTCATGTTAGCTTAAGGTTGATTATCAGCTAGTATTTGCCCGTGGTGTGTTCCTGATTGGCTGTCTTTACCAGAAAATGCACACTCACATTTACAGTGTTTGATCCTTAGGACTTACTACTATTACTAGGAACTATCATGCTACAGAATGAAGTTTGAATAGAAACTTGCTTACTGATTATGAAAAGTCTTGATTTGAACAATCTCAATGTTAACACCAGCTTTGACTGTCACATATGGAAATGTGAAAGAGCCTAACAAAATTGTCCCCGGGGTAGGGCCATTTATTTGCGAAAAAAAAAAGCACAGCTCTTAAGTACTTTTTTGGGTAGAGGACACCCTATGACGTGTAGAAACAGTGGTCTTAAGTGTCCTGTGGGGGGCACCTGGCTTTTAGGCTCAAAAATCTGTAATCAGAGCAGCGCTATTTGAGGAAAATGTGAAAAATCACATTTTTGGGCGTGGTGAGGTCAATTTTCGGACTACACACATACTATGTTCTTTATTGAGGAAGTGGACAAAATTTGGTGACTCTACCATTAAAGTATCTATGGTTATTATGACAAATATTATAAAAGACAAAGCAAAAATACCTTTCACAAATGCACTCCTGCTTCTATAGGTCTGTGACTCTTACTCAATTGGAAGGATTGTATCAGTATTAGGATGTTATTTACATCACCGTATTAACATGCAGCAAAGTGCATTTAGAATGTGGCCAGATCTCAGAAGCTAAGCCAGATAGGGCCTTAGGTTTAGTACTTGGATGGGAGACCAGGAGCCACAGTGGGACGACAAAAGTGGAGTGTCGTTGTGTCCTTGGGCAAGACACTTAACCCACATTGCTTCAGTGTCTGTTACACTGGGTGTGTGGATCCCTGATTGTAAAAGCGCAGAGTGCCTTGTAAGGTGGAAAAGCGCTCTATAAATAGAGACAATTTACCATAATAATAATATTGTACCATTGCTTGATCTGTGGAATAAAATGTTAAAAAGGCACATTTTGCATTGTAATTCTTGTAGCATGTGAGCACATTGAGTAAGAGTCACAGACCTATAGAAGCAGAACTGGCTTTTGTGAGACAGGGAGCGGGTCCAGCAAAACTAATATAACATCCACATTATTAAAGGTAGAAACATCATCAACCCCTCAAATCAAAGCCAAGGCCATGTGGAAATTTTGTATGTGCAAAATGATCTCATTAATAAATAATTTGTACTGTAGTAAATGTTTGAAGTGTCTTATGGTAGGTATTTTTGGTTTGTCTTTTATGATATTTGTCACAATAACCATATATTCTTTAATGGTAAAAGAACATGGTTTGTGTGAAGTTTGATCACTGTAGTCCTAAAATTGACCTCACCACGCCCAAAAATGTGATTTTCCTCAAATAGCGCTGCTCTGATTACAGATTTTTGAGCCTAAAAGCCAGGTGCCCCCCACAGGACACTTAAGACCACTGTTTTTACATGCCATAGGGTGTCCTCTACCCAAAAAGTACTTAAGAGCTGTGCTTTTTTTTTGCAAATAAATGGCCCTACCCTGGGGTCTAACAGACGGCTGCCCTGATCCAAGTTTTTTATTTGCGATGCTGATTTTGATCATTTGGCTTTAAGTATTGTCCGATCCCAGTGTGGAGACTTTTTTTTAGAAAATGAATTAAATAGTGTTATGTATTGTAGCGTCTCACCCAAGGTAATGAACGAGAGTTTGGTGCTAGGAAGTTGTTGTTTTATTGTAATGCAGTTGCTACAGTATGTTGCAAATAACAACTTAACTTTATGCAAATAAAATATCAAACATCAGACTGTAAATAATCTTTTTATGCACAATTAATGACACAACTATGATATCGACTGAATCGATATGATGGGACCAGAGTGTCCGTCCCATGAAATCGATTCAGCAAAACGTCACAGATCGACACAGATATTCAGTCATGAGTGTCTCTGACTTTATTAAAGTATTGTGTTACAGGTTTCTGCCACGAGTGTTGGGCAGTGTCCTTAAATCCACTTGTCTGGGAAGTCACTGCACTTTTCACATCTCAGAACAAAGTCAGTTCATTTGAATGGGACGATAGTAAAATGAGCAGCATGTTACACTGACAGGAACTCGAGATAAGTCATAGATTACGTGTTACCAGTGGTGGGCCGTGCATTTCTTGCCTAGGCCTTCAGTGGTGCTTTCATATATATTCACTTGTCAATAACCTGCTGATGGCTATTAAACTATTCTATTACCCAGGCACGCGATAAAGAGCAAAGCATCATTACTTCTATAGCCAGAATAAACGCATTTACACACACACACACACACACACACACAAATATTTACTCACCAATAGTCTGAAAAAATGCAAATGATATAGACTTACCGTGGCGCTGGAGTGCGCGCGGATCTTGCGCTGGAGCCCGTCTCGTCCCTGGGGCACAAGCGATGCTGTCAGTGGCCTCGTAGATTTGCTTATATCGGCTCCTCTCTTGCACAGCTATGTTTCCCTCCGCACTTGCTGGTGTAGCTGTAAATCCACTCTGGATTCGCCAAAAGTACTTTGGTGACTCATCGCTGCTTTTGTTAGACAAGACCAATTAACAATCCCAGAGTGGCTCCAAACATCTCCGTGGCAAATAATAAGCACAGTTTGCCGTTTCCGTGGCACACAAATCCCTTTCCCGCTTGTGACAGGAGCTCGGAGAGCTGCTGGGTTCAGAGTTGCACGGTCTTTCTTAACAGCTTTTCTTGAAAAGTCCGTCTTGAAAAAGGCTTTACCAAGAAAATTTGCAACCAAATCGATTTCTTCTCTCCCTTTAGTCACTGTGACAAAAGCCGTAGTTATTCTGACGTTGACGGTCGCCTACTAGAAGGTTGAAGCAACAGTCTGATACACACTTATGTTAAGAGACGGGAGCCTTCAAAACTGACTGTGAAGGCCTCGGGCAGATTTCACTGACCCTGACAACAACTGAGGCTGAAATATGATTGGTTGAAACAATATATTTTCAAACACACGCCTGAAAGCTGCGAAACGATGGGAAATGCTACGAAGAAGCTGATAAATAATTATTGAATTATTATTAAGCATGCACTAAATATAATTTTTATCAGTTTGTTATTTAGATATTTTTAGGCCAGCAGAGAAGGCTTTGCAGGGCCTCACGGTCCGCCACTGCGTGTTACTCATCAAAAGGAGGTCGTTATACTTACAGAGTTACTCCTGACACTGGATACAATACAACTGTCTTTTAGTTACATTTGTCGTGTTTGTCTCTGCTCTTTTTGCAGAACCCAAGTTTGACTGAGGACTTCCAGCTCGTTCCTGTGACCTGCTCCTGCCTCTTCCATGTCCAGTGTCTGTCTGTGGAGAACGCTGCTTTCAGTGCCTGAGTTTGGGACTAATGTTGAATAAAGTCAGATAAGAGTGAAACCTGTGTCAGGACTTCTTCTCACTTTGAATGGTAAAACAGAGTGTCTGCTTTTATTACACAAGTGTTTTATTCGTCTTGTAAAGGTACACCGTGTAACTTTCTAGTTGTATCTTTACTTAGAGCAGGCATGTATCTTTGTGTTCTCGAGCAGTCATTCCCACACCCAAACCTACCGAACAATCCATCGATCCATCAAGTTGTGACCCGACTCTTACAATTTCTCAAAAATGTATTTCTGAAAACATAACTTTAAATCTTTTTTGGATGTCATCTATGTGCCAAAAACAGACACTTTTCAAATTGTATTGTAATTGTTCCAGAGAAGCCTCCTGCTTGTTTCCACAGAAATCCTTCCTTTTGCTCTAAGATTCCACAGGAGGCATAACGCTGATGTATGACCTTTAATAATGTCCCAAGCTAATGTTTGAACTTTCTCTTTCAGTGGGAATATGCATTTGATTTTTTTTACCCCCAGAAAGTTACATGAAGTCACTTTAATGTTGTTTCTTGATTAAAAACACATGTGTTTAGTTTCAGTCACACATTTTGAGGCCTGGTTGTTCTGTCAGACTGAAAACACTTTTAAACTTTAGACATCTTCACTAGAGTCATTTGGACATGTTCAACCTCTTTGACACTACAGCTATTGTTTTAGCCTTGTTTTAACAGCGTCATGTTTGTGTGCAGTAGAAAGTATTGGAGACTTTCTGTGGCAATAACAACTGAATAAAACAACTTGAGGTTATTCTAGTGTTTTGGAAATTAAAGTAAATATTCAGATTCATAGTAAAGCAAGTGTGGCTAAGAATATTCATAAAACCACTTTACAACAATAAAAAATGCTCATTTCAATTCTCCTGACTGTTACATTCAAATCCTACAAAGAAGAGGCGGAGCTTATCAGTTTTGCACAGGAAGTAAATGGACCTGTTTGTGCTTCTGAGCTGTTTAACATCAATATCGTGTTTTACAAAAAACAAAATGTAAATTACTGATCTACATATTCATTTCATTTTCTACCACATAATCCTGTTAGGGGTCACAGGTGACTGGAGCCTATCCCAGTGACTTTGGGCCTTAGGCAGGGAACACCCTGGACAGTGACCAGCTCATCGCAGAGTTAGACTAACAACCATTCACTCACAGGGGACATTTACATAAAATACATAAAGAACATTGTGATTTGTTTTATTTTATAAAACTGGTCAAAACTTGAGGACAAATATAAGTTTTAAATGTATTGTCTAAATACAATAAAGATACGTTTTCTGTCCATTTTATATGATTTTGACTAAGAATAAAGTATAAAGAAAACAAAGACAGAAGAGTTGGAGTTAAAAAAGGCCAAGCTGTGCATTAAGCATAACCTCACGCACAAACTCACTCAGCATTTGTCTTTGGTGCCGTTTGGATCGTGCTTGTGTGAATGTTCTTTTACATCGGTGCTCGTCAAAGAGACTCGACCGACTTCTGTTCACAAACTCCTGCTGTCAAACCAATCACACTGCTGCTGTCCTGTCTGAGCCGTGGGAGGCACATTTAAACTCTCACACACAAAACTAGAGATTTAAACAGAAAAAGTCAGTTATTTAAAAGAAGTTGAAACATATTTTGTGTAAATCATTTATTTGCAATAAAACAGCAGGCAAAACTAACTTTCTTCATAAACCTGGATTTTGAGAAGAATCAAACTGTGCATAGACTTCATAAGAACATCTGAAGAATATCCACACTGACCATGTGAGCAAAAGCAGACCAAAGCATATTCATTTTACGTGGATAAATCAACAACAACAAATCAGGATTTTTTTTAACTACACTCAAGGAAAAAAGAAAAGCAACACTCAGTTTTCTGAGTTTTTGGGGGGGCAGAATAATTTTCTTTTTGAGATCCGTCTGTTTCATATGAACCCTACATCCATTTCTAATCCTCAGACCAACTCTTGTGGCGTTTACACATTTTCAAGTCCATTAACACAAACAAACAATAGAGCAACCCTAAAACCAAAAGTGACAGGAATTTCATCAGACTGTCAATAGTTCACTGACCCCCTTTGGCATCCCGGACAGTGGTTATTCAGCCTCATGGATCAGCAGTAGTGTCTGAGTTGATCCTGTGGAATTGCCGCCCTCAGCTGCTGCTGAGTTTCTCCTATAGTGTCCAGTACACCCGATCTCGGCCATCTGCTCTGAAGCACTGGAACCTTTGTTCGTCACAGAACACGACTTGGGACCACCTCTGCAAAGCCCGGCGATGTTGGGGGGTAAGCACTGATCTGACGAATGGCCAATATGGTCGAATACAGGTCAGCATGGAGGCGATTACGGATGGTTCTGGCCAACACTGACCTGTGATGTGTCCCAATGGTCTCCGCTGTGGACCTGGTGGCGGCTGAACCTGTTACAGAGATGTGCGGGGCGGTTGGTCTTGTGCAGCGGTCGTTACACGGGGGCCACCAGTACGAGGGCGGTCGTTAGATAAACCAGTGGCCTGGTATCGCTCCACAAGACGACTAAAGGTAGAGCGGTGACTCCAAACACCCTGGAGACAACAAAACAACACCGTCTAGCTTGGAGCAGCCAATAGCTCCACCCCTCTCTGGTTGAGGCAATCATGGCATCGTGAAGAAGTGTGTTTTTGGCTTCATTCTGGTGCCTTTTATAGAGAAGACTTGAGCACAGTTAACCCATCGATAAAAGTCAACTCTGAGTTACAAACATGAGTTTGTGTGAATAAACGACCCTGTAATACACTCTTTATTGTTCTCACAATCAGTCAAACCAAGAAATTTGTTCACCTGTGTTCAGCTTACTGTGGACTGAAACCATGGTGCTAGCCTGTTTTTCCAAATGTACTTGTTTTCTAAGGAATTTGTGAAAATGAAAATGTTGCGTTTCTTTTTTCCTTGAGTGTAATTGCTTTTATGTTTTTTGCACCAATAAATCAATAGGTTTTAGAAGATTCAGACATTTTAAGTGACAAAACGTTTCAATCTTCAAATGCGCTGTCCAGACCAAAACTTTGAGGCCTTTCCTGAACGAATGGGATTAACACCATTGAATCAATAAATCCATCTTACAAAAACTTAACCTCATTCCAAAGATAATACTGCAGATAATGTGTATAAAATGCTAAATATTTTTTATTAACAAATGAAGTCTGTATCTTAAACAAAGAAGAAACTAACGTTATCAAAGAAATCCAGATAAAGATCATTTGGAAACTACATGTCGTCATTCAGTGTGAGAGAGTCAGGCACTGAGGTGTGGCCCAAGACGAGGGTCCGAACACAACTGATGCTTCAGAACTGTGAACCGGTGATGAGCGCTCTTCTGATGTCTGTAACACACACACAACACACACATGAACCTGTGAGGAGAGCTCTTCTGATGTCTGTAACACACACACACACACATGAACCTGTGAGGAGAGCTCTTCTGATGCCTGTAACACACACACACATTACACATCACAGACACTTACATTTCAAGACGTTTTTGTGCCACGTGGATCTGACGTTTCATGGTGGCATAAAACTCTTCTGGGTCTGAATCAGATAAGCGGTTGGGGAAGCGTTTCTCCCTCTGCTGCCTCTCCTCCACAGCCTGGGTATTCTAAAAAAAACATGATTGATTGATTCCTCTTTCATTAGCAGGACAACACAGTCAGACATAATTAAAAAAACACAGCTTGTAGACCCGGTAATGACACTGATCTGAGCCGTGCTTTAAAGTGTGGAAGACAGGTCAAACATGATTAGATTTAAGATTTCACTAAACATTTTTGCTTTTTACCAGTTTGTCTGTTTTGATTATCTTTTGTCCATATGTACAGGTAATTCCACAACTTGCCTGGCAATCATATTGTAAATATGGTCAAAAATCCAGGAAACGCTCAGTTGTGTGGAAATTGTCTTTTTGATGACTTATGTGGAGGGATTCTGTTTAACATACAATATGACTTATTCAAATGTTTAACTTTATTTATCAATATCTGTAGAATTTGCATCATTACTGCTGTAAAGCTCTGGACTACCACACCAACCCTGTTCTATGGGCTTTAAGCGGGCACCGGTAACACCACTCCTCATATTCTCTGTCATTTGTGCTGTTGTCTCAAGCTCAGCTGTAGAAAGTAAACAGTGTCAGTGCTGGATTCTTTCATCTGAGTCAAACATTTACCAAAATGACCTCTTCTAACCCCAGCCCTATTCCTAACTTCTTCTCACTCCACATGCGCAAGGTCCCTATAGATGGGCTTCTGTTCTGTATGGAGATGTGGTTCCATTCTGTAGCAGGAGGTAGCTACAGGTCCAGCAGCAGCACTCACAGCAGACATGAGAAACTACTGTATAAAGTTATAAAGACGGTTTGCCGAATTTGAACTTCTAGATGTGCTTTTTAGACTGGAAATGGTTCCGCGCTGTGGCTCTGAGTTAGCACATAGCTGACTAGCCCCCGACATGTCTTTAAACTGTTAATATTTGAATTTTTCTAAACTCCTATGGCTCTTTACAATGGAGCAATTTACTTCCGGAACCAGGGCGATCTTTTGAGCTCCATGAATAGGTAAGGCTTATCGCTATGAAGAAGCAGAGCTTATCTCTATGAAAAGGCCAGACTTATCTAATAATAATAATAATACATTTTATTTGTAACGCACTTTACATTTCAAAGAAATGTGCTACAGACATTTAAAAACAAGTCAAATGATTACAATAAGAACACTTTCTCTAAGAACAATCGGGCTTATCATTATGAAGAGGCATGGCTTATTATTACAAATAGGCGGGGCTTTTCACTATGAAGAGGCGGGGCTTTTCACTATGAAGAGGCGGGGCTTTTCACTATGAAGAGGCGGGGCTTCCCATTTCTGCAGTTTTGAACAGGAAGTCAGTAAACTTGTCTCCATTATTAAGCTGTTTTTACAACTCGATTATGATTTCTGTTAACAGCAGAACCGCGGAACTGCTTCTACTATGGTTCAATACTTACTTCCAGGAAAATGTCTGGTGGAAGACAAGATCACTGACATATTTTACAAACAGAACTCTAGATTAAATGCACAAGAGTTGAGTGTTGTTCTGACCTGGAGAATGCGCTCCTGGATGAGGCAGGCTTGCTGGATCATGCGCTCTCTGAAGTCCTGCAGGCAGTTGTGGTACACAGTCTGGGCCTGGTCTGGACTGAGGTCTGTGGTCCCGTTCAGACGCATCAGGACCGGGGCTAACACGTCCTTCTGCTGCTGCGCCATCCAGCACATCTCTTCTCCCAGTAACAGCCGCTGCAGCCAGACCAACACAGTTACCTTTTATTAATCATCTTAACTGCAGGTTAAGTTAGCGCGTGTGCGTGTGGATATGTACCTTCTTTCTGGGTTGCAGCGGTCCTTGAGGTGCGTCTGCAGGTTAAGTTAGCATGTGTGCGTCTGTGTACATGTGGATACGTACCGTACCTTCTTTCTGGGCTGCAGCGGTCCTTGAGGTGCATCTACAGGTTAAGTTAGTGCGTGTGTGCCTGTGTGCGGCGTGTGGGTACGTACCTTCTCCCTGAGCTTCTGGGCTGCGGCGGTCCTTGAGGTGCGTCTGCAGGTTAAGTTAGTGCATGTGTGCCTGTGTGCAGCGTGTGGGTACGTACCTTCTCCCTGAGCTTCTGGGCTGCGGCGGTCCTTGAGGTGCGTCTGCACGTTACGTTAGCGTGTGTGCGTTTGCGTTTGTGCGTGTGTGCCTGTGTGCAGCGTGTGGGTACGTACCTTCTCCCTGAGCTTCTGGGCTGCGGCGGTCCTTGAGGTGCGTCTGCAGGTTAAGTTAGTGCATGTGTGCCTGTGTGCAGCGTGTGGGTATGTACCTTCTCCCTGAGCTTCTGGGCTCTGCCGGTTCTTGTGGTGCTCCAGACACATGGGTCTTCCTGCTCCTTAGCTCTCCTCTGGACCACAGACTGCACCTGACACATGACAATAAGGCAGTGACAATCAGATTCTATATAGACAACGAGGACCATTGTCAAAATGCATTACAGGATACAACAGAGAATGTGCCTCCTGGGTCCAGTTGAGAGTATGACATCTTTACATTCCAGAATCTGAAAATCAAAGTCTGAATAACTAACTAAAATGGGTTGAACCTGACACAGTCTGCTGTACTTTCTATTTGTGATTTTTTTTTGTTAGCTTTGACCCTAAGGATCAATAATTCGAGGGTCTGCTCTGCTGGAAAAATCACAAAACTTTAATGCGTATATCTTTCATTTTTTTAATAAAAATTGTTGAAAAATAAAAATATATTGATTTGTATAGAGGTTCTGCACTGACATAATTTAATTCCAAAATTGTGTAGCAACATTTAGAATGAATGGCATTGCTTCAATGTATTTCTTTGTTGTCGGGGCAACGGCTTGTCAGCTACAAGCTTGTCTGCCAGCAACAGTTGATGATTTAGGACATTTTAACTGCAACAAACGAACTCAGAATCTTTTTTAAAGAAGAAAACGGTCATAAGTTCAACTGTGTGTGGTTTCAATGTCTGATAAATGTGAGAGAAGCTAAAGTCTTGTTGTTTATCTGCTTTGCTACAACTGTTGACTTGATTTTCTCTGTTTACATGTCAGTTACAAACCCAGTGCTCAGTAGACTTGTGGTGGGTTGAATTTGTTATCAAACTGTATTTTTTTTCCTGTTTTAGCTGTTTATTGAACTCTTACAAGAGACAATGTCCTTTCTCTTCATTAACTCTCTCAGCATGAACAGAATGCTGTGATGTCACCTGCACAACCTCTATTCTTCACAGGATTGGGTTAGCTGTCAAAATGTCAATGTCAATGTCAACTTTGTTTGTATAGCACATTTACAACAACAGGGGATGCCCAAAGTGCTTCACATGCACAACAATAAAAACATGCACAAAAACAAAATAGAGACATGTGACATAAACACATGTAGTAATAAAATTCAGCAAAAAAGAAAAAGTTTTAAAAAACATTTCTGCATTATTTCATATTAATTAAATGCCTTTTTTTTTTTTTTACTTCTTCTTAACTACTTCATTAGAAATAAATAATTTATTCAAGTTTTGACATCAGCCAATATACCATTTGGCAATTAATTCATAAATAAATATTGCAGAAATGTTTTTTAAGACAAGATCCATGCTCCAGAACAAAACAATTAGTACTCTCTCAGAAAGATTCTCTCAAAGCGACATTCAAGTTTATGAAGGTGATAGATTCTGAATCAGTATATTCTAATTTATATCAGCTTTTCAAAAAGGAGGACATGAGCTGCACGTGAGGAGACGAAGAAGAGGAGAAGAGGAGGAGAGGAGGAGATGAGGAGGAGAAGTGAAGGATGAGACAAGGAGGAGGACGAGATGAGGAGGAGAGGCGAAGGATGATACGAGGAGGAGGAGATGAGAAGGAGGAGGAGATGAGGAGGAGGAGAGGTGAAGGATGAGACAAGGAGGAGGAGGTGAAGAGGAGGAGAGGTAAAGGATGAGACAAGGAGGAGGAGATGAAGAGGAGGAGAGGTGAAGGCTGAGACAAGGAGGAGGAGGAGATGAGGAGGAGGAGAGGTGAAGGATGAGACAAGGAGGAGGAGATGAAGAGGAGGAGAGGTGAAGGATGAGACAAGGAGGAGGAGGAGATGAGGAGGAGGAGGAGAGGTGAAGGATGAGACGAGGAGGAGGAGGAGTTGTGACAAGCGAAGACTGAAAGAGACTAAACACAATTGAAAATGTGTGTATCCACATTCTTAGTCAATGAAATGAAATATTCCAAATGAAAACTGAAGCTCATATTTGAAGGGGAAGGAGGTTCTGTTCAAATAAGGAGTCATCTGATGAGGTCCTACTTTCTAATGGAAGTGATTGAAAGAATTGACTGGAGGAGGCAGTACCTCTTTCTGCGCACTCCTGATCCAAGACACAGTCTTCTGCTCCTCCTTCATCAGCTCCAGCAGGAGCTTGTGCAACTGGGGCTGTTTGGGAGAATACACCTGAGGAGTAACCTGTCGACACGAGGTACAAGCACATGCATCTTATGTACAGAAAATATGGATGTCAATATCAACTTTATTTATAACACAAGCTGCCCAAAGTGCTTCACATGCACAATAAAATAGTATAAAAACACACACAATATACAAACAGATCATACAAATTCAAAGAAACTAGAATTAAAAGCCAGAGCAAAAAATGTGTCTTAAGAACAGGTTTAGAAGTTTCCAGTGACAGAGCAGCTTGGATGTGCAGAGGGAAAGGCCCTGTCACCAGCAGGTCTTAGGCCTGATTTTTGGGACATTTAAAGACTGCTTTCTGACCTCAGACTTCTGGCTGGCACAGAGCAAGACAACAGATCAGACAGGTTTTCAGGAGCCAAGCCATTCAAGCATTTGAAAACAAACACCAGAATTTTAAAATGTATTCTGAAAAGAGCAGGATTGGTCCAGCCCACAGTACAGCCAGTTACAATCATCTAAATGAGAAGATAGAAACAAGTAAATAACTCATTCAAAGTCACTGTGTGGAAGATAAGTCTTAAGTTTACTTCATATTCTGAGCTGAGCTGGTAAAAGCTGGCTTCAATCACCAAATGTATTTGCTTGTCCAGTTAAACAAATTGTGCTCTCTCTCTCTCAGGGCGGTTCAGTCTCTGTACCACCGGAGCAGGAGCTGTGTTTGCATTGCCGGCAGTAAGTCAGACCTGTTCCCAGTGCATGTTGGACTCCGCCAGTGCCGCCCTTTGTCACCGGTTCTGTTCATTGTTTTTATGAACAGAATTTCTAGGCGCAGTCAGGGTCCGGAGGGTGTCCAATTTGGTGACCACAGGATTTCATCTCTGCTGTTTGCAGATAATAATAATAATAATAATAATAATAATAATAATAATAATAATAATAATAATAATAATAATAATAATAATAATAATAATAATAATAATAATAATAATAATAATAATAATAATACATTTTATTTATATAGCGCTTTTCTAGACACTCAAAGACGCTTTACAGTCAAAGGCAGATAAACAAAGGTACAATACATAAAACCAGTTATAGTAATTTCAACATTAATCAAACATTACAATTACAAAACATTAAAAGCACATTTAAACAGATGAGTCTTCAGATTTTTCCTAAAAGTGGTGAGGTGGGTGCAATCTCTGTCTCAGAGAGTGGTGTGGTGATGGAGAAGCCACTGTCACCCCAGGTTTGGAGGTGATCCACAGAACAGCCTCAGGAATCATCTCCATGATGTGGTTGGCTCAGTCAGGGCCTTAGCTGTAGGAGCAGGTGCAGCTGAACCGATGACACAGGTCCAAGTGGATCAGATGAAACTTCTGATGTTTCAGTCGGTGATAAGACCATCCCCTCAAAATATTTCTCTGATGATGTTGTTCTGATGCTTCATCAAACCAGAATCTGCAACATGCACTGGAACGGTTTGCAGCCGAGTGTGCTCTAGATTTACCGGTCAATCTACGTTCAACCCTCACCTATGGTCATGAGCTTTGGGTAATGACCGAAAGGACAAGATCGCGGATACAACCAGTCGAAATGAGTTTCCTCCGCAGGGTGGCTGGGTGCTTCCTTAGAGATAGGGGGAGGAGCTGAGTCACACGGCAGGAACTCGGAGTAGAGTCGCTGCTCCTCCACATTGAGAGGGGCCAGCTGAGATGGTTCGGGCATCTGTACCGGATGCCTCCTGGACGCCTCCCTGGTGGAATGTTCTGGGCATGTTCCACTGGGAGGAGGCCAAGGGGAAGACCCAGGACACGCTGGAGGGATTCAATTTGCGCATTAATTTTTTTCGAATGGAAACGCGCCAATTTCGAAAAAACACCCGTTTATCGATAAAAAGTTTTTGCGCTTTCAAGAGGTGGTTTTCTGGGCGTGTCGAAAAAGTTTCATTTCGCAAAACTTTTTTTGATATTTAAGAGTCAAACCGGAGGTAGATCCAAGCAAAATCAACAGAGAAAAAGACGGAGAAACGCGGAAGTGGCGGTAGAAGATGAACAAACGCGGAGCAGGGTCCACGGATCTAGCCTATATTAGAGGAGAAGCATGTTTTGGACAGACGAGGAGGCGGAATGTTTTTTATAACTTTATTCTCGGCTTTTACACGCTTCGTGCAGCCACGGCAATACGCTTGTTTGTGCAGGCTGGGTCTTGGACCGGGACTGAATCTCGGATCTGGACTTGGACTCGCTCGGCACACCGCTGTCTGTCGGGATTTCAGCAGTAACATTATTTTCCAGGCATCCACGTAGACGCAGTTTTTACAAGTCGTACTGGCAATACTTTTTAAAAAAAATCTGACTAAAGAAACTTCGCTCACGCATCGTCACGCTGAACCTGATCCTGATGCTGCTGCTGCGAGGAGGAAACATAAGGCTTCGTGTTTTTTCCTCTTAAGTTGTAGTTTTTAGCTATCAGACTGTATTAAACCTCTCCATAACACTACGAGTTTTAGCAGGACGTCCTGCGCAAAGACGTCCTGCTCGTATGGAAAGAAACTTCTGCATCTGATTATGGATTATGTATTTACACTTTAAAGACTTTGTGATTCATGATGGTGGATTTTCGTGGACCTTGTAATGTAAAGGCTCCATGGAAAATAAAACAGGTGAGTTATTGGCCTTTTTACTCTTGCTCTGAAAATAATGTTTTATAACGAGCCCATTGTATGAAAACCTCTGAGCAAAATCATCAAGTTCCTGATTTACGTGTTATGAAACTGCATGTGTGCATGTGGATTAACCAGTCATTTAAAAAAGCACACGGTTAGCAATATTCAGAATACATTGATTAGGTGAAACATTTTTTCATCACAGTAAAAGTCCGGACCACATATTTAAAATAGAAAAAAAAAAGCGTTTAAGATTCTGGTGATTTAGCAGCGAAGGCGCCAGGAATTCACTGGAACTAACGACGACAAGATGAAAGACACGCACAAAGTTTCCCTGTCTAGAGGCCGGTGAAGCAGCAGCGTGTGACGCTGGGCGAGGCCGCAGTGGAGCTGCTCTAAAGACGCACTAGTGAACGAGCAGCCATGAAGAGGGCTAGAGGCGAGGGTTTTTGTGAACAATCTGACTATTTCTTTTGAGCTTGTTTCCTCTCAAACATCAATATTTCAATCTATCAAAGTACTTATTTACCTAATTATTGATCGATTTGTTGCATTCAGCACCATGGACAGTAACAAACATAATACGGGCTGTTATTTAAACTTATCGTCACGTTTAGGTCAGTAAACACTTCGAAATAATTATTTAATGGAAACACCCTAAATGCGAACATTTTTGACATTTGGATTAAGTCGATAAAGTTTTGCGCAAAAGTGTAATGGAAACGCGACTTATGTCTCTCGACTGTCCTGCTGCCCCCGCGACCCGACCCCGGATAAAGCGGAAACTTATGAGTTTTAAAGTGCATACAGCTTCACTTAGAATGACTTCAGTTTTTTAGAGCTAAATCTTTTTTGGTAATCTCAACTGAGCAAAAGGGAAAACTTAACAACAACAAAAAACAACAATTCAATAGTAATACTTATGTAATGTAGTAGAAATTATTTCAATTAAGGTAGTTAAACTTGTCACTTAATGACATCACAAGGTGGAGCCAAGCATTTTGAACTTTGCAGACAAAGACAGAGACAGAGGGATTATTCAAACATTTGTGAGTGAATGAAGCGTGTGAAAGCAGCGCATTAGGGACACGTGATCACCTGGAAAATGGACACCATGTCATTGGTGAAGTCTCCGGCCTTCTGTGTGTTTGTGGACTCAGACGGTTTTTCAAAGCTCCTTTTGGCTGCAATAAAGGTGTTTTCCTCCAGGTGATAGGTCACTTCGATACGCCTCTCAGCCAATAGGAACACACGCTCTGCAATGTCCTCGCACGCTGCTTTGGACGGGTCTCTGTGGAACTGCTCCACCACTTTCTATGGACACACACAGGCCGGTTTAAACTCTTCAAACATATCAATCAATCAATCAATTTGTTTATTGCAAAATGACCAAAGACATACAATAAAACATATTTGGTTATACATTTTTTGTAAATGAAGATTCGTAAATGACCCTTGAAGCTATTGATAAGTAGGGCCCTGTTTTATTTATCATTTATTATTAATAAAACCATTTTTGCAGTTCTGATGCTCGACTGTTATTCCTGTACTAACTATCTTGTGTAAATGCAAATATACACGACATTCTTCACTAGTCTGTATCAAAGACTGGAAGACAGTGTTAAAAGTATTTGTACACATCAGGATACACACAAGAGCTTTTCGCACTGAATGAAGATTTTGAGTCAAACAAGAGTTCAAGGTTCACTTTTCCCCAACAAATAAGATTTGAGTTTTGTTTTGAAAATGAATAAAGAATTTTAAAATGTTCTGTCCAGTTCATCTTGAAGCTGAGCCTTTACAAGTTACACTGAAACATCAACTTTCTTTTCCTGCCCTAAACAGGACTAGTGCTGCGTTCCAGGCAACTGGGATATTTTCCACTTGAAAAAGACCAGTTCCCACTTCAAAGCGTTCCAACGTAATCAACTCGTATGTAAACATTTTGGCTAATGCTAAGTTTTAAGCTAAACAAAAGTAAAGTTAAATTAACCATAACCAATCTTTACATTGTTTTTGTGGCTGTGAAACTCCTCAGATCATTTTTTTGTGGTGATTGTTTATGTTGTCTGTGTAGTGCGACTTCCTCGACCAGGTTTCAGTTCACTGTGGTATTTACCAGTTCGAGTGGCGTTCCAGCGCATTTTTACAAGTGGGAAGTGGGAAATATCCCAGTTCCTAGTTGCTTGAAGCGCACCATAAGATATGACAGAACATTTTGCTGTTTTTTTTTCCAGTTTAGCGATTTGTGTTTGTTTTGTTTTGAATCACTATAGTTATTATCACAACAATACCTCTTCCTACTTGTGTCCACATAAAACACATGACATTACATCACAAAAATAGAATTCATTTCATACATACATTTTGTTAGTAATAGATTGTACATGGTACCGCATGCAATTACTTAAAAAAAAAAATCTTAATTTCAGATCTTCTTTTGCTCTCTGTTGAAAACAGTGGCAGTTGATTCCATATGGATATTGGTTTTGGTTTAGGTCAGCAGTAGAGTCTCATTGTCAAAGTTTTCTTACAAATTGAGCCAGTTTGTAATTCCTTTTCTGTTCTACTGTTAGCCATGGTAGCCTGTGCATCATTTCTACATTTTGGCTCATGGTGCAGCTCAGTGATGCCCAAAGTAGGACCTGGGAACCACACTCAGCCTGCCAGGAGGTCAAAGTTGGCCTGCCAAGGGGTGCTCAGGTATGCTGCCTGGGACAAGCTTTTGGATTCACTCTTCATTGTTGAAAAGACTGTAAATAACAATTCAAATCAGGCGTAATTGTCAATTTCTTTTCCCAAATAAATATTTGAAATTAGGAGTGCCCCTTGGCAGGGTTCACATATTACATTCTGGTCTAGCAGCTCTCTTCTGTGTTTGATTTGTCTTTGAGGGAGATGACTAAACTAATAGGCAATAGTTTAGCTTGTGTGACTAGCTGATGAAGAACTCGAAACACAACTACTCATCTTGGATATAACTTCTTGATATGCGTTGTAAACTAAAGTGAGTCAGTTTGGTTTTCTTTACTTGCACTAAAAGAGACACGTGATGGCTTTGAAGAAACATACACGGACACTGACACTTTCCTCAGAACTTTGGGTAAATCAATAGTTGAGAGTGAGAAAAACTCCAGGGACAAAAACTAAGCCTTATGTGGTGTAGTTGGAATGTCACAATATCAAAGTGTAGTGTTACCATTATTGTGAGACAAAACTTCACTTTTTAGAGGTTATCTACAAATACCACGACCAAACAAAGTCAGTCATTTTCTTTCATTCTCATGTTTGTGTTTTATTTATAAAATGTTTTGATGTGTTTGTTTTAATATTGATGTTGATATTTTTGTCCTCCTGTTTTGAAAAACCACCATGTTTAGAAAAAAATTAATTTGTATTTATTTCTTTTTAGCTAATACTGATTTTTAACAACATTTGGAATTTTTAATCTGTAACAAGGTTCAGAAAATCACAAATTGAGTTTTTAATATTGTAAAAAATAAATAAACAAAACATCCATAGTTTTTATAACGCTTCTAAAATACCCCCAGTTATTCTTCTGTGGTTTTAAGCGTTCCATTGTGTGTTGAATAATCCTGACGTACCAGGATGGGCCGCGTGCCCGTCTTGTCCTCCCAGGCGTACTCTGGTTCACTAGGATTGGATTCTGTGGTCGAGTCGAACAGAATGTGGCGCTCAAACAGGAAGTCGCGGCGCTTCTCAAAAGTCTCCATCATCAGGTTCCCTCGCTCCAGTCTGCGCACCAGGCCGTCCACGCGGAACGGCCCGAAGCACATCTCCCTCTCCGGGTTCACGCTGGGGTCGAGGGGGGCGGGGCAAGCCTCTGGGACTGTCGTGTTGAACCTGTGAGCTATAAAACAGTCATCATTTAAAGTCAATCTAAACTCCAAAAATATAATCAAGCCCTCCCCCACGAACCAACTTTTAAACATTACAAAATGTGTTCTTACTGGTTGAATTCTGGGTTAGTCATCTTGTTCTAGCTCTAGTTTGACATCCAAAAGTCGTTTGTATTTTATTTTTCCACAAAAATCTAATGCAGTAGTAGTTTTTTTGACTCCAAATATAAAAAGATCATCTGGCTAGGGGGAAAATAAAAGTGGAATAGCCGTGGTCTATAAACCAAACTGTGCACATGGTGTTTCATGTTAAGCAACTTTTTTTTTAACTACAAACTGAACAAATGAGTCAGTTAGTGACTAATTTGACCTGAAACTTGTCTCATGTCAGTTCTAGACTCTGTGACATCAGCTGCTCTCCTCTCTAATCCCCGCCTTCGTTTGTTCCCAATGCCTTTTACTTGAGTTTATGTTTGAAATGTGTTTACGGGGGTGAGCTTCACTTTAAGGCCCAACTAGCTAAAAGTGCACTTGACACATTTTTCAGTAAAACTCAGTGAACATGATTCTAGTTAAGATTTCACTAAACATGGTGTTTGTTTTCACCAGTTTGTCTGTTTTGATGAGGCTTAAGATTGTCTTTTGTCCAGATGTAACTCCACAACTGTAACCTAGCAACCACATAAACATTATGATCTGACAAACGATAATATCTTGTAACACTTTAATTGTGTTAAATTGTTTAGACCTAATGGCAAAATATTCTTAGCTTTTTGGCGAGTTGACAACATACGTATGTGGAGGATGCTATAACTGCTATAAAACTAGGATAAATATTTACCACAAAATTAGAAAAATGCAATAACCTGTCACTTGGCTGGGCGATATATCCATATACTGTATATCGTGTACCGAGATATTACTGGACAAGAAATCAATGTGGCCATATCGTACATATCAAAATATTGTATCACTGGTGAAAAAGAGCTCCTAAAACGCAGCTAAAGTTACATTTTCTTTTTGTTGCAATAGTCAAATTACAAACTTAACTAAACTAGAATTTAGTTTTACTCTGCAAAAGGCACAACTACAATAATTTTTGAATGAAAATTTACATTTCTACTTTCTAATTAGCCGACTGTAGGCTTAGAAGAAAACATTTCAAATAAAAAATGTTAATTCAAAGATATTGAGATATACAGTATAGTGTATTTTGAGATATGAACAAAATATATCGAGATATACATAGCCATAGCCTGTCATATGGGCTTTAATTCGTTAAAATGATTTGTCTACTCAAACAAAATGTGCCACTTTTTGTATCTGTTACAGACAAAAAGAATATTCCAAGTATTTAGGAAAGCAGGTAAATGATATGGTGTTGCCACTTCTTCTGTAATGTACTGTTCTGTGTGTGTGCTTTGGATTTTGGTTTGTCCTGCGGGAGCCCGGTTTTACACAGACCAGCAGCACAAGGTAAAAGTAATGCTCTCAGTGCTCAGTGACTGTTCCTAGTATCGAGTAGAGCTAAGCCAAGAAGGTACTAAAGGAAAAGGAGAAATTGAGACATCAAAACTATGAAGCATTTTACAAAACCAGGATGTGTGTCGTTAGCATGCTTTGTTGTTGCTGATGTTAGCTAGTGATGATAAAGCTGGCTCTGGCTTTTTTTTTTTTAATTAGCATACGGGACCTTTAAGAAGTGTTAGCCAGTGGCGTGCTAGATGTTAGATTGGCCCATTTGTTCATTGACTCACGTGATTCAGCAGGTAGTTGAGAGGATAAGAGCTACGCGTGCAAACTTTTGCCCTTCCAGCACCCACGTTCGAGTCCTGCTCAGGATCCTCTTGATTTTTTTTTTTTAACCAATATCTACTCTACCTCTTATACATTCTCGTCTCCAATAGTAAACTTCTTAGTTTTAGTCACGACATGGTCAATAAAGTACGGACACAGCTCCGAGCTTTCCTCCTCCTGACCTCTGACCTGTCCTCTGCACCTGCGTGAAGTTGGCCCCCCATTAAACGCAAATCTACACAAAAACTATGTCAATCGTTTGTGCTTCGTTTGTGCTGTTTTGTGCTGCAAAAAGTTTCGTTTGTGCTGCTTTAGTTTTTGAGTTATTAACGATTCTTTTATAGGTCAAATTAGGGTCACCCAGCCCCCCATTTAGCTTAAATAAGCACCAAAACAGCTCAAAATGGTGTCATTCGTTAGTGCTTCGTTTGTGCTGGTTTGTGCCGTTAAAAGTTTCGTTTGTGCTGTTATGGTTTTAAAAATATGAGCAATTAGATTTAGGGCCGATGACGTCATTCAGCCTCCAGAATGTTAAATATCGCTCAAAAACAGCAAAAAAATATATAAATCAATTGTTTTTCGTTTGTACTGTGCATATTTACTTTTTATTAGCTTATTTAAAAAATAAATAAATATATATTTTTTGCGGCAATAGTATGACGTCACTTCCGGCCAGCTGTTCGCAGCAGCGTGAGGAAAACTCGTGGAAATCTAAGCAAAACAACAAGTGTGACCATCACAGGTGAACTAAAAGTATGTACCAGACTTATATTATCGTTTTTTGATTTATACCGCTGCATTGAGTGAGATTTCCACAAGTTTTCCTCGGGTTAGTGCGAGATAGTCTGGTCCGGAGGGACGTAAGTGAGCTGGTTGCCATGGTAATGAGTTTATTTCTGTTGCTAATCGGGCCTAAATTGTTATAGATTTTTTGTTTTAACCTTTACTCAAACCTTTTTTCTTACCCATCACCCTAACCCTTTTCCTAAACTTAACCGTTCTTCTAAACTTATTCGTCGTCCCTCTGGACCCTACTATCTAGCATTTACCTTTTCCTCGCGCTGTTGCAGCCGGAAGTGACGTCCCACTATTGCCGCAAAAAATATGTTTATTTATTTTTTAAATTTGCTGATAAAAAACTAAATACGCCCAGCACAAAACAGTACAAACGAAAAACAAATGATTTATATAGTTTGTTGGTGTTTTTTGAGCGATATTTAACATTCTGGAGGCAGAATGACGTCATCGGCCGAAAATATAACTGCTCATATTTTTAAAACCATAACAGCACAAACAAAACTTTTAACGGCACAAACCAGCACAAACGAAGCACTAACGAATGACACCATTTTGAGCTGTTTTGGTGCTTATTTAAGCTAAATGGGGGGCTGCGTGACCCTAATTTGACCTATAAAAGAATCGTTAATAACTCAAAAACTAAAGCAGCACAAACGAAACTTTTTGCAGCACAAAACAGCACAAACGAAGCACAAACGATTGACATAGTTTTTGTTTAGATGTGCGTTTAATGGGGGGCCAACTTCACGGAGGTCTCCTCTGCTCCACAGCAGCGCGCGTTCATACACACACGAAGCACGCACTCACACAAACACAAAAAGAGCGTTCTGGCCACTGTTGTTTTGTGTGGAAATGCGCTCCGCTCCGCCGCGGTGCTACGCCCATATAAATCTGCTGAAGTGTTTTTTCATCAGCCGTTTTTGCTCGTAACTCCGAGAATATACAACGGATTTACTTGAAACAAAGTTTGGCTGAGAGCTTATGGTATGTGGAGCATGTTTTTGGGCTCCAAAATGTGTCAAGAGTCTTTGATTATGGGCTATGTGCTGTGAATCACATCATACTGTAGACTTGAGGCAGCAGCTGGCTCCTCCCCTCCCAGCACTTTGCGCACATTCGCCTGCTGCAGCTATATGGCCCGGGCCTCTCTCTCTCTCTCTCTGTCTGTCTATGTCTCTCTTTATCCTCTCTCTCTCTTCTACCACAAAGGACACCGGCCCAAAAGTCATGCGGCCCACCGGGAAACGTCCCGGCGCTCCCGATTAGCCAGCACGCCCTTGATGTTAGCGTGTGAAAAGCATGCTGAAAGCAGAAGCGTACAGATGAGGTCATCAGAGCGGAACACTCTGAAGCGCTCTGTGGTGAAGCCTCCTTTGGTCTCTCTCTCCTCCAGCTGGTCAGCTCTGTTTTGGAACCGCTCCTTCACCGTGTGCACCTGTGTCTCTGGAGTCACACATTACACACACTCAGAGTTTATGTGAGGACAAAAGGATGATATAACAGCAGACACGTACTGTCAGGGTCCTGATACAGCGTCAGGCGGGTCACCAGTCCGTCTGTGCAGAAGAAGGGAATGAAGTTCTCCTCCAGAGCATCTTTGAAATGAGTGACTTTGAATCCTTGGGGATAGCACAACTCCACGTCTGAAACACACAAATCTCCCATGTCTATTTTATTTAATTTTTCATACTTAAAATGTGATTTAAAGATGGTCTTGAGTATTTTTGTATTAGCATTTGATGTTCTGAAACAGAGGTCTCAAACTGGCAGCCTAGGATCCAAATGTGACCCTCATGTGGCCCCATGATGATTTCTTACTGGTCAACCAGTCAAATATATTGCTGAGATGTGACTATAAAACTTCTAAAATGCATCAAAATACAGCAAATTACTTACAATTTGTCCAAAACCTTCCAGGGCAGAACCCTGGCTACCTGCTTTAATTGACTTTGTCACTTGTGTGTGTGTGATGTAAAATGTGGACATATTAGAATATATGCTACATTAGGCTTTACACAGCCTAATATTTATTTAGAATATATATCATAGTGCTGTATTTTAAAATGCGTCCCACACAACTCTGACTTTGATCATTTTGGCCCAGCTCAATTTGAGTTTGAGACCCCTGTTCTAAAACCTTCTGTTCTGTGAGCAGTACCTCTGTCCACGATAAGAATCATGGAGCACCAGGACAGGGGCATGTCGAAACTGTACTCAGGACCTGCCTCCTGCAAACACAGAACAAGACTACCGTTTAACAAATGCTGTAAAGTGTGAGCCTAGTGCTCTGCAGCTGACTGAGTGTGACGAGAGAGCAGACCACAGTGACCACACAGCAGGTAAGTGTGAGTGATTTAATTTAATTTAACTGACCTTTATTTAACCAGGGAAGTCCCACTGAGATTCAGAAAGGGTCAGGGGAGGCATTAATGGACATGTTTTTAGTTGTAGGAGGAAACTGGAGTACCCGGAGGAAACCTACACAGACACGGGGAGAACATGCAAACTCCACATAGAAAGGCCCCGGGTGGCCTGGGAGTCGAACCCAAGACCTTCTTGCTATGAGGCCAGAGCGCTAACCGCTGCGCCACCGTGTCGCTCATTTAAATCCATTAGGCCTGAGGACAGCCAATCACAGCACAGCTCGAGGTTACACTCAGTGAAAAACTTGTTTAACCCAATTAAAGTGATATTATTATTTGTCAACATCTGTGTCATTTATGTGCTTTTGGCTCATATTTATACTGTGGTTGCTAGGTAACTGGTGTGGAATTACCTCTACAAATCTTATTAGAACAGCCAAACTGGGTGAAAAGAAGCGAAATGTAACCTAACCTGTCACGTGCACTTTAAAGTCGGGAGCAAAGACATGGTGTTAGTGAATGGTAGAAAATGGGCTCTCCCAGGTCACTGACCTCGTCCTGGTCCACATGGAGGCCCATCTTGATTTTGTGTCTCTTTAATATCTGGGCCTCCAGCTGCTTCTTGGAGGTGGTGCCATAGACCACAGGCTCCCAGTGTGTCTTATCCTCAGGGTCCCACACCAGCTCCTGCATCAGACAGTTATAGCTCAGATAGGGATGGTACAACAGACATTCAGGGATTATTCAGGATTACGATGGTCATCACCAAGCATGAGTCACCTTTTTTGTTTCCTTTCATTTTCTTTGTCTAGAAATTCTCTTTGTGAAGTTTGTAACCAGTTTTATCAAATCAAGCTTTCTGACCGACAAAAGCACACAATTGTTTTAATTTAGAATTAAAATTTAAAATTAAAAGAGTTTTGCTTCTAAAATGTATTTTTTATACTGAAATATGATATGTTGGGGCAAATCAATATTTGTTGGATACAAAATATATTTTTTTCAAAATCAAAATCTTTTACTACAGTAATAAATATAAACAAAATGGATCTGTGACTAATGTATTTTTTTATTTGTTTTAACGGCTGTAAACAAAATAGTAACTGACATTTGCCTCTTTTTTGGTTTCTGGAAAGATTGGACTTTGTTTCACGTTTGCTGGTTTTGTTCTTGCAATTGTGACCTGAATAATCACAATAATTGAATGTTGACACAGCAGTTTTAACTACAGATACATTTAAAATGTATAAAATAAACAACATACATATACCATTTTACAATTCACTTTCAACTCTTGCCCTTCATCTACTCGTTTAAGCATTTGCATCAAAAGTTTGTGCTTGGACTTGAATATAGTCATGCTAAGACACATGTTTAATATCTATTTTAACCCTGCCGGAAATCCTCTCAACTGGTTCACAGAAGATGTTATGTTTTATTTCTCTTTATACCAACCATTAAGTTTCTGTCCACAAACCTCAAAATGTGACAAAATAAAACCTTCTGAAGTTCAGTCTAGACCAGGGGTGTCAAACTCATTTTGACAAAGGGCCACATTGGCATTGGGGTTGTCCTTGAAGGGCCAGTTATAACTCAAATTAACCTTATAATCTTTGACATACTACAAATAAAAGTTGTTTTTGATTTTTGTTTATTTATTAAAGTGCCAATTACTGAATAAACATCTGCATCTTTCTCTTTAAATTTCAAATAATTTCATTATGCTTTAAGACAAATTACTCCTGGCACTATTAAAGTAAACCTTATAAGACCTTGAGGGCCGCATGAAATGAGGTGAAGGGCTGCATCTGGCCCCCAGGCCTTGAGTTTGACATATGTGGTCTAGACAATCTGCATCACCAAAGTCCACCCAAAGTGAAAGTGTAGAAGACTTATAGGTGTGCTCAAGATGCGATAATCTCCACCTGGACTGCAGAGGAGAGCAGACAGTTTAAGGCCAGAGGAGGAGATTCAACCAGGACACTTCTTGAGCTCGTGAATAGTCTGTTCTGTTTTCCTCACACATCACAAAATCACTCATACATCACCACAGCAAAGAATAAAGACATCACTTCAGTTCTTTTTGTGATAAAGTGACTTTCAGCTCATCAAGATCATGTATTAATGATGCTGTGTGTAATGTACAACATCGTGGTCTTTTCTGACTCAAGTTAAACACGTGTGATGGTATAAATGTAGACAGAGGAAGAGCGTCACTTTTGATCAAGGCCAATCAGCGGTCAGTCTACTGCACTACATCATGCATCATGGCTTTGAAGTCATCGAGGTGGTGAAGTCAGACAGCAGTTCCTTTTTCTCGTCTCAATGGTCCGTGAAGGATTGATCTCTCAAGATTACCGGGGCCTACGTAGCGCTGTCGTCAGACCCAACCCCCGACACCGTCTTGAACACACCTAATAGTCGTGTTCAAGATGGTCAAGACGGTGCAGTCGGCTCAAGGCGTTAAGGGGGGTTGGGTCAGATGACAGCGCGAGAGATCAATCAGCGCAACGGACAGTGCTGTCGTCAGACCCAACCCCCTTAAAAGGAACCCCGAATATTTACATAAATAGATCGAAAATACTTCGCGTAGGTATACTTACTAAAAAGTAGAACTTAAAGTAAACAAATATTCGCCGTTTGACGTAAAATTGTCATGTTTACAACAACTTCCTGATATTATGGGCGCCGCCATCTTGAGGTGATGACGCAGAATCGTGTGGCGCACTGGCGCAGTGAGCGTCAGTCGTGAGACGCACGCAACAGCTGCAACAGTTGCAACAGTTGCCGTTGATCTGGTTAACAGGAGCGTCAGTAGTTTTTCGTCGACAACACATTGTAAAATGGTACATTGAGTGGTTTTTGGTTGTGATTTGGTCTCGGGAGGAAACAAGGAGAATGCGGTAAGCTTTCATAACTTTCCTCGTAGTTACACGATTCGACGTCATACTACCCATAATGCACTGTGTTGTAAACAATGATGGCGTCTTCCGTGAAAATATATTTCTTAAAAGTTTAATAAAACGGTAGATTTTTCAGATTATTTTCGTGTGTATTTATATCTTTGATGATATAAGGAAAACTCGAAAACAAACATAAAAAATTCTCGGGGTTCCTTTTAACGCCTTAAGCCGACTGCACCGCCTTGACCATCTTGAACTAATGGCTCATTCAGCATTTCCCAGAATTCACCTTGGTATGCAAGATAGGTAGAATATGGAAGTTTTTAAAGCCAGTATTCAAACTGTAATTTCAATTTACAATTTAGAAATTGCGTTTTAAAATGTGTAATTCTTTAATCAATAAAATGAGGTTATGCACTGACATCACATTGCTTAGCAACATTTAGAATGAGTGGCATTTCTTCAATGTATTTCTTTGTTGTCGTGGCAACGGCTTGTTAGCTGCAAGTTTGTCTGCTAAAACAGTTGATGATTTAGGACATTTTAACTGCAACAAACAAACTCAAAAACATATTTTTTAAGAAGAAAAAGGTCATAAGTTCAACTGTGTGTGATTTCAATGCCTGATAAATGTGAGGAGCTAAAGTTTATCTGCTTTGCTACAACTGTTGACTTGATTTTCTCTGTTTACATGTCAGTTACAAACCCAATGCTCAGTAGACTTGTTGTGGGTTGAATTTGTTATCAAACTGTAGTTTATTTTTCCTGTTTTAGCTGTTTATTGAACTCTTACAAGAGAAAATGTCCTTTCTCTCCATTAACTCTCATGCATCCTTGCCACTCAGCATGAACATTTAGAATGCTGTGATGTCACCTGCATAACCTCATTATGAACTCTTTATTCTTTGCTCTGGTGATGTGTGAGGGAAACAGATATGTGTTTACACACTTGTACATATTTTTATTCACTTTAAACAAACACGAGAGCTGTGCTGTCTTTGTAACTCAGTGGAAGCTGACTGTTCTAGAGCGCAAGAAGCGTCAAAGTTACATCTCCTCACCTTGCCTTAAGCTGTCTGCTTTCGATCTTTAACACACACCTGCTGTTGTTTGTACCTGGCACCCGTTGGCTCAGTCCTACATGCCGACATTTGTTGTTTGTACCTGGCATCCGTTGGCACAGTCCTGCATGTTGATGTAGATGTTGAGTTCATTCCACACACTCTCCACACCCAGGAAGTGTGTCTGCTTGTGGGGAAAGAATGTCTTTGCACTGAGCGGTTCGATGAAAAAGTCCTGCTCCACACGGCGACTGCCGGCCATCACCAGCACCCAGAAGTGAACCCTCAACCCCCAGAGCGGGTCAGGGGCCGGGGCCGCCTCCTCCTGCACACGCAGACACACCTTAATTACCTTAATGGCCACATATAGCCTTTCATGTGGAAACAACAAACATGTCTAATCCTATTTTGTTCTATTTAATCCACGTCATCCATTTGTGACATCATACATTTTGTTAACATTTTTTAAGAAGCCAACATGGAGTTTTGTACAAATAGGTCTACAAATACTTTCTAACGTTTTAGTCTTTACAACGACCACAATAGATTTGAAATGTGGTGCTTTGACTGCAGACCTTCAGGATTATTTTGAGGGTATTTATGTCCAAATAAGGATAACAATCTGGACAATTGACTCTTCAGCAAACTTGAAAAAACTGAGTTTGAAGTTAAGTTGAAATGTTCTATTGAATTCTGGAAATGAACTACACTCAAGGAAAAAGAAACGCAACACTCAGTTTTCTGAGTTTTTGGGGGCAGAATAATTTTCTTTTGAGATCCGCCTGTTTCATATGAACCCTACATCCATTTCTAATCCTCAGACCAACTCTTGTGGCATTTACACATTTTCAAGTCCATTAACACAAACAAACAATAGAGCAACCCTAAAACCAAGAGTTTCATCAGACTGTCAATAGTTCACGTGACCCCTGTTGGCATCCCGGACAGTGGTTATTCATCAACTCATGGATCGGCAGTAGTGTCTGAGTTGATCCTGTGGAACTGCCGCCCATTCTTCCACCAGTGCCGCCCTCAGCTGCTGCTGAGTTTTTCCTAGACTGTACACCCAATCTACGCCATCTGCTCTGAAGCACTGGAACCTTTTTTTGTAACAGAACACGACTTGGGACCACCTCTGCAAAGTCTAATGACGATGTGCAGTGCACCATTCGACCCGAGCCCGGCGATGTTGGGGGTAAGCACTGATCCAACATATGGCCCATATGGTCAAATACAGGTCAGCATTGAGGCGATTACGGATGGTTCTGGAGACACTGGCCTGTGGTGTGTCCCAATGGTCTCGGCTGTGGACCTGGTGGAGGCTGAACCTGTCACGGAGATGTGCAGGGCGGTTGGCGCGGTCTTGTGCAGCGGTCGTTACACGGGGGCCACCAGTACGAGGGCGGTCGTTAGAGGAACCAGTGGCCTGGAATCGCTCCACAAGACGACTAATGGTAGAGCGGTGACTCCAAACACCCTGGAGACACAAGACAACACCGTCCGGCTTGGAGCAGCCAATAGCTCCATCCCTCTCTGGTTGAGACAATCGTTTCATCGTGAAGAAGTTTGTTTTTGGATTCATTCTGGTGCCTTTTAAAGAGAAGACTTGAGCACAGTTAACCAGCGGTAAAAGTCAACTCTGGGTTTCAAACATGATTTTGTGTGAATAAACGACCCTGTAATGCACTCTTTATTGTTCTCACAATCAGTCAAGCCAAACCAAGAAATTTGTTCACCTGTCTTCAGCTTACTATGGACTGAAACCATGGTGCTAGCCTGTTTTTCCAAATGTACTCGTTTTCTAAGGAATTTTTGAAAATTTAAATGTTGCGTTTCTTTTTTCCTTGAGTGTAGATTGAAATTAAAAAAAAATTTTGGAGCATATTGGACAATCCACATGAAAGCCAGAGAGACAGAGAAAACAAGCTCATAAAAATAGTTTAGGTTAAAGGACACGGATCATTTTGTGGCATAAAACGTGATCCAAATTTCTATCTTAACTTTTTCCAAATCTTGTGCAATGTTTTGCTTTTTGCTGTTATTTTTATAATAACTGAGTCAAACATTGCATTTGAAACCAAATTGTCAAAAACAAGCTGTTGTCAGTTTTGTGACAGTCACTATGTCATTGATCCTCTTACACTGGGTTTGTGGCCTGACTGCTGCTGCTTTAATTTCTCCTCTCGTTTTAGAACAAAATCACTCTGGAGTTTTTTCCCCTTCATCATGTTGTACTTGCTGTTTCCATCCTGAATCTCCTTGACTGGATCCTGAGGGCCAAGAAGAACAGAGGATTACTCTGGTCGTTCAGCTACACATTATGTTCCAGACAAAGTGGAATCATTCTATAACACAAAATCTGATAACACAACATGTATGTCCTGCTTTGCCTCAAAGTTAGCATGGTGATTCCATCTATACGAATGAGTGAATTAAAAACTAAAGTTGACAATTTAAATAAAACATTCGCTGCTGTGACGTACCCTGTGTGTCTGCTGTAGTGACGTACCCTGTGTGTCTGCTGTAGTGACGTACCCTGTGTGTCTGCTGTAGTGATGTACCCTGTGTCTCTGCTGTAGTGATGTACCCTGTGTGTCTGCTGCAGTGACGTACCCTGTGTGTCTGCTGTAGTGACGTACCCTGTGTGTCTGCTGTAGTGACGTACCTGTGTATCTGCTGTAGTGACGTACCCTGTGTGTCTGCTGTAGTGACGTACCCTGTGTGTCTGCTGTAGTGACGTACCCTGTGTATCTGCTGTAGTGACGTACCCTGTGTGTCTGCTGTAGTGACGTACCCTGTGTGTCTGCTGTGGTGACGTACCCTGTGTGTCTGCTGTGGTGACGTACCCTGTGTGTCTGCTGTAGTGACGTACCCTGTGTGTCTGCTGCAGTGACGTACCCTGTGTGTCTGCTGTACTGACGTACCCTGTGTGTCTGCTGCAGTGACGTACTCTGTGTGTCTGCTGTAGTGACGTACCCTGTGTGTCTGCTGTACTGACGTACCCTGTGTGTCTGCTGCAGTGACGTACCCTGTGTGTCTGCTGCAGTGACGTACCCTGTGTGTCTGCTGCGGTGACGTACCCTGTGTGTCTGCTGCGGTGACGTACCCTGTGTGTCTGCTGCGGTGACGTACTCTGTGTGTCTGCTGTAGTGACGTACCCTGTGTGTCTGCTGTACTGACGTACCCTGTGTGTCTGCTGCAGTGACGTACCCTGTGTGTCTGCTGTAGTGACGTACCCTGTGTATCTGCTGCAGTGACGTACTCTGTGTGTCTGCTGTAGTGACGTACTCTGTGTGTCTGCTGTACTGACGTACCCTGTGTGTCTGCTGTACTGACGTACCCTGTGTGTCTGCTGTACTGACGTACCCTGTGTGTCTGCTGCAGTGACGTACCCTGTGTATCTGCTGCAGTGACGTACCCTGTGTGTCTGCTGTAGTGACGTACCCTGTGTGTCTGCTGCAGTGACGTACTCTGTGTGTCTGCTGTAGTGACGTACTCTGTGTGTCTGCTGTAGTGACGTACCCTGTGTGTCTGCTGTAGTGACGTACTCTGTGTGTCTGCTGTAGTGACGTACCCTGTGTGTCTGCTGCAGTGACGTACCTGTGTGTCTGCTGCAGTGACGTACCGTGTGTGTCTGCTGTAGTGACGTACCCTGTGTGTCTGCTGTAGTGACGTACTCTGTGTGTCTGCTGTAGTGACGTACCCTGTGTATCTGCTGTAGTGACGTACCCTGTGTGTCTGCTGTAGTGACGTACCCTGTGTGTCTGCTGCAGTGACGTACCGTGTGTGCTTCCTCCAGCGTGGGGTAGCTCTCCTGACTGCGGTCCAGCTCACACACTTGTCTGGAGGCATAGCCGCTCACACAGTAGGCGTTGTAGTCGAGTCCCAGCAGCAGACTGCACAGGAGGTTAGCGTACTCCAGACTAGTGCCTCTCTGTGTGCGCAGGACGGCCTGAGGAGAGCGCAGGGAGCTGGGCTGAACACAACACAAAACAGGATGTTAGCCTTTATTTCATTGGGCTGCAGACATTAAAAACACACCAACGCATGTCAGCTTCCCAAGCCTTCTTCAGGATATGTGGAGTCAGAGGAGAGTCTTAATTTATGGTCACTAATTGCAGGTGTGAATCCTGGGTGGGGACTGGCAGTACTTCTCCAGGGACACTAGAGGCAGTGTTTCCAAAAGCCTAGGTACCTTGCCTTGCCTTGGTCTGATCTGGGCGTGGCAAGGCATTGACATCATCCAAGTCATGTTCCAATGTCGAAGAGCGGTTTGTTTGAATAATTTGATCGGCACATTTTACCGATCATAAGATTGTAAAAGACCACTTGATGGTAGGTTTAGGAGAGCCTTCAAGTGAAGAAGAGGAGGATAGTATGGATGATAATAGTGAAGAACGTTTTGTCCCCTAGAAAAGGGAAAGGTAAGCGGGCGCTAAGCAGCGAGTCGGACGGTGAGAGGAGAGAAAGGATTGTGCGGAGGAAAAGTGAAGAAAATGGGTTTAAAGTTATTCTGAGCTTCAAGGAAGGACATGATATTAGAATGGTAGGGCTCGTGCTCTCTCAAAATTTTTGTTTGAGAAAATTGGTGATGTGGTAAAAGTGAGAGTGCAGGCTGGCGGAGATTTGTTTTTGGTGTACAAGAGTGAAAACCAACAAGAGAAAGCGCTGAAGTTAACTCATATCTGTAAAAAAGAAATTGTGATGAGAAAGAAACTGGAAAACAGACATGTGACTAGAGGAGTTATTTATGGAATCCCTCTCAAAGAGGATTTGGATGCTATGAAAGAATGTATTAAAGGAGGAGATGTTATTGGAATTAAAAGACTGAAGGATGGGAGAAAAGGAGGACAGTTTGTCAATTTTAATTGAGTTCAGTGATGAAGTGCTTCCAAAGTCAGAGTATATAGGCTATATGAGTTATAATGTGAGATTGTGTGAAATGTGTGAAAAGTACACATCACCAGAACAAAGAACAAAAGCTCATGATAAAGTTTACACACTTGAGTTCTTTCTGTGAGAAAGTGACTTTTAGCTCATCAGGATTATGTATTAATGATTCTGTTTGTAATGTACAACATCCTGGGTCTTTTCTGATTCCTGATAAACACATGCGATGTTATAAAAGTGGATAAAGACAATCAAGACAGAGGAGGAGGAACTGCTGCGCGTCACGTTTGATCAAAGCGAATCAACGGTCAGTCACTGCACTACATTTCCCATCATGCATCTTGATTTTGTAGTCATCGAGGCAGTGAAGTTGGGCTGCTATTTGCTATTGCTATTTTTTTCGCCTTGACGATTTGTCAAGTTGACTCGAGCCGGATTGATCTCTCAAGATTACCGAGGCTTACATAGCCCTGACGTAGCCCCCAGCCCCCTAACCGGCTCGAGCCGACTGCACCGTCTTGACCATCTTGAACACACCTATTGTACTATTGTCTTAGAGACCCGTTAAACTGTGGACACTAGATGGCTGTCTGTAGCATGTTTCAAAAAGGAGATTTCATAAAGTCACAGGTAACAAGACAAGTCAAAGTCCTCGTTCAGGCCTGGATACTTTGTGGCCTGGAGGGCATAAAAAAAATTCGTCACAGCAGGTCTATCTTTTTTAAAGGATAACTGTGGAATGCTGGAATGTCCCACAAACAAAAGTGAATCATTCACATTCCATATTAGATGCATTATTTGTTACAGACTTTTTTTTTTTTCATTTTCCGCTCCTAAAGGACAGCTAAATGCGCTCTATCCAGTCATGCTCGTGAACGAGAAGACTCATCACAGGGAAGAGCCTCTGTTTATGTCTGGTTATGTCTTTGTACATTCCTGGAATCCTATAGGCCAGCGCACACCGGGACGCTCTGCCGCGCAGCAAATTGGGCGCCTCCGTTAATTTCTCTGAATGTACACACCGGGCTCGTGGCGGCGCACGGCGGCGCTTTACAACGTGCCGTGATTCGGTTTTGTTTGTTTCCGTCGTGGCGCCGTGCCAGGAAATGACCCTGCCGGTACCCGTAGCTTCTTCTTCTACGATTTAAATAATGTATAGTAGTTAACTTGTCGGCGCTATTTCGTTAACAATGATGAACGCGTAATGCCTTTCATTATTTACGACATATTATCATATTACTCACCCACTACGACCGCGGATGGTTGAAAATAACGCCGAGCGTCACGGCATTTGGTGAGGGTTGATGCTTGGGTCTGGTGCGCGGCAAGTGACGCGCCGCAGCGCGCCGTGCTTTGGTGTGGGCTGGCCTTATGCCTTCCACCACACTGCATCACAGGATACTGTCCAATAGATGATGTCATTCGGTTTGCTTAATCACAGTGAGTACCTCTGGACATAAACTGGTTGGGACTAGCTAAGTTTCAAGATTATTTTAGGTTTGTCAGAAAAACAACAACAAAAAACAATAAAAAAAAAAAAACACATCTTCAAGCCACACTTGTGTGAAATCACTCTCAGGTCTATTTTGCCCTTTGTCTTAGCCTTGGTCTTAAGTATTCCTCTGTTGGCCACTAGTGGCTCTCTCCAGGCGCTATACACTGTCAGTGTAGAAGGTGTGGCTTCAGCCAGATGTGGGGGTGCAATTTCCTTCAGTGAACCTGGGATATGTCACGCCTGTGACAAGTGATCTTTTTTTATTAAGTCAACAGGCTTTATGTAAAAGAAATTTTTAGACAAAGTTGTTAAAGTCTGTCATATGAATAGACTTTCACCAAATAGATTTCTATTATTACACTTTTTTTCCCAAACTGAAGCTGCTGCTACAATTCACTTTTGCCTGTGATCTTAATGCAGCTGCCCACTTGTCAGACTTGACACATCTCAGGTTCACTGAAGGAAATTGCACCCCCACATCTGGCTGAAGCTGCACCTTCTACACTGACAGAGTGTAGCGCCTGGAGAGAGCCACTAGTGGCCAACAGAGGAATAATTAAGACCAAGGCTAAGACAAAGGGCAAAACAGACCTGTCTGTCTGTACAACACAACTTACTTTTTATTCAAGTGGCACCAAGAGCTGCTCTCGCTGTGGACAGACACGTCTGTAAGAGCAGACTTCAAATAGACTGCACAGAGCCACGTATAAATCTGGAAGATTAACTTGCACATACATCTAGACCACATATTTACCAAAAGGCTGGGCCAATAATCGAAAAATCGAGACATTGAGATCGAATCGTAACGAATCGTCAATTATTTGGTGGTGGGCTTTTGATTGACAAAAGATTGGTTTTCGATCGAAGGATCGAAAACCAATCTTTTGTCAAGTATTGATACATCATTTCAAAACATCTAATAAATGGGACATATTAAAAGTTTTTGTTCCGTTTATGTTCATAAATGGCATTTTTTAGGGATGCACGGGTTGATACCAGTGCCTGATACTCGTACTCGTAAAATTGGTCCCGATACCGGGCACCGATACCACTTAGCTCCGTGCAGAGTCTGACTTGCAGCCAGTCAGCTACAGCAGTGAGCTCTGCATTGAACAGTTCATATTATCTCACATGAGCCTAAAGTCAACTCTCAAACAGACTAAATCACCTAATATCAGATGTGACACATGAAGAAAGAAAACATTTATAACTTCTAAATGTTGTCAGTTGCAGATATCACCTCAGTGTGCCTAGGCTAAGCGACTAACGCAGCTGGCGCTTCTATGCTTGTCCATGTATTATGACTTTTGCAATTGAGAAACAAATCCAACGACTGAACACTGCAGAATGTAAGCTTTCAAAAGAGGTATAGCATGTCCATATTGTCCAAAGTGTGGCCGTGGTGACAGAAGGAAAACTCGCTGTTTATGATATGTAGCGGCTAAAGTAGCTCAGTGTAGCTGGCGCTTCTATGCTTGTGCTCGCATTGTAACTTGTTGCAATTGAGAAACAAATCTAGCGACTGAACACTGCAGAATGTAAGCTTTCAAAAGGGGTATAGCATGTCCATACTGTCCAAAGTGTGGCCGTGGTGACAGAAGGAAAACTCACTGTTGTGCTAAAGCGGCTAATGCTAAGCGCTGCGGAGGAGCGCAGATACGAGAAAGGAGACGCAGCAGAAGTCACACGGTGCTTCTAAATAAGTAAGAATAACGCATTTTGCTAAGATTTACAACTGTCTAACAAATAATAATCTTAGTGCAACTAGTAGGCTACAACTAAGGCATGCCTTTACAAAAATCTTCTCCAGGGCTTTTAAGGGTTTTGCTTAAAGGACAAGCATTTACAATGTTGTGATTTCTGTTATAACTAGAGTCATTTCCTTTCTTGATTAAAGCAAAAAATGACTTAAAGCAAAATAATATTAGCTGCCCTCCATCTGTTCAAAGTATTGAAATGGAGAATGTTGTGATGTTCCCTCAATATAACCAATAATGAGAGTTACAACAGCTTCAGGACCTCTAAGAAAAATAATGCCTGGTATCGGTATCGGTACTCTGTATCGATGAGTACAGGAAAATAAGGTATTGGATCGGAATCAGAAAAAGTGGTATCGGTGCATCCCTAACATTTTTTATTTGTTTATGAAAAGGTAAAACAAAATCGAATCGAAAATCAAGATCGATCAATGTGAGAAAAAAAAAAAAATTCCCAGATCGCCCAGACCTATTTACCACAAACCTGTAATATTACTTAGTAGTAGTAGTATTTATTGTCCTCGTAAGGAAATTGGTTTGCAGTAAGTAAAAAAGACATTCAACAAAACACAAGACTTCTGCGTCAAGCGGACAGCAGCATAAATAACATTTACACATAAAACATGGAAAATTACCCAACTAAAGCATGGCATGATCAAAGTGAGAGGAAGTTGTGTAGTGGTGCTGCTGTTTTTATGCACAGAAATCACACCTCTTTCCCTTGTCTTTGAGCCATTCAAACCAGGTCCACACATACTCTGCTTTGACTGGCCAGTTTGTTACTTGTTGTGAAGAGTTGCATTACAACTTGTGACAAGACGGTGTAGTCCCTCATTCATCCAGGAGTGATCCATAGTAGAAGTCTTCAAAGTAGTCATCTGGACAGTGTTTCCGAAGATCAAGAGACGTTTCGACTCTCATCCGAAAGTCATTTTCAATCTGATTGAGATCTGACTCAGATTGAAAATGACTTTCGGATGAGAGTCGAAACGTCTTGATCTTCGGAAACACTGTCCAGATGACTACTTTGAAGACTTCTACTATAACTTTGTGACAACTTTCCGCAGAAGACCAGTTCCACACGCAGTACGAAAAAAGCTATATTGAATATACTGACAAATATGAAGAAAAATCTAATGGACGTCTGCAGTAAACCACCTCGTCTTTGCCTCAGGAGTGAGCAGGAGGAGAGGGGCAGCAGTGTCTTTCCTCTAAACAAAATGTTCTCATTTTCAGGAGAAACGTTCACTTCCGGAAACAGTCACACCAACACTCCTTGGGATAACTCATTCATAAAACATTAAGATGGCGACCATTTTCCAAGATGGACGTCATTGAATATATTCATTGACGTCCATCTTGGAAAATATATGCAGAAAGTGCATTTCACAATAAAGTAGCAACGACGCCCATTTGACTGATCTAGGTGTCAAATTAAACATTTTTCACTTTGTAGAAACCAAATTTGGAACCATGGACTCACTCACTGGCCTCATGTGCCAACAGATTGAATGTGAATGCACATCCAGGTACACTTACACAGCTGTTTAAATACTTAGATAATTAGTTTAATCATATGTTTTTATTTCCAAAACTTGCCATATCTCTTATTCCTTATTGTGCATGATTGTGATAAATATGCCCTCTGCCTTATATTCCCTCTTTCACACTATTACTGAGATGCCTGTCTTTCTAGATCTAGACAGACATGATGGTGTTGGTGACCCGAACTCTGAGGACGAACAAGGCACAGCATCACCAATGTTTTACTTCCAACACCACCAAATACAAATAATGCAGAGAAAAAAGAGCAGAGTAAAGGCAAAACCAAACTTCTGAACTGACACATTATGACAATGAATCCCAATAACAGACTTTTAGAAAGGGATCAGACCTTGAAAAACAGAAAATCATGCTATTGCATATTTTGCATGCTTTTACAAACCTGTACAATGGAGAAAGGAGGTACCTCAAAGTGCTCTCCATAGTCATTCTCAGAGCTGGTCTCATACAGTACGTACTAATGTTATCCTGTAGTTTTCTGTTCATCTTTAAGGCAGCACCTGGAACAGTCTGGATGCACCAGTCCACAAGACTTAAAGCCCCACAGATGATCACTTTTTTCTCATTTTGACTTTGGTGACGTTTGGTGTGATTGTCTTTGTGGTAAATGTTGATCATAGTTTTACAGCAGTTAAGTTGCAATTTATGAAGAAATTAACAACTAAAAGTAGAAAATTAAGGAAGTAATTCTCTAAAGTTCTAAAACAGAATCCCTCCACATGTGTCATCAAAGACTATAAATAGTCTTGTTTAAATTCTGGGAAAACTGTGTCAGTTGTGTGTAAATTTACACACAACTGACACAGTTTTCCCAGAATTTAAACAATAATTGAACACAATTTAAGTGTTACAATAATTTGTGTTATTCTTGTTGATTTTGGCACAGATTACAATGTATTTGCTAGTAACACTTGTGGATTTCCCTCCACATATTTCATATTTTTTCCTGGACAAAAGACCACTTCACTAAAACAACCAAACTGGGTAAAAACAAGCTAAATTTTTAGTGTGTAGTCCTCATGAACCACCAAAGACATATTTTGAACTTTATTTCTTCATCATCTTTAAAAAGGACAAAGGAATGCAAACCTTACCTAAAACTGACCAACCTGGATTTTACGACAGGATGGCCTGCTAGCAACGCTTTAACACCCTCTGTCTCTTATCAACAAACGGTTTACCCTGCATCAAAGCCCCTGCTGTGACCTTCTACAGACACAGACTTCCTTATAATAACTCATTTACTTTCATGTGGGTTCTCATGTCTGTGACAACCTTGTTGAAATATTATATATATATTTCATATATACATATATATGAAATGTATATATATCTTTTGGATGTGAACATTAAGGCAACTTCAAGCAACGGTCATTTTTTGCAATTTCAACCACGGTCTTTCCTGCACTCCAGCCACGACGTGCCCCGGTGCAACCCAGCCGCTCCTCACAGCGTGACCTCTACAGAAACAAAGGACGTCAGCCATCTTGAACTGGTCGTATGTCACATTTGGGCTGGTAGACACAGTTAATGCAAATAGGTTTAGATAAACAGTCTAGACTCTTTTTGTGCATTTTAGGAAACTCATCTGCATACTTTATTTAAACACTGTATGGTCAAATAAATCTTCATAAACCACAGCTTAAGTGCATAATTAATTTTCAGAATGGAGTCAATGGAAATGTGAAAGGATCTTACAACCTTCAGATTAGACTAATTAATTAATTAATCAATAAATTGTTAATTAATTAAAATGTTTGGTATTAGAATCAACTTTTTCTCACTTTGGTGAGTGGTGCCCCGAATAACTTATCTCTATTATGATTCTATTTATCAACTTATGAAGCTTTATCTGTACTCACTGTTCTGTGTTTCACCTTACAGCGGTCAGATAAACCTTTAAACTACATATGTTGGTGCTGTCTCTTAAGGCCGGTATCAAGATATAATAAAACACTACATTAGGTAAGGACATACTGTATATTGCCCTCGGTGTAGCCACTCCCAGGCCATGAGAGTCCGCCTCTTCACAAGGTCCACAAACACCACCAACTTCAGTTACTTCACTGCTATAGCTGCTTCTCACAGGCCTCTGGCCCCTTGACGACCCCCCTGCGGGTTAGCCTTCCTGCTGCAAAAGTTAGAGCAGGTCTATGGATGGCTCTTCAACCAGCATCATTAGGCTACAACATGGAACGCTTCAACTGCTGCTAAACCCAGTGAACAACAACTGCACCCTTCAGACGATCGTGCCCTAAACGAGAAAAGGCCTCTAAATTACAGGACATCTAGGAGCAGCACAGCTCTGGCCTTAATGGGACGTAAGACCAACATGGTGGCTGAACACAGAGTGGCTTTAGGGTAGTTAAAAAAGTCTTGTTACAACGAATTTGAACCAAATCAGATCTTATCCTTGAAACTAGTGTTTACTACTGTAACTGTTTGGAAACAAATGATGAATGTTTAAATTTGGTTTGTTTATTAAACCACACAAAATGTTACTGGTTATTTAACTTTATAATTAGGATTTTTTTTTACTGTAATGAGACAACAAGGTGTGTAGGTTTTTCAAATTTGAGTTAGACTTTAAATGTCAACTCTGGTGCCCCAAACTGATTCACTTCATTACTTGCCTACACAATATAATAACTAATTATTAGTATTCAGTGCACCTTGCCGCTATTAGCCTATTTTTAGCTTTTTATATTAGAATAAATTGCATTTTTTGCTACAAGTGAAATCTTAATCATAATCATGTTTTATACAGTGCCTTGCGAAAGTATCCAACCCCCTTGAACTTTTTTACATTTTCTCTTATTATGACCACAAAAATCAAACATATTTCACTGAACTTTGTGTGAAAGACCAACACTAAGTTGCACACAACTGTGAAGTGGAAGGACAGTCATACATGATCTATTTTTTTTTTACAAATTAAAACCTGAAAAGTAGGCGTGCAAAATTATCCAACCCCCTTCTTTTCTGAGTGCAACACATTGCTTTTAGAGGCTTTAGAAGGTTCCAATGTTGACCTAACAAATAAATAGAGTCCACCTGTGTGTAATCCACCCTCAGTATTAATGTAGCTGTTCTGTAAAAACCTCAGAGGTTTGTTTGAGAGTATTGGGGAGCAGTCAGCACCATGAAGTCCAAAGAACACACCACACAGGTCAGGGATAAAGCTGTGGAGAAGTAAAAAGCAGGATTAGGTTATAAAAAGATTTCCAAGGCTCTAAACATCTCACAGAGCACTGTTTACACCATCATCCATAAATGGAAGGAGTTTGGCACAACTGCAAATCTACCAAGACCAGGCCGTACACTTAAACTTACAGTTTGAACAAGGAGAGAACTGGTCAGAAATGTAGCCAAGAGGTCCCCGGTGACTCTGGAGGAACTGCAAAGATCTACAGCTCAGGTTAGAGAATCTGTCAAAGGTACAACTTTTAGTTCTGCACTACACAAATCTGGCCTTTATGGAAGAAAGCCATTGCTGAAAAGAAAGCCATAAGAAATCATGTTTTCACTTTGCCAAAAGCCATGTGGGGGACACAGTAACCATGTGGAGGAAGATGCTCTGGTCAGATGAGACCAAAATTGAACTTTTTGGCCAAAATGCAAAACGCTATGTGTGGCAGAAACCTAACACTGCTCATGACTCTAAATACACCATCCACACAATCAAAAATACAAGTGCCAGCATTATTTTCTGCACATGCTTTTCTTCAGCAGGGACAGGGAATACGGTCAGAGTTGATGGAAAGATGGATGGAGCCAAATACAGAGCAATATTGGAAGAAAACCTATTGGAGTCTGAAAACACTTGAGACTGGGGCGGAGGCTTATCTTTCAACAGGGCAACGACCCCAAACATAAAGCCAAGCTACATTGGAATGGTTTAAACCAAACATATTCATGTCTCAGAATGGCCCAGACAAAGCCCAGACCTAAATCCAATCGAGAATCTGTGGCAAGATCTGAAAACTGCTGTTCACAAACACACTCCATCTAATCTGACTGAGCTGGAGCTATTATGCAAAGAAGAATGGGCAAAAATGTCAGTCTCAAGATGTGGAAAGCTGGTAGAAACATATCCAAAGAGACTTGCAGCTGTAATTGCAGCAAAAGGCGGTTCCAGAAAATATTGACTCAGAGGGGTTGGATAATTTTGCACGCCTACTTTTCAGCTTTTAATTTGTAAAAAAAAAATAGATCATGTATGACTGTCCTTCTACTTCACCATTGTGTGCAACTTAGTGTTGGTCTTTCACACAAAGTTTCAGTGAAATATGTTTGATTGATATGTTTGTGGTCATAGTAAGAGAAATGTAAAAAAGTTCAAGGGGTTGGATACTTTCGCAAGGCACTGTATATACACACGTTAAGGAAAGATTGTTGACTTTCTAGAAAGATGTGTCTAGGGACCACTGACTGTTATCGTGAAGCTGTTGTCTTTGCTGGATCAAAACTCCACTTTGGATAAAACCTTTCATGAAGTGAAAGCACATGTTGTTGATGCGAGTCAAAGGAAAGTTGACTTTAGCAAGTTTATAACTTACGTTTTTAAATATTGTTACACTATTAAAGAACAGACTTTTAGACTCAAACTGGACTAAACCAGGACTATCAGAGCTAAAACTGGACTAAACCAGGACTATCAGAGCTAAAACTGGACTAAACACAGGAAACTACAGAGCTAAAACTGGACTAACCAGGACTATCAGAGAAAAAAAACAAAAAAAAAACTACAGAGCTAAAACTGGACTAAACAGGACTATCAGAGCTAAAACTGGACTAAACCAGGACTATCAGAGCTAAAACTAGACTAAACCAGGACTATCAGAGTTAAAACTGGACTAAACCAGGACTATCAGAGTTAAAACTGGACTAAACCAGGACTATCAGAGCTAAAACTGATAAACCAAAAAAAAAAAAAAAGACTAAGTAAACTAAAACCAGACATCAGAGCTAAAACTGGACTAAACCAGGACTATCAGAGCTAAAAACTGGACTAAACCAGGACTATCAGAGCTAAATACAACTTAGGACTAAACCAGACTATCAGAGTTAAAACTGGACTAAACCAGGACTATCAGAGCAAAACTGGACTAAACCAGGACTATCAGAGTTAAAACTGGACTAAACCAGGACTGTCAGAGCTAAAACTGGACTAAAGCAGGACTATCAGAGCTAAAACTGGACTAAACCAGGACTGTCAGAGCTAAAACTGGGACTAATAAACCAGGACTATCAGAGTTAAAACTGGACTAAACCAGGGACTGTCAGGACAGAAACTAGACTAAACCAGGACTATCAGAGTTAAAACTGGACTAAACCAGGACTATCAGAGTTAAAACTGGAACTACAACCAGGACTATCAGAGCTAAAACTGGACTAAAGCCAGGACTATCAGAGTTAAAACTGGACTAAACCAGGACTATCAGAGTTTAAAACTGGACTAAACCCAGGACTATCAGAGTTTAAAAGACTGGAACTACACCAGGACTATCAGGGGAGGTAAGTTAAAACTGAACTACACCCAGGACTATCAGAGCCTAAAACTGGGACCTAAACCAGGACTATCAGAGCTAAAACTGGACCTAAAGCAGGACTATCAGAGTTTAAAAACTGGACTAAACCAGGACTACCAGAGCTAAAACTGGACTAAAACCAGGACTACCAGAGCAAAAACTGGACTAAACCAGGACTATCAGAGTTAAAACTGGACTAAACCAGGACTATCAGAGTTAAAACTGGACTAAACCAGGACTATTAGAGCTAAAACTGGACTAAACCAGGACTATCAGAGCTAAAACTGGACTAAACCAGGACTGTCAGAGTTAAAACTGGACTAAACCCGGACTATCAGAGCTAAAACTGGACTAAACCAGGACTATCAGAGTTAAAACTGGACTAAACCAGGACTATCAGAGTTAAAACTGGACTAACCAGGACTGGTCAGAGCTAAAACTGGACTAAACCAGGACTATCAGAGTTAAAACTAGACTAAACCAGGACTATCAGAGCTAAAACTGGACTAAACCAGGACTATCAGAGCAAAAACTGGACTAAACCAGGACTATCAGAGCAAAAACTGGACTAAACCAGGACTATCAGAGTTAAAACTGGACTAAACCCGGACTATTAGAGCTAAAACTGGACTAA
The DNA here is from genome assembly GCA_038363315.1 of Mugilogobius chulae. Classification (NCBI taxonomy): domain Eukaryota; kingdom Metazoa; phylum Chordata; class Actinopteri; order Gobiiformes; family Gobiidae; genus Mugilogobius; species Mugilogobius chulae. The sequence continues at coordinate 23,828,441 of CM076396.1, read as the reverse complement.
ACCAGGACTATCAGAGTTAAAACTGGACTAAACCAGGACTATCAGAGCTAAAACTGGACTAAACCAGGACTATCAGAGCTAAAACTAGACTAAACCAGGACTATCAGAGTTAAAACTGGACTAAACCAGGACTGTCAGAGTTAAACTGGACTAAACCAGGACTGTCAGAGCTAAAACTGGACTAAAACAGGACTGTCAGAGCTAAAACTAGACTAAACCAGGACTATCAGAGTTAAAACTGGACTAAAGCAGGACTATCAGAGTTAAAACTGGACTAAACCAGGACTATCAGAATTAAAACTGAACTACACCAGGACTATCAGAGCTAAAACTGGACTAAAGCAGGACTATCAGAGCTAAAACTGGACTAAAGCAGGACTATCAGAGTTAAAACTGGACTAAACCAGGACTACCAGAGCTAAAACTGGACTAAAGCAGGACTATCAGAGTTAAAACTGGACTAAACCAGGACTACCAGAGGTAAAACTGGACTAAACCAGGACTATCAGAGCTAAACTGGACTAAACCAAGACTAGAGAGAGAATCTGAGATTAAAAGGACATTCAAAGAGTCTTATGACAAATGAGACATGTTGACTTGTTTTGAATCTATTTGAACGTGTTTAAGATGTTCCATGTGAAGTGTGTTAGTGGTGACTTACAAGCTCTGCGGCGGCTCCAGCGGCTGCAGGCTCAGGTAGTTGGACACAAAGCGGGCACATTGTTGCCAGTTGAGCAGATCCACCTGGCCGGTCAGAGTGGGACGTAAGGTCGTGGTCAGCAGCTTCTGTGGGACCAGACATTCTGACTCTGAATTGTGTAGGAAATATTTAGATACCAGGCGCTCATGTGAAAATAACTAACTTTCTTTACACACAACACATTGTTAGTGATATGTTTCTTACTTTTACATGTTAGACATTTGAATCTGTTCAGTATTATTAAAGATATAACCGTGCTGTTTATTGTTGTTTAAGCCCTAACTCCTCAAGAACAAAGTGTTACAACTTTGAGGCTGGTATTGTCACTACATGTCGTTGATCTCACAAATCAGAGAAAAGTGAAGTAGAAACACATGGAGATGTGAGAGGAGCGTAATATGAAGCTGCAGAGCGGAGATGCTGCACTCACACACAGCAAAACAACAATCACACATCACTTTTTCTATTTTGTATAGCAATATAATCACAAATACAATGAATCACTCCGCTCTGCCAGGATGGTTACATGTATGTATTACCAGCCTGATCTCACAGAAAGCGTACATTTACCACGACATTACAGGACATGTAAATTACGTATGATTAGCACGAGTTCACGGCTGTTTTGTGTAAATATGCCAGGTGTCGCAGTTCCAGTTCATTTCTATGGTGGTAGTTAAGACGTGTTCTTAATCATGAATATGAACAAATCCTGATTCTAATCTTAACCTGCCCCAAGCTCCAGACCTAAACTTACACATTTTAGTAACTTGATGCCTAAACTTACCCGTTTCACCTGAAGAAAACGTCTCCACATGGCTTCAAACAAAACTCGTGTGTTTTTGTGAAATTGTGTCATGTTTACACATTTTCATGTCATGCTAAATGTACGGCGTAACATAAATACGCAAAAAAGACCTAAAATGTACACCCCCCCTCCCTGCTCACCTGAGAAACTCTGACTCTTGTATTTTTTTTTTTCTTTTGCAGTGTAAAATGTGTTTGCATGTGTTTTGGAGAAAAGGAGAAAACAAAAAACTGCAAACTTTGGATTTGTATAGATTAGTACAAAAACAAGAGTGTGCTCCTGTCTGCTCACAGTAAAACTTTGAGCTCAGGCTTATCTTCATAAACATGTTTGAAAAGTCAAACATAATGAGAGTTATAACTTGACACGGTCCTACCTCGAGCCCACACTCGTTTCGGGGGCACAGCAGCAGCGGTCTCCTGTCAGGGTACAGGAGGTAGAAGTGTCTCTGGAAGCTCTTTGCGATGTACAGCAGGTGCTCCTCCTCTTCAGTGTTTTCAGTGTAGGACTGAGGGAACTGCGGCTGGACGTCCACACTCCTCCTGAGGGAACATAAACAATTATATACAGTACAATTGACACAAAGACGACAGCAAGTTACAGAAATAAAGAGTTCAGCAACCTTTGTGAGCAAAATACTATGAAAAGAGAGTATGTTTTTGATGCTTCCTGCACAAGTATGGTGGAAAAGGTCTTTTGTGAGTCTCTGTTTATGCAACATCATCATTTTCACCTAAATGGACTTGCATTTACAGTTTCTCTCCATGGCTTTATTCTAAAAGTCCATTTGCACAACAGCTCACACAGAATCCTAAACTAAGCTTCAGCTTTTCCAAACTCTATTTCCTCTCTAGCTAAATGTAATCTTATATTCAAAACAGTTACATTTTCCAGTCATAAGCCAGTTTTCCCATCAAAAGTCTCACACGTGTCAGTCAGGTGTTCTTCTGGGTTTTAACATTCATTGGACTCTTGGCATTCACACCTTACACAAGTGATTTTGTAACTGGATGAGTTGTGTGGTTTTTGTTGTTATTTTTTTTTACCTAAAATCTTTCTGATTTGTGATTGTATTTTACTGTAAAATCCCTTTGACACACTTGTCCATTCTAAAAGTCAATTTGCAAAACAGCTCACACAAAATTTTAGAGTCAACTTTTTAAAACTCATCTTCGGCTCACGCTAAATTTAGTTTTACATTCAAAACTAGAGATAGACCGATATATCGGCCGGCCGATATATCGGGCCGATATCAGCACATTTTATTATATCGGCCATCGACCTCAATTTTGGTCTTGAAGGCCGATTTTTTTTTTTTTTTTTTTTTTTTTTTCTTTTTAGCTATTCAGTTTCACATTTTTGTAATGAAAGAAACTAGAAACATTAATTATCGTAAAGAAAAAGTCAGTTTTTCATCAGACACCACCTGGGCAGCCATAGCCAGAAGGACCCCTACACACACTAGAGCGGGGGAGGAGCACTAAGCCCTCAGCACCAAAGTTGAACGGAGAGAAAAACATGGTAAGATTCTTTTCTCTCTCAATATACTTGTATATTTCTGCATTAACGCTTAGCGGCAATAATTTTTCGAACTTTTGCTTGCATACTTTGGCATTAAGTATCTGTCGATACCCGATATCAACCGATACCAGTGTAAGGACTGAATTGGCATATTTTTTGTTATCAAAACATAAGAAATTTGGTCTTTTAGTGTTATCTAACATCTATTTATAGTGAAAGTCACAATTTGACAACTTAATCTGAATAAAATGTCAAACATTTTGTGATGTCCTGGATTAACATCAGCTTGTACATTAGTCTCATTATAAAAAAATGATATCGGCTGAACGATATCCGATCCCAGTATCGGATCGGTGCATCCCTACTTTTTAGTCTTGTATAATCCGCCCTGCATCTTTTTAATATGATTTTGATGAAATGTTGAAACAAATCAATCTAAAAAAATAAAAAAAAAAACATTTTATTGGGAGATTTTAAGGGGGCAGGCGTAATAAGCTATTCCTTTTCAGACTATTTGTTTGTTGATTGTATATTGTTTTTTGGCTTTCTATGCCTAAGACAGAAATGTCTGGAAAAGAAATAAACTGAACTGAATTTTAACATAAATTGGATGGACAAAAGTAAAAAAGACAAATTAAAACAGCTTTTCAAAATTAAGTTTCGACTCAAGCTAAATTTAGTTTTACATTCAAAACTGTTCAGTTTTTCCATCCAAACTCACACATTCTTCAGGTGTTTTATGTGTTTTCTCATTCGTTTGACTTTACAGCTCAGAAGCTTTAGTTCTGATTCAGACACAAAGTCACCAAAGCTTCACTTCAATCTGTCATTAACATTCACACAAAACAATTTATATCTGCGAGTTGTGTTTTTATCTTACCTGACGAGAAAAAAGATGAAAAATACATATTTACTGCAAATTTTGAATTGTGAAATATATTTTATATCTAGATATAATACACTTCGCTGAGGATAGTTGAGAAATGCCAAACAGAAACACACAATGTCACACAATTACATTGAAAATATACGTAGTTTATTTATTTTTACTCAGACCATTGTCCTGTTTGATTCTTTGTTGTTTATCTTTCTGCTCATGTGATTTCAGATTTTGCTGTGATGTGTGAGTTTGTAGATAAAAACAATGGGGAGTTTATGATATTAACTGAGTTTCAGGAGCAGGACCACAGCCCTTTCTTACCAGGAAACCACGCCTCGCTCGCCTTCTCGGACACTCCTCCAATTACCCAGAAGCCTCTAGTTAAACAATCCTTTCCTAACAACACGTCTTGTCTCAGATCTCTCGAGCCCACATCTCATCTGTCCTCCTGCTGGAGACATCTCTATCTACAGGTGGGGGGGTCCTGAATCGGCTGCACAGATCGCCGAGACGGAGCCCCCATCCACATCAATCATCAATAAATATCTTAACTGCATTCTTTATGGTGGTGTGGTCCTCGCTAGTGAAACAGTGTTATGACAAAGGTTCTTTACCGTGTGTGAACAGGTCTGTGTGTGAACAGGTCTGTGTGTGAACAGGTCTGTAGTGTTTGTAAAACAAACTAAACTCACTGAACGTGTGAGTTTATAAATGAAAGCTGTGTGCAGTGTTTCCCACAGATTTCAGAGAGACTCAGGTCTCAGCCTTGTCGGGGTCTCTGGGGGTCCTCCCCCAGCGAAATAGTGTTAAGGGTTAGCGCTCTGAGTTATGTGCGTATCCGTACGCTTTACAAGGCACGGGCACAGCCAGGCGGGTTGTCCGTACGATATACTAATTGAACACAGCTCACTTCGGGCTGACGCAGTTGTCGGACCTGTTAGAGGAGACGGTGGAGAGAGAGAGAGAGAGCTCAGGCACAAAGAAAACGCGCACATAGCGCATTAAAAGAAAGAAAGAGCGAGATTATAGAGCCCTCCAAGCTCGCGGTGAGCACGTGGCAGAGGGAAGAAAGTCGGAGATTTTGAGAAAAGTTGGTGCGTGTGTTCGTTTGGGTCAAGAAAGGCTGGGCTGGTGCTGGAGCGAGCGAAGCATTTACTGTATTTGCAATACGTTGCCAGGCTGCAAAAATGCAAATATGAGTCTATGGCGGTGAGTCTATGATCTAGTCTATGTATGGGAAACACTGTGTGTGAGCTGTTCTGAGAAAGAGTTTGAAAACTGTGTGAATGAATGAAAATTGTGGAAAATGTTCTGTGTATTTCAACCTTTGTTCAGATACATGTTGGAAACAAGTGATTAAACTAAACCAAGTTTCAAAAAATGTGTCAAAGCTTAAGAGTTTTTTCTCTATCCATAATGATCAAAGTGGAAAACCAATCATTCCAAAACTCAAACTTCCCCAATTTGAAAATGAATTAAAAAACATAAAATGGGATGATGTCAATCAAATGGAAAATGTAAATCAGGGTTGTGATTTGCTAATTGAGACTTTAGAAAACCTATTTCTGAAATGTACCTGTGTTTTAAAAGGAAATAATAAACAAACAGACCTACCGTGGATAGTCAATGTTATTAAACAACTTATGAAATAATCCTTAAACACTAAATATAGAAGCCAGTCTAATACTGCGCTAATGTGAAGCGTTGTCCCCAGGCTCCGGCTACGACGCGCTAGGCAGCTATGCTTTACCTTTGTGTGTGTGAAATCAAGCAGTCCAAGGCCCAGTAGATTTGCACAGTTCATATATTTATTCCATAGTAGTGCAAATGCAGTCATCAAAAGGCAAATTATTCCATTAACACGAAGAACAAAAAGCAGCACACTCCGCCAAAGCGGTCAAAAACCTTTTGCCCTTCCGGGTTCAACACCTGCCCACTACCTGTTGCCCCTGCCTAATATGCACCATGTTAATAGTGCCATCTAGTGGGCAATAGGACCCACAACACAGTCAGTTTTACATATTTGGCTCCTATACACCGGCCCCTAATTGGCATGATAAACAAACATGACAATTCCCAACTTGAATCATCAAAGGAGACAATATGTAAACAAAAATAAATTCTCTCTTTTAGCACAGCATAGCTAGACTCCATGCACCATACAGAGTTTAGAAATTGGCCTTTCTATTATATTTGACTTTGTTTTTAATTTTACGGATCTTACAAGGCCTTGACTGTCTGGGAATACCTCCAAAACCTTTCCAAGAGGCCAGGATCCTCGTGGAGCAGATGGATCCATGATGGCCACAATATCTCCCACAGACAGGTTCTTTTTCTTTCATTCCATTTCTGTCTTTCTTGAAGCAAGGGTAAGTACTCTCGCACCCATCTCTTCCAAAAAAGATCAGCCAGGTATTGCACCTGCTTCCATCTCCTCTTTCCATACTGATCATCCGGCTTGAAAATTCCAGGTGGAAGCGCTGGCTTGCCTTTTAGCAGGAGCAAATGGTTGGGAGTGAGGGGTTCCAAGTCGTGTGGATCTTCTGACAGCTTAGTGATAGGCCTGTCGTTCAAAATAGCTTCAGCCTCACACAACACTGTATTTAGTCCGTCCTCGTTCAAAGTTTGTTGGCGCAGCACTGAATTGAGCACTCTTCGCACCAGACGGATCATTCTCTCCCAAACACCACCAAAGTGGGAGCCAGCCGGTGGGTTGAATGTCCACTCGACTCCTGCCTGCACCAAATATCCTTTTATTGCATCTTGGTCCAATGTGGCGAGCGCTTCTTTCATTTCCCGCTCAGCCCCAACAAAGTTTGTTCCATTGTCTGACCACAGATGTTTGACTTGTCCTCTTCTACTCATGAATCGCCTTAGAGCATTTATGCAAGCGTCAGTGTCAAGAGAAGGCGCTACTTCCAAATGAATTGCTCGACTTGCCATACAGGTGAATATCACTCCATAGCGTCGGCAAAAGGATCTTCCTCGCTTGACTTCTATTGGGCCAAAGTAATCGACACCAGTGTTGGTAAATGGAGGATTGTCTGGTAAAATTCGCATTGCAGGTAAGTCAGCCATTTTCTGTTCGAGTGGTCTTGCATTGTAGCGTCTGCAAATGCTGCACTCTCCAATAACTTTCCTTACAGCAGAGTGGCCCTTCACGATCCAAAACCTTTTTCTCACAGAGGACAGTGTGTGAGCCCTGCCTGCATGTCCAAGCGTTTGGTGGGCATTTTTTAGAATCAAACTGGATATGTGCTGATCTTTAGTAAGAATCAAAGGATGCTTAGCCTCATCTGGCATGGCAGCTTTATTCAGCCTGCCTCCCACTCTCAGCAGTCCATCTTGAAGAACAGGATCCAACATGTGGATGGAACTTTGACGGCTCACTCTGTTGTTTCTCGTCAGGGCTTCTACTTCCTCTGTGAACCTCTGCTGCTGGCAATACCGAATGATGGAGAGTTCTGCGTCCTGCAATTCATCCAACGTCAGACCACATTTCATAAAGTCAGCAATGGCATTTTGGCGACCTCTTGTGTTATGTGCCACTGGGTTGTCATTCAGTGGAGGGTGTAATATCCCCTTTTGTCGACACTTCTCCTTTAACCAGGACTTCAACCTCATGAACCAGGCCACTGCTCTCTTGAGTCTTCTCCAATCAGAGTAAAATGTGATGAGTTGGTTCGTAGGATCTGTGAAATCAACTGTGGCAGCATTAACAACAACCTCCTTTTTAACTTCCTTGTCTCCTGCATCCAATGACACATCCAATGTGACCTTTGGCCACTTTTCTTCCTCCTTCCACAAAAACTCAGGTCCTTCCAGCCATCTTCTGGAACTTAAGAAATCTGAAACTTTCATCCCACGAGACACATAATCAGCTGGATTTTCTTTTGTGCCGACATGTCGCCACTGCTTGGGGTCTGATAGGTCTCTGATAGTGGCAATGCGATTGGCTACAAATGTGTGAAATCGCCGATCTTCATTGTTGACATACTTCAACACAGACGTGCTGTCAGTCCAAAACACACTTTCTTGAAGTGGCACACCCAGCTCCGCCTTGATCATAGTGTTCATTTTTGCTGCGAGAACAGCTGCCGACAGCTCGAGTCGAGGAATAGTCACAGCTTTCAGCGGTGTCACTCTTGCCTTGCCGAGAAGAAAGGCAACATGGATATGGCCTTTCTGATCCACCATACGAATGTATGAGACTATCCCATAGCCTTCTTCACTGGCGTCGGAGAAGTGATGTAACTGTGCCTGCTTTAAAACTGTGAAGTCAGCAGGCTTGATACATCGATCTACACTAAAGGTAGCCAACAGCTCCAACTCCTCCAGCCATTTTTTCCACCTCTGCCAGATATCTTGTGGCAAGGAATCATCCCAGCTGCATCCTCGCTTGCACAACTCCTGCTGCATAATTTTTGCATGTAGAGTCACAGGCGCCAAGAATCCCAGCGGGTCATACACAGAACTGTTTACAGACAACATGCCACGTCTGGTCAGAGCCTGATGCTTCACCTCCATTTTAAACTTAAACGCATCAGTTTCCACACACCACTGGAGACCAAGAGCCCTTTCTACTGGAAGCTTATCAATATCCAAATCCAACATTTCAGCTCCTTGGCTCTCTGCTCTTTTGAGATGGCTTGTAGAACAACACGACTGTTGCTTATCCATTTTTCCAACACAAGCTCCCTTTCCACATAGAGCAATGAGATCATGTATAAGATGAATAGCCTCCGTCTCCGTGGCAGCACTCTTCAGACAATCATCAACGTAAAAGTTCTGTTGTAGGGTTTCAATAACCATGGCTGGGAATTCTGACTCATTTTCTTGTGCAGTTCTTTTCAAGGCATAAGAGCACAGGGGGAGAGGCCAAGCAGCATTGAAAGGTGATGTGAATTAGGCACAAAAATAAAAAGACCTTCGGACGCCCAGGAAGATAGACACTGTTCCAAATTACAAAAAAAACGATAAAAAAAAAAAAAAAAAAAAAAAAAAAAAAAAAAAAAAAAATAAGCGGGTCAGCGCGCTCTCGGTAGACTAGAGGCTCGCGCTAGTGTGGCTGCTGCAGATGATGAGGTGTCAGGGCGTGCTCGAGGTGCGGCATGCTTTTTTTATTCTAGCAAAAAAAATACGAAAAAAAAGTGAAGAAATGGTGCTAATGAAGGCCGATAAGGGAGAAAAAAAAAAAAGAGGCGACAGCGCAGGAAAAGAGTGCGGAGACACAGGTAAACATATAGTGAGATATTAAATGGTGAATAGAAATGGTTAAAAGGGCGCGGGTCCGATGCGCTCGGGCTTCGTGTCAGACACCGGGGGTGATCTGGCCGGTCCAGCGTGGTTGTCGGGCTCCTGGTCACACACGGGATCACGGGACTAATGCTGTTGTCGCAGACAGCGCGAATCAATGGCGTTCATATTATGATAATAAAAGTTAAAGACACCTCATAACAACGACAATTTTCGCTTAAAATAGATACTGTTATGCAGCGAAAGCATGTAGATACTGCCAAATCACGTGCTGTTGTTTGCATAAGCAATAATTTGACCGGTTGTTCTCCTAATTGACCGGAATTTCAGACCCCGCCGGTCAAAGTGACCGCATAAAAAAAGTCTAGCGTAACCTCTGGATGGTACATTGCTTGGATGTCCCCATGAGCCTATTGGCTGCTGACGAAACCTCATGAGGACACCCAGCAGCATGCTTGTGAGATTTGGCCCTTGTAACAATTCGTCATTTAGTGACACACCTTTGAATGTTGCTCCACAATCAAAGACCACGCGCAGTGCCCCTTTCCTGGGATGATACACCCCATGGTGTGGAATGTACCATACTCTTCCATCACTCTTGTTCACTTGATCTTCAGGCACTCGCTCAGCATAGTTGGATGCAACAATATTCTTCATGTACTTTACATATTCTTGATGGAATTGCTGGTTGTGCACAAATCTTTTCTTTAAGCTCTGGATTCTCTGCTTGGCCACAGCAAGGTTGTTTGGTAAGGAGATGCTCTCATTTTTGAAAGGTAAGTTCACACAGTACTTTCCATCCTTTAGCTTAGCAGAAGCGTCCATAATGCTCAGAAATTTTAAATCTTCTCGTGACATTTCTTGTTTATCTGCATGCTTTTCACAGAAATCATGATTGTACTGGTTCATAAGCAGCTCTTCCAATTTGCTAACAGAAATTCTGTTTACAGTCACACTTGCCGCTTCCGAATCAGTGTTTCCATCCAATGGGCCATTTACCACCCAGCCGAGCACAGTTTTGACTGCATATGGTCCATTTTCTTGACTGTTGATGACCTCCCATGGTTCGAGTAGCTTGGGCGCATTTGTGCCAATCAACAAGTCGACCTCAGCATGTATGGCTGGCATGTGCACCTTTGCCAAATAGGGCCACCTTTCAAGATCTTCAGCCTTTGCCATGTCCTCAGTGGTGACAGGCATTTGTTGCTGCGTGATGACCTCAGGAAGACGATAAAACTGAACTCTCTAGCCCAGCAACTTCAAGATTACACAGTGAAAAAGTCGGACATTGCTTTGTTTGTCCCATTGTTCGTAGCAGAATTTGTGTGCGTTTCCAGTGAGGCATAATCGATGCATAAGTTGTTCTGAGCAAAATGTTCCTGTGCTGCCGGGATCCAGAAATGCATACGTTTCAATCACGCAGTTGCCCTTAGCAGCCTTGACTTTCACGGGAAGTATTGACAGCATTATGTGCTCCTTGCCGGCCCCTGTATGTCCACATGTCGTGTGAGAAGTTGGCACTTGTACAGATGTTTGCATGATACGTTCTGGGGCACTTGTTTGTCTATTTATATGGGACAGTACTGTTGGATGATTTTGGCTACAAATTTCACACGTAAGCCTTGCTTCACAATCACGACTAATGTGGCCTTGTCTCAGACAGCCAAAACACACTCCCTTTTTCTTCACAGAAACACCTTGTCCATGTGTCGTTTCTTCTTAAACTGCTTACAATGTTCCAACGAATGTTCCATAGAGCAGCAAACACAATGTTCTCTTTTGTTCTGCTTTGTACTCGAGCAGGGCTGCTGACTTTCTTCGTCCAGTGCACCCTCACTTGTCACTGTACTAGCCACCACATTTCCTCTAGCTCTGTTGAAAGGCTGTGATTTCGGAGCTCTTGACGTTGTTGGATTAGTATTGTATTCTTGTAGATCACCGAAGAAGGGGTCAGACAGAATTTTTACATGACGCTCAATAAACTCCACCATGTCACTGAAACCAGCTCTATATCCAGTAGACTCTATTATGTCATGTGCCTTGCTCCTCCAGCGTTCTCTCAACTTATATGGCAACTTGGCCAGTATAGCTCTCATATTCACCGGCATGTCCAGTTCCTGCACATACTCCAGCTCCTCCATGATGTTATGACAGCTGCGCAGAAAGAGGGCATAGCTCTGGAGTGCCTTTGTGTCGTCCGTTCTTATTGTTTGCCATGACAAAGCTTTGTTGATGTACGCGGTAGCAGTTTTGTATGGATTTCCAAAGTGTTCTTGCAGTAGAGTTTTAGCTACAAGATAACCACGGTCAGGCAGCATATGTTGACAACTGCGCACTAATTCACGAGGTTGCCCACGAGTAAATTGCTCCAGATAGTACAAACTGTCGGCAGCAGATGCTTTGGTTTCCACACCTTGCTCAAATGCTTTGATAAATGATCTGTAATTAAGAGGATCCCCATCAAAGATTGGAATATCTCTCGGAGGAAGTGTCATTGAACGCTGCTGATTCACCAAAGCTGCTGTAATTTCAGTTTGTCTGCTCATGATGTTGAGAAGCTCTCCAGGCAGCTGTAAGCTGCTTGATGTTTGACTTTCATTTTGTGTTGAATGTGCTTGTGTTTCTCTTTTGCTTTGCGTTTGTTCCACTTGATGGTGCTGTTGAGTTGATATGCTCCTTTCCTTTGGTCTCACATCCATAAATTTGCTGTTCACTGGGAGTTGGGTGCTTTCTCTTTGACCTTTATGTTTGTCTTTATCATGTGGAATGAATTCTTGAGCCGAAGGGTTTAAGTTGTTCGATTCATTAGTTGCTCCTTTAATGAGTGATGTAGCTTGTTTTAAGTGTATTTGTGATTGACGCTCTTCCTTGGCATCATAAACTTCCATTTTTGCTTCAGATGCCACTAGTTCAGCCTCCAAGTCCAGCAGTTCTTTTCTTTGTCTTAGCTTAGCTTCTTCTTCCTCAATAGCATGCTTCTCCTTTAATATTTTTACACGTGCAAGCACTGCAGCCTTTTCTGCAGCAGCTCTTAGCTTAGCTGATGAGGCACTGGACTTCCCACTTCTTTGACTGTGTTTACTTCCTGCATTTGACACACTGTCTTCTGGGCCAACCTCCTCAATGTCAATTTCATGTTTAGTTTCATTTTGAGAGAGCCACTCATTAACATTCAAAAAGCAATCATTGTTTGGGATCATTTTAGCCTTAAACCATATGTCATGTTTTTCACCTTCTTCATTTGACAATAAACCCATCAATGTTTCATGTAGACCTTTAGCATCATCACACGCATTTTTTAAATCATCAAGAGCACTCAACACCTTTGATTTATCACCATTAGACATTAAATCTTTTATTTCATTTCTGATGTTACTAGCTTTATTTAATTTAGACTTTCTATTGTTTTGTAATTTATCAAGTTTTTCAACCAAACCCTTTTCAGTTAATTTAATAGTACGTTTTTGAGTTTCCCCACCAGCAGCACCCTGTTCATTATCAACATTTTTGTCCATTTCCACAACCTGAGGATCCATAATAAAAGTTCAGTAGATGTAACGCAAAAAGTCAATCCAAAAAAGCGAACACGCAAAAGTCGAGTTGAAAGCGCAAAAGTCAGTTCAATAGAGCGCAAATCAAAGTTCAATCCAGGACACGCGCAAAAGTAGGTCAACCAGTCACGTGATTAGCCGCGGCCGCAACGCGCTAGCTTCCAATATATTCCAAAGATCGCGCTGATTTACCAATGCATTGGATTTACTGTGTGCACACAAAATAGGCCTTTGGTGTAGCGCTACACATACCTCGATCGTTGGGCGCCTTTGTTTCCCTGCTGTCCGGGCGAAGATCAGCGGTGCGCCGGGCTGCTTAGCATTAGCCGATAGCAGGCCTGTACGAGTTCGGTAAAGTTAGCATCATATTCACAGATTCGGACTTCCGAGGTCAATAGCTCCTAAACGAAAAACTCTTGAAAGATAAAAACTTCCACAAATACTCACTGTTACATGGCTAATCGACTACAACAACGTTTTTTGAAATCAGATGTGTATTTTGACCGCAGCGAAATGAATAGCCGCCAATGCGCCACCAGCGCAGAGAAAAGCGCTTAGGGACCGTCAACAAATAGCAATGCAAATGGTTAAATCCTCAATAGCTGCTATGTAAAGTGGTCTACTGTCACCAAATTCACAACATAAGTCAATAATATTAATATCTACCTACTACAACCAAAAGTTTTACATTATGATTCTTTATTACCGTTTTTATGTCAAAATATGATCATTTATGGTTATTATATTTCAATAACTTTTACAATAGGTGTTCTATTGTCACCAAATTCACAGCATAAGTCAAAAATATTAATACCTACCTACTACAACCAAAAGATTTACATTATAAAGCTCTATTTATGTTTTTATGACAAAATATGATCATTAATGGTTATTATTTTTCAATAACTTTTACAATGGGTGGTCAATTGTCACCAAATTCACAACATAGGTCAATAATAACAATATCTACCTACTACAACCAAAGGTTTTACATTATGAAGCTTTATTTCAGTTGTTATGACAAAATATGATCATTTATGGTTATTATATTTCAATAACTTTTACAGTGGGTGTTCTATTGTCACCAAATTCACAGCATAGGTCAATAATAATTATATCTACCTACTACAACCAAAAGTTTTGCATTATGAAACTTAATTTTTGTTTTTAATGCCAAAATATGATAAAATATGATTATTATTTTCAATAGCTTTTACAGTAGGTGGTCTATTGTCATCAAATTCACAACATAGGTCAAAAATATTAATACCTCCCTACTACAACCAAAAGATTTACATTATGAAGCTCTATTTATGTTTTATGACAAAATATGATCATTTATGGTTATTATTTTTCAATAGCTTTTACAATAGGTGGTCTATTGTCACCAAATTCACAACATAGGTCAATAATAGTAATATCTACCTACTACAACCAAGAGTTTTGCATTATCAAACTTAATTTCTGTTTTAATGCCAAAATATGATAAATATGATTATTATTTTCAATAGCTTTTACAGTAGGTGGTCTATTGTCATCAAATTCACAACATAGGTCAAAAATATTAATACCTCCCTACTACAACCAAAAGATTTACATTATGAAGCTTTATTTCAGTTTTTATGACAAAATATGATCATTTATGGTTATTATATTTCAATAACTTTTACAGTGAGTGTTCTATTGTCACCAAATTCACAACATAGGTCAATAATAATTATATCTACCTACTACAACCAAAAGTTTTACATAAGGATTCTTTATTACCTTTTTTATGGCAAAATATGATGAAATATGATTAATATTTTTCAATAACTTTTACAATAGGTGGTCTATTGTCACCAAATTCACAACATAGGTCAATAATAGTAATATCTACCTACTACAACCAAGAGTTTTGCATTATGAAACTTAATTTCTGTTTTTAATGCCAAAATATGATAAAATATGATTATTATTTTCAATAGTTTTACAGTAGGTGGTCTATTGTCACCAAATTCACAACATAAGTCAATAATAACAATATCTACCTACTACAACCAAAGGTTTTACATTATGAAGCTTTATTTCAGTTTTTATGACAAAATATGATGAAATATGATTATTATTTTCAATAGCTTTTACAATGGGTGTTCTATTGTCACCAAATTCACAGCATAGGTCAATAATAATTATATCTACCTACTACAACCAAAAGTTTTACATAAGGATTCTTATTACCTTTTTTATGGCAAAATATGATGAAATATGATTAATATTTTTCAATAGCTTTTACAGTGGGTGTTCTATTGTCACCAAATTCACAGCATAGGTCAATAATAGTAATATCTACCTACTACAACCAAGAGTTTTGCATTATGAAACTTAATTTCTGTTTTTAATGCCAAAATATGATAAAATATGATTATTATTTTCAATAGCTTTTACAGTAGGTGGTCTATTGTCACCAAATTCACAACATAAGTCAATAATAACAATATCTACCTACTACAACCAAAGTTTTACATTATGAAGCTTTATTTCAGTTTTTATGACAAAATATGATAATTATGTTATTTTTTCAATAACTTTTACAATAGGTGGTCTATTGTTATCAAATTCACAACATAGGTCAAAATATAAATACCTACCTACTACAACCAAAGATTTACATTATGAAGCTCTATTTATGTTTTTATGACAAAATATGATCATTTATGGTTATTAATTTTCAATAACTTTTACAATAGGTGGTCTATTGTTATCAAATTCACAACATAGGTCAAAATATCAATACCTACCTACTACAACCAAAAGATTTACATTATGAAGCTCTATTTATGTTTTTATGACAAAATATGATAATTTATNATTTATCAAGCATATTGTAAGCATAGGTAATTTCGTGGTCACAACTTTTGGTCTGGTAATTGATGATAAAACCGTTTTTCTTCTGTTTAGTTTGAGCTTCAGACTTTGGTCCATGAGAAGTTTACAGAAATCTGGTTCATAATTTTTTCTGTAAGATCCTGGTAATGTATTTTTCAGTATTGTGTTCTTTATTTTTTTCCTGTCCTTCTCATAAATAGCTCTGAGGTGTTGTTTTGTTTGCATTCACATTATTTCACCAATGAATCCTGATTATTCGGGTTTTGCTCATTTTTTTTTTCGTTCCAGTTCTGAAATACACTTTCATTTACACCTTGTAGATGTCATTAAGTGCTGTCAGGATTTGATTCTTTGTTTGGTTTTAGACGCCACCACTTCACTGTATACAACTGAATCGTTTTTCGACGTCTTTGATTTTCCTTTATTATCTGTTGAATGGGTGGGCGATATTTGACAAAAAATGTTACATCTCGTTATTTTGGGGGCAAATCTCGATTTTATTCGATATTGTGACGATATTCTGTCGTACAACATAAATGTTGTTATAAATCTGTGTTCAAATGAGTTGCACTGGACAAAAATATTGTTATCAACCTTGAATTCTATTAGGTAAAGGACTGTGGTTTGCGTGTTATTGTGAGTTTGAGGTAGGGCTGTGCAATTAATCCAATTTCCAATTTTCAATTTATGGCTTGTAATGTCACAAAATTATGTATAGTGATTTGGCTGTACTTTATTAAGCTGTCTCTAAATTTCATGATATGGAGGTGGTTTTCGTTACAATTTTAGAATCCGTTTTTTCTATGGAGGTGTCACCATATTTCAGTTTTATCTCTTTACCTCAAAACATTTATTTTATTTTTGGTTTTTTTTTGCTACTGCTTTGGCTTCACTCAAGACTTAGTTCCTACTTTTCTCGGGGCTTGGGGGGTCTGATTTAGGTCTGTAGTGGCAATTTGCGAGTTTTTGGCTACAAATGTGTGAAATTTTCGCCGGATCTTTTATTGTTTGAACATTACTTCAACACAGACGTGCTGTCAGTCCAAAACACACTTTCTTGAAGTGGCACACCCAGCTCCGCCTTGATCATAGTGTTCATTTTTGCTGCGAGAACAGCTGCCGACAGCTCGAGTCGAGGAATAGTCACAGCTTTCAGCGGTGTCACTCTTGCCTTGCCGAGAAGAAAGGCAACATGGATATGGCCTTTCTGATCCACCATACGAATGTATGAGACTATCCCATAGCCTTCTTCACTGGCGTCGGAGAAGTGATGTAACTGTGCCTGCTTTAAAACTGTGAAGTCAGCAGGCTTGATACATCGATCTACACTAAAGGTAGCCAACAGCTCCAACTCCTCCAGCCATTTTTTCCACCTCTGCCAGATATCTTGTGGCAAGGAATCATCCCAGCTGCAGCCTCGCTTGCACAACTCCTGCTGCATAATTTTTGCATGTAGAGTCACAGGCGCCAAGAATCCCAGCGGGTCATACACAGAACTGTTTACAGACAACATGCCACGTCTGGTCAGAGCCTGATGCTTCACCTCCATTTTAAACTTAAACGCATCAGTTTCCACACACCACTGGAGACCAAGAGCCCTTTCTACTGGAAGCTTATCAATATCCAAATCCAACATCTTCAGCTCCTTGGCTCTCTGCTCTTTTGAGATGGCTTGTAGAACAACACGACTGTTGCTTATCCATTTTTCCAACACAAAGCCTCCCTTTCCACATAGAGCAATGAGATCATGTATAAGATGAATAGCCTCCGTCTCCGTGGCAGCACTCTTCAGACAATCATCAACGAAAAGTTCTGTTGTAGGTTTCAATAACCATGGGCTGGGAATTCTGACTCATTTTCTTGTGCAGTTCTTTTCAAGGCATAAGCAGCACAGCTTGGTGATGAGATTGCGCCAAATAAATGCACCGTCATTCGATAAGGTACTGTTCTTGTGATGTGTCACCATTAGGCCACCAGAAAATCGAAGAAAGTCACGGTCTTCTTCTGGCACGCGCACTTGATGGTACCAGAGGTTACGTTAGCGGCACCTGCCGGTCTTTGGCCGGTAAAATGTTGCCGTTGACCGGAAAAATAACGTCCCCGGTCAGCTTGACCGCGAAAATATAGGCGAAAAAATAAAAGTTGAAGAAAAATGGGGAATAATACATGATTTACTGGTAGACTATTTCATGAATTCCACATTAGTATGTTCTGTGTCAGTGCTGGCGCTGCTCGGGTTCAGAAACTAAACGAGGCTCGCGCTGACACACGTGACCCTGGCGCTGCTCGAGATGATTGACAGGTGCTCAGAGAAACGAGCGCGTGCTCGGTAGTGCTGCGTAGACCATGCTTTTTTTTATTCTCAGCTCAAACAAAATGTTTTACTCGCGTGTGAATACAGTGGCTTAATACGCCAAGTGAAGAGAATTGGTGCATGTAATGGAAGTGCGTCGTTTATGAAGTGGAGAAAAAAAAAGAGAAGATGTGCTGATCAGCGTCAGCGAAACAGACGAGTTGCCGCTGGAGACAAACAGGTACAACACTTTATACGTGAAGCCCATCATTAAAACCTCGCGCTGAACTCAGAAAACTCCGGTTTAAAAGTGGGCTGCGTGGTCCCGATGCGCTCCGGGCTTTCGTGTCAGACACACGGGGGTTGATCTTGGCCGGGTCCAGCGCGTGCGTTGTCCCGGGCTCCTGGCTCAAACACACGGGGATCACGCGGACTAATGCTCTGGTTCAGTCCGCAGACAGGCGCGAATCAATGCGCGTGTCATCATTATGATAAGTAAAAGTTAAAGACACCTCATTAACAACGACCAATTTTCGCTTTAAAAATAGATACTGGTTATGCAGGCGAAAGCATGTAGATTACTGCCAAAATTCACGTGCTGTTGTTTGCATAAGACAATAATATGTGACCGGTTGTTCTCCTAATTGACCGGAATTTCCAGACCCCGCCGGTCAAAGTGACCGGCATAAAAAAAGTCTAGCGTAACCTCTGGATGGTACATTGCTTGGATGTCCCCATGAAGCCTATTGGCTGCTGACGAAACCTCATGAGGACACCCAGCAGCATGCTTGTGAGATTTGCCTTGTAAAATTCGTCATTTAGTGACACACCTTTGAATGTTGCTCCACAATCAAAGACCACGCGCAGTGCCCTTTCCTGGGATGATACACCCATGGTGTGGAATGTACCATACTCTTCCATCACTCTTGTTTCACTTGATCTTCAGGCACTCGCTCAGCATAGTTGGATGCAACAATATTCTTCATGTACTTTACATATTCTTGATGGAATTGCTGGTTGTGCACAAATCTTTTCTTTAAGCTCTGGATTCTCTGCTTGGCCACAGCAAGGTTGTTTGTAAGGAGATGCTCTCATTTTTGAAAGGTAAGTTCACACAGTACTTTCCATCCTTTAGCTTAGCAGAAGCGTCCATAATGCTCAGAAATTTTAAATCTTCTCGTGACATTTCTTGTTTATCTGCATGCTTTTCACAGAAATCATGATTGTACTGGTTCATAAGCAGCTCTTCCAATTTGCTAACAGAAATTCTGTTTACAGTCACACTTGCCGCTTCCGAATCAGTGTTTCCATCCAATGGGCCATTTACCACCCAGCCGAGCACAGTTTTGACTGCATATGGTCCATTTTCTTGACTGTTGATGACCTCCCATGGTTCGAGTAGCTTGGGCGCATTTGTGCC
This sequence comes from Mugilogobius chulae, assembly GCA_038363315.1. Lineage (NCBI taxonomy): Eukaryota > Metazoa > Chordata > Actinopteri > Gobiiformes > Gobiidae > Mugilogobius > Mugilogobius chulae. Next base: position 23,809,144 of record CM076396.1, on the reverse strand, counting down.
AATCAACAAGTCGACCTCAGCATGTATGGCTGGCATGTGCACCTTTGCCAAATAGGGCCACCTTTCAAGATCTTCAGCCTTTGCCATGTCCTCAGTGGTGACAGGCATTTGTTGCTGCGTGATGACCTCAGGAAGACGATAAAACTGAACTCTCTAGCCCAGCAACTTCAAGATTACACAGTGAAAAAGTCGGACATTGCTTTGTTTGTCCCATTGTTCGTAGCAGAATTTGTGTGCGTTTTCCAGTGAGGCATAATCGATGCATAAGTTGTTCTGAGCAAAATGTTCCTGTGCTGCCGGGATCCAGAAATGCATACGTTTCAATCACGCAGTTGCCCTTAGCAGCCTTGACTTTCACGGGAAGTATTGACAGCATTATGTGCTCCTTGCCGGCCCCTGTATGTCCACATGTCGTGTGAGAAGTTGGCACTTGTACAGATGTTTGCATGATACGTTCTGGGGCACTTGTTTGTCTATTTATATGGAGACAGTACTGTTGGATGATTTTGGCTACAAATTTCACACGTAAGCCTTGCTTCACAATCACGACTAATGTGGCCTTGTCTCAGACAGCCAAAACACACTCCCTTTTTCTTCAACAGAAACACCTTGTCCATGTGTCGTTTCTTCTTAAACTGCTTACAATGTTCCAACGAATGTTCCATAGAGCAGCAAACACAATGTTCTCTTTTGTTCTGCTTTGTACTCGAGCAGGGCTGCTGACTTTCTTCGTCCAGTGCACCCTCACTTGTCACTGTACTAGCCACCACATTTCCTCTGGCTCTGTTAAAAGTCTGTGATTTCGGAGCTCTTGACGTTGTTGGATTAATATTGTATTCTTGTAGATCACCGAAGAAGGGTCAGACAGAATTTTTACATGACGCTCAATAAACTCCACCATGTCACTGAAACCAGCTCTATATCCAGTAGACTCTATTATGTCATGTGCCTTGCTCCTCCAGCGTTCTCTCAACTTATATGGCAACTTGGCCAGTATAGCTCTCATATTCACCGGCATGTCCAGTTCCTGCACATACTCCAGCTCCTCCATGATGTTATGACAGCTGCGCAGAAAGAGGGCATAGCTCTGGAGTGCCTTTGTGTCGTCCGTTCTTATTGTTTGCCATGACAAAGCTTTGTTGATGTACGCGGTAGCAGTTTTGTATGGATTTCCAAAGTGTTCTTGCAGTAGAGTTTTAGCTACAAGATAACCACGGTCAGGCAGCATATGTTGACAACTGCGCACTAATTCACGAGGTTGCCCACGAGTAAATTGCTCCAGATAGTACAAACTGTCGGCAGCAGATGCTTTGGTTTCCACACCTTGCTCAAATGCTTTGATAAATGATCTGTAATTAAGAGGATCCCCATCAAAGATTGGAATATCTCTCGGAGGAAGTGTCATTGAACGCTGCTGATTCACCAAAGCTGCTGTAATTTCAGTTTGTCTGCTCATGATGTTGAGAAGCTCTCCAGGCAGCTGTAAGCTGCTTGATGTTTGACTTTCATTTTGTGTTGAATGTGCTTGTGTTTCTCTTTTGCTTTGCGTTTGTTCCACTTGATGGTGCTGTTGAGTTGATATGCTCCTTTCCTTTGGTCTCACATCCATAAATTTGCTTTTCACTGGGAGTTGGGTGCTTTCTCTTTGACCTTTTGTTTGTCTTTATCATGTGGAATGAATTCTTGAGCAGAAGGGTTTAAGTTGTTCGATTCATTAGTTGCTCCTTTAATGAGTGATGTAGCTTGTTTTAAATGTATTTGTGATTGACGCTCTTCCTTGGCATCATAAACTTCCATTTTTGCTTCAGATGCCACTAGTTCAGCCTCCAAGTCCAGCAGTTCTTTTCTTTGTCTTAGCTTAGCTTCTTCTTCCTCAATAGCATGCTTCTCCTTTAATATTTTTACACGTGCAAGCACTGCAGCCTTTTCTGTAGCAGCTCTTAGCTTAGCTGATGAGGCACTGGACTTCCCACTTCTTTGACTGTGTTTACTTCCTGCATTTGACACACTGTCTTCTGGGCCAACCTCCTCAATGTCAATTTCATGTTTAGTTTCATTTTGAGAGAGCCACTCATTAACATTCAAAAAGCAATCATTGTTTGGGATCATTTTAGCCTTAAACCATATGTCATGTTTTTCACCTTCTTCATTTGACAATAAACCCATCAATGTTTCATGTAGACCTTTAGCATCATCACATACATTTTTTAAATCATCAAGAGCACTCAACACCTTTGATTTATCACCATTAGACATTAAATCTTTTATTTCATTTCTGATGTTACTAGCTTTATTTAATTTAGACTTTCTATTGTTTTGTAATTTATCAAGTTTTTCAACCAAACCCTTTCAGTTAATTTAATAGTACGTTTTTGAGTTTCCCCACCAGCAGCACCCTGTTCATTATCAACATTTTGTCCATTTCCACAACCTGAGGCTCCATAATAAAAGTTCAGTTCATGTAATGCAATAAAGTCATCCAAAAAAGCGAACACGCAAAAGTCGATTTGAAAGCGTAAAAGTCGGTTCAAATAGAGCGCAAATCAAAGTTCAATCCAGGACACGCGCAAAAGTAGGTCAACCAGTCACGTGATTAGCCGCGGCCGCAACGCGCTAGCTTCCAATATATTCCAAAGATCGCGCAGATTTACGAATGCATTGGATTTACTGTGTGCACACAAAATAGGCCTTTGGTGTAGCGCTACACATACCTCGATCGTTGGGCGCCTTGTTTCCCTGCTGTCCAGGCGAAGATCAGCGGTGCGCCGGGCTGCTTAGCATTAGCCGATAGCAGGCCTGTACGAGTTCGGTAAAGTTAGCATCATATTCACAGATTCGGACTTCCGAGGTCAATAGCTCCTAAACGAAAAACTCTTGAAAGATAAAAACTTCCACAAATACTCACTGTTACATGGCTAATCGACTACAACAACGTTTTTTGAAATCAGATGTGTATTTTGACCGCAGCGAAATGAATAGCCGCCAATGCGCCACCAGCGCAGAGAAAAGCGCTTAGGGACCGTCAACAAATAGCAATGCAAATGGTTAAATCCTCAATAGCTGCTATGTAAAGTGGTCTACTGTCACCAAATTCACAACATAAGTCAATAATATTAATATCTACCTACTACAACCAAAAGTTTTACATTATGATTCTTTATTACCGTTTTTATGTCAAAATATGATCATTTATGGTTATTATATTTCAATAACTTTTACAATAGGTGTTCTATTGTCACCAAATTCACAGCATAAGTCAAAAATATTAATACCTACCTACTACAACCAAAAGATTTACATTATAAAGCTCTATTTATGTTTTTATGACAAAATATGATCATTAATGGTTATTATTTTTCAATAACTTTTACAATGGGTGGTCAATTGTCACCAAATTCACAACATAGGTCAATAATAACAATATCTACCTACTACAACCAAAGGTTTTACATTATGAAGCTTTATTTCAGTTGTTATGACAAAATATGATCATTTATGGTTATTATATTTCAATAACTTTTACAGTGGGTGTTCTATTGTCACCAAATTCACAGCATAGGTCAATAATAATTATATCTACCTACTACAACCAAAAGTTTTGCATTATGAAACTTAATTTTTGTTTTTAATGCCAAAATATGATAAAATATGATTATTATTTTCAATAGCTTTTACAGTAGGTGGTCTATTGTCATCAAATTCACAACATAGGTCAAAAATATTAATACCTCCCTACTACAACCAAAAGATTTACATTATGAAGCTCTATTTATGTTTTTATGACAAAATATGATCATTTATGGTTATTATTTTTCAATAGCTTTTACAATAGGTGGTCTATTGTCACCAAATTCACAACATAGGTCAATAATAGTAATATCTACCTACTACAACCAAGAGTTTTGCATTATCAAACTTAATTTCTGTTTTAATGCCAAAATATGATAAAATATGATTATTATTTTCAATAGCTTTTACAGTAGGTGGTCTATTGTCATCAAATTCACAACATAGGTCAAAAATATTAATACCTCCCTACTACAACCAAAAGATTTACATTATGAAGCTTTATTTCAGTTTTTATGACAAAATATGATCATTTATGGTTATTATATTTCAATAACTTTTACAGTGAGTGTTCTATTGTCACCAAATTCACAACATAGGTCAATAATAATTATATCTACCTACTACAACCAAAAGTTTTACATAAGGATTCTTTATTACCTTTTTTATGGCAAAATATGATGAAATATGATTAATATTTTTCAATAACTTTTACAATAGGTGGTCTATTGTCACCAAATTCACAACATAGGTCAATAATAGTAATATCTACCTACTACAACCAAGAGTTTTGCATTATGAAACTTAATTTCTGTTTTTAATGCCAAAATATGATAAAATATGATTATTATTTTCAATAGTTTTACAGTAGGTGGTCTATTGTCACCAAATTCACAACATAAGTCAATAATAACAATATCTACCTACTACAACCAAAGGTTTTACATTATGAAGCTTTATTTCAGTTTTTATGACAAAATATGATGAAATATGATTATTATTTTTCAATAGCTTTTACAATGGGTGTTCTATTGTCACCAAATTCACAGCATAGGTCAATAATAATTATATCTACCTACTACAACCAAAAGTTTTACATAAGGATTCTTTATTACCTTTTTTATGGCAAAATATGATGAAATATGATTAATATTTTTCAATAGCTTTTACAGTGGGTGTTCTATTGTCACCAAATTCACAGCATAGGTCAATAATAGTAATATCTACCTACTACAACCAAGAGTTTTGCATTATGAAACTTAATTTCTGTTTTTAATGCCAAAATATGATAAAATATGATTATTATTTTCAATAGCTTTTACAGTAGGTGGTCTATTGTCACCAAATTCACAACATAAGTCAATAATAACAATATCTACCTACTACAACCAAAGGTTTTACATTATGAAGCTTTATTTCAGTTTTTATGACAAAATATGATAATTTATGGTTATTATTTTTCAATAACTTTTACAATAGGTGGTCTATTGTTATCAAATTCACAACATAGGTCAAAAATATCAATACCTACCTACTACAACCAAAAGATTTACATTATGAAGCTCTATTTATGTTTTTATGACAAAATATGATCATTTATGGTTATTAATTTTCAATAACTTTTACAATAGGTGGTCTATTGTTATCAAATTCACAACATAGGTCAAAAATATCAATACCTACCTACTACAACCAAAAGATTTACATTATGAAGCTCTATTTATGTTTTTATGACAAAATATGATAATTTATGGTTATTATTTTTCAATAACTTTTACAATAGGTGGTCTATTGTCACCAAAATCACAACATAAGTCAATAATAACAATATCTACCTACTACAACCAAAGGTTTTACATTGTGAAGCTTTATTTTAGTTTTTATGACAAAATATGATGAAATATGATTATTATATTTCAATAGCTTTTATAATAGGTGGTCTATTGTCACCAAATTCACAACATAAGTCAATAATAACAATATCTACCTACTACAACCAAAGGTTTTACATTTGAAGCTTTATTTTAGTTTTTATGACAAAATATGATGAAATATGATTATTCTTTTTCAATAGCTTTTACAATGGGTGTTCTATTGTCACCAAATTCACAACATAGGTCAATAAAAATTATATCCACCTACTACAAACAAAATTTTACATTAGGATTCTTCATTACCTTTTATATGGCAAAATATTATGAAATTTGATTAATATTTTTCAATAGCTTTTACAATAGGTGGTCTATTGTCACCAAATTCACAGCATAAGTCAATAATATTAATATATGCCTACAACAACCAAGAGTTTTTCATTATGAAGCTTTATTTTTGTTTTGTATGACATGACATATTTTCAATAGCTTTTACAGTAGATGGTCTATTGACACCAAATTCACAACATAAAGCAATTGTGGTAATATGTAACTGCTACAACCTTAAAAATTGCAATGTGAAGCTTTATTGCTTTTTAAATGGCAAAATATGATGAAATATGAATATTAATTTCCAATAGCTTTTACACTAAATGGTCTACTGTCTCCAAATTTACAACGTAAGTCAATAATAAAAATATACCTACTGCAATCAACATTTTTACATTACAAAGCCTAATCAATGTTTTTATGACAAAATATGAACAATTTCTTTGAATATAAAGCTTTATACACCACCTGCTTTGTAAAAGCTTGTGAAAATTTTAACTTAAAAATGATCATATTTTTCATAAAAACTGCATGAAAACGGCATGATGTAAAATTTTTGGCGTAGTGGGTAGATATTACCAATATTGTTTCATGTAGTGATTTTAGTGGAAATAGAACACCTACTGGTAAAGCTATTAAACATTAATACTCATCATAATTCATCATATTTTATCATAAAAAACAATGAAAAAATTCATAATGTCATTTGTTTTTTAATTGTAGTAGACATTACCATTATTGATTTATGCTGTGATTTTTGGTGACAATAGACTACCTATTGTAAAAAAGTTAGATTTTACCATATAATAGACCATATAATAGACCCTATCAAAAGTGATTGAAAATTAATATTCCCATTACATCATATTTGGCCATCTAAAAAACAATAAAGCTTCACGGTGTATTTTTTGAGGTTGTAGTAGATATTACCCTAATTGCCTTGTGTTGTAAATTTGGAGACAGTCGACCATTTAGTGTAAAAGCTATTGAAAATTAATAACCATAAATGGTCATATTCTGTCATAAAAACATAAATAGAGCTTCATAATGTAAATCTTTTGATTGTAGTAGGTAGGTATTAATATTTTTGACCTATGTTGTGAATTTGATGACAATAGAACACCCACTGTAAAAGCTATTGAAAAATATTAATCATATTTCATCATATTTTGCCATAAAAAAGGTAATAAAGAATCCTAATGTAAAATTTTTGTTTGTAGTAGGTGGATATAATTTTTATTGACCTATGTTGTGAATTTGGTGACAATAGAACACCCATTGTAAAAGCTATTGAAAAAGAATAATCATATTTCATCATATTTTGTCATAAAAACTAAAATAAAGCTTCATAATGTAAAACCTTTGGTTGTAGTAGGTAGATATTGTTATTATTGACTTATGTTGTGAATTTGGTGACAATAGACCACCTATTATAAAAGCTATTGAAATATAATAATATATTTCATCATATTTTGTCATAAAAACTGAAATAAAGCTTCATAATGTAAAACGTTTGGTTGTAGTAGGTAGATATTGTTATTATTGACTTATGTTGTGATTTTGGTGACAATAGACCACCTATTGTAAAAGTTATTGAAAAATAATAACCATAAATTATCATATTTTGTCATAAAAACATAAATAGAGCTTCATAATGTAAATCTTTTGGTTGTAGTAGGTAGGTATTGATATTTTTGACCTATGTTGTGAATTTGATAACAATAGACCACCTATTGTAAAAGTTATTGAAAATTAATAACCATAAATGATCATATTTTGTCATAAAAACATAAATAGAGCCTCATAGTGTAAATCTTTTGGTTGTAGTAGGTAGGTATTGATATTTTTGACCTATGTTGTGAATTTGATAACAATAGACCATCTATTGTAAAAGTTATTGAAAATTAATAACCATAAATTATCATATTTTGTCATAAAAACATAAATAGAGCTTCATAATGTAAATCTTTTGGTTGTAGTAGGGAGGTATTAATATTTTTGACCTATGTTGTGAATTTGATGACAATAGACTACCTACTGTAAAAGCTATTGAAAATAATAATCATATTTTATCATATTTTGGCATTAAAAACAAAATTAAGTTTCATAATGCAAAACTTTTGGTTGTAGTAGGTAGATATAATTATTATTGACCTATGCTGTGAATTTGGTGAGAATAGAACACCCACTGTAAAAGCTATTGAAAAATAATAATCATATTTCATCATATTTTGTCATAAAAACTGAAATAAAGCTTCATAATGTAAAACCTTTGGTTGTAGTAGGTAGATATTGTTATTATTGACTTATGTTGTGATTTTGGTGACAATTGACCACCTATTGTAAAAGTTATTGAAAAATAATAACCATAAATGATCATATTTCGTCATAAAAACGGTAATAAAGATTCCTTATGTAAAACTTTTGGTTGTAGTAGGTAGATATAATTATTATTGACCTATGCTGTGAATTTGGTGACAATAGAACACCCACTGTAAAAGCTATTGAAAAATAATAATCATATTTCATCATATTTTGTCATAAAAACTGAAATAAAGCTTCATAATGTAAAACCTTTGGTTGTAGTAGGTAGATATTGTTATTATTGACTTATGTTGTGATTTTGGTGACAATGACCACCTATTGTAAAAGTTATTGAAAAATAATAACCATAAATGATCATATTTCGTCATAAAAACGGTAATAAAGATTCCTTATGTAAAACTTTTGGTTGTAGTAGGTAGATATAATTATTATTGACCTATGCTGTGAATTTGATGACAATAGAACACCCATTGTAAAAGCTATTGAAAAATAATAATCATATTTCATCATATTTTGTCATAAAAACTGAAATAAAGCTTCATAATGTAAAACCTTTGGTTGTAGTAGGTAGATATTGTTATTATTGACTTATGTTGTGAATTTGGTGACAATAGACCACCTACTGTAAAAGCTATTGAAAATAATAATCATATTTTATCATATTTTGGCATTAAAAACAGAAATTAAGTTTCATAATGCAAAACTCTTGGTTGTAGTAGGTAGATATTACTATTATTGACCTATGCTGTGAATTTGGTGACAATAGAACACCCACTGTAAAAGCTATTGAAAAATATTAATCATATTTCATCATATTTTGCCATAAAAAAGGTAATAAAGAATCCTTATGTAAAACTTTTGGTTGTAGTAGGTAGATATAATTATTATTGACCTATGCTGTGAATTTGGTGACAATAGAACACCCATTGTAAAAGCTATTGAAAAATAATAATCATATTTCATCATATTTTGTCATAAAAACTGAAATAAAGCTTCATAATGTAAAACCTTTGGTTGTAGTAGGTAGATATTGTTATTATTGACTTATGTTGTGAATTTGGTGACAATAGACCACCTACTGTAAAAACTATTGAAAATAATAATCATATTTTATCATATTTTGGCATTAAAAACAGAAATTAAGTTTCATAATGCAAAACTCTTGGTTGTAGTAGGTAGATATTACTATTATTGACCTATGTTGTGAATTTGGTGACAATAGACCACCTATTGTAAAAGTTATTGAAAAATATTAATCATATTTCATCATATTTTGCCATAAAAAAGGTAATAAAGAATCCTTATGTAAAACTTTTGGTTGTAGTAGGTAGATATAATTATTATTGACCTATGTTGTGAATTTGGTGACAATAGAACACTCACTGTAAAAGTTATTGAAATATAATAACCATAAATGATCATATTTTGTCATAAAAACTGAAATAAAGCTTCATAATGTAAATCTTTTGGTTGTAGTAGGGAGGTATTAATATTTTTGACCTATGTTGTGAATTTGATGACAATAGACCACCTACTGTAAAAGCTATTGAAAATAATAATCATATTTTATCATATTTTGGCATTAAAACAGAAATTAAGTTTGATAATGCAAAACTCTTGGTTGTAGTAGGTAGATATTACTATTATTGACCTATGTTGTGAATTTGGTGACAATAGACCACCTATTGTAAAAGCTATTGAAAAATAATAACCATAAATGATCATATTTTGTCATAAAAACATAAATAGAGCTTCATAATGTAAATCTTTTGGTTGTAGTAGGGAGGTATTAATATTTTTGACCTATGTTGTGAATTTGATGACAATAGACCACCTACTGTAAAAGCTATTGAAAATAATAATCATATTTTATCATATTTTGGCATTAAAAACAAAAATTAAGTTTCATAATGCAAAACTTTTGGTTGTAGTAGGTAGATATAATTATTATTGACCTATGCTGTGAATTTGGTGACAATAGAACACCCACTGTAAAAGTTATTGAAATATAATAACCATAAATGATCATATTTTGTCATAACAACTGAAATAAAGCTTCATAATGTAAAACCTTTGGTTGTAGTAGGTAGATATTGTTATTATTGACCTATGTTGTGAATTTGGTGACAATTGACCACCCATTGTAAAAGTTATTGAAAAATAATAACCATTAATGATCATATTTTGTCATAAAAACATAAATAGAGCTTTATAATGTAAATCTTTTGGTTGTAGTAGGTAGGTATTAATATTTTTGACTTATGCTGTGAATTTGGTGACAATAGAACACCTATTGTAAAAGTTATTGAAATATAATAACCATAAATGATCATATTTTGACATAAAAACGGTAATAAAGAATCATAATGTAAAACTTTTGGTTGTAGTAGGTAGATATTAATATTATTGACTTATGTTGTGAATTTGGTGACAGTAGACCACTTTACATAGCAGCTATTGAGGATTTAACCATTTGCATTGCTATTTGTTGACGGTCCCTAAGCGCTTTTCTCTGCGCTGGTGGCGCATTGGCGGCTATTCATTTCGCTGCGGTCAAAATACACATCTGATTTCAAAAAACGTTGTTGTAGTCGATTAGCCATGTAACAGTGAGTATTTGTGGAAGTTTTTATCTTTCAAGAGTTTTTCGTTTAGGAGCTATTGACCTCGGAAGTCCGAATCTGTGAATATGATGCTAACTTTACCGAACTCCGCCAGTTCGCCGCTCACAGCTCCACGTAGCGGCTCACACACAGGTCCCGCATGTCTTCCAAAGTCATCGATGCATTCAGAAAGTCCAATCGGCAGGTTTTTGACAGTATAGAAGCCAGTCTAATACTGCGCTAATGTGAAGCGTTGTCCCCAGGCTCCGGCTACGACGCGCTAGGCAGCTATGCTTTACCTTTGTGTGTGTGAAATCAAGCAGTCCAAGGCCCAGTAGATTTGCACAGTTCATATATTTATTCCATAGTAGTGCAAATGCAGTCATCAAAAGGCAAATTATTCCATTAACACGAAGAACAAAAAGCAGCACACTCCGCCAAAGCGGTCAAAAACCTTTTGCCCTTCCGGGTTCAACACCTGCCCACTACCTGTTGCCCTGCCTAATATGCACCATGTTAATAGTGCCATCTAGTGGGCAATAGGACCCACAACACAGTCAGTTTTACATATTTGGCTCCTATACTAAACTACAAACGGATGCACTCATCTTTAAAGATTTAAGAAATAAAGTTGTTGAAATGAGAAAGTCAAGGTCCTCATATATAACAAAATTGAACATAAATGAAGTTGTATTTAATTACCTTCTAAATATCACCAATGAATTTAACTCATATTTTATTAATTCAACTTGCAAAAATGTTACTCCAATTTTGCTGGCATGTAATGAGGTGGAGGATTCACCTTCAAATTTTAACATTACAACAGTGGATCAAGATAAGATTCATAAAATTATAAACCATTTAAATAGTTCCAAATCAAAAGATATTTATGAATTAAACACTTTTTAAGGTCCTCGAGAAGCTTGTGGCTGAACAATTATGACATATTTGGAAGAAAAACAATGACTTAGCCCTAAACAATTTGGATTTCGGTATCGGGACCAATTTCACCCACTTTTCTTGGCAACACATGACATAATATTGTCCTCGAGATGTGTGTAAACTTTAAATGACCCCATGACGTCTGACTTTTTTAAAGAGGCATTCGCACGGATTCATTTCTGTAATTTTATTGTTTTTACGGGTGAATCTCACAAAAAAAGCTTCAATCAAACTAATTCTTTTCAAGAAATAAATAACAAAATGTGAAGTATATGTGTACATATTTGTATTGTTTTTCAAATACATTTTAGCATATTTTAAAGCCTGTTTTGAAAAAAAAGGTCAAAAAAATTTTCATTACACTATAAAAATTCCAAAAATGACAAGGAAACAAATACATTTTGGGTTTTTTTCAAATCATATTCATCATATACATTCAGAAGACTGCTAAAACATAAATTAATAATTTTCTTATTTGTATTATTTTTCTTTTTAAAAACAATTTGATCTCATTTCCACAACACTCTCTCTCCATAGCGACCTTAACTTTTAAATATTTCAGAGATTTTTTGTGCATTTAAAAAACATATTAATACCCAGATTCTACTTATTCATTGAGTACTTTGATGCATGTTTAAATCCTGTTTTATATTTTAATAAGAAAATTTGTTGTGTTTCGGTAATGATATATATATATATTAATGTAAGACAAATATATAATATTATATAAATATATAATATTCATTCATTCATTCATTTTCTACCGCTTAATCCCGTTAGGGGTCGCGGGTGACTGGAGCCTATCCCAGTGACTTTGGGCCTTAGGCGGGGAACACCCTGGACAGTGGCCAACTCGTCGCAGGGTTAGACAGACAAACATTCACTCTCTCATTCACTCTCAGGGAAATTTACAGTGATGCCCAATGAACCTAAACATGCATGTTTTTGGAGGAAACCGGAGTACCCGGAGAAAACCCACGGTGACACGGGCAGAACATGCAAACTCCACCCAGAGAGATGGTGAGATGTTGATATGTTGATATGGTCCGACCCGGGAGTCGAACCCACAACCTCCTTGTTGGGAAGCCAGAGCTCTAACCACTCTGCCACCGTGCACCCCTTAAATATATAATATGTATGTATATGTAAGGGATTGGCCACTAGGTGGTAGACTTGCATTTTTGTTTTCTTAAGAGATCGCCTTTTTGAGTTTTGGCCTTTCATGTCCTAGTTCGGCCACCGTAGCGGCAGCGTCAAGAGGCTGCGCAGTTCATCATTTTTCCTCTTTCTTCTGCCCTTACTTCGTAAGGTACGCACTGACAAATGTTCCACATGTAATCCATTAATATCTTTGTTTTTATTTGCCATCTACACGTTAAATCTAGTCAGTTTACCGCCTCGGGTGTTCTGCTAAATATTAATACTGTTCTTTGTGACCCGAAAAAGTATTTTGATTGTTTTATTTGCACTTGAACTTAAGCTAGCGGCATGCACAGTAGTGCTGGTTATATTTGTACTTGTATGGATAATCCACATTTTCACACTGTTAGTTGCACTATATAAAAGGTGAATTTATTTTAGTTAGGAGAAAATTGTATTAGATAACTAATTAGCATGCTTGCTGTCTCTCTTTCTTCTGCCCTTACTTCGTAAGGTTCCATGAGCCAAGCAACTGTAAAACACCTATCATCATCTGAGAGCAAAATAAATGTGTCTCCTGCCGCATGTTCCACAATCAAAAAGAACCACTGTGTCTGCTGTGCTCCTTTCTGCACCACACCAAGCCACTCCATCACTGAAACACAACGCAGAGTCCATAAGCCGGGTGTGCAGAGACATTCAAGGACCACACATAGACAAAGACAGTACAACAGGGTTACATATATAATATAATAAATCTAGTTTTGGCTGAATGATGCTCTGTTTTAGGCATATCTCTCTGTAGAAGGATTTGCTGCCTGTAATTATGCCCCCTTTACTTGAGCGTGTGATATTGAGCACACCATTCAACATTTTTTTTCTGTCATAGTATTTTCTTAAGTCCTCCCTCAAAAATTTTTTTTTTTTTCATATTGATTTTTTTGTTTTCATTTTTCCATTTTGCTTCAATTTGTAATATCTGCAATGACAAATTGAGTAATATTGTTTTAGGAAAACAAAGAACAAAATAAAATAATAATAACAGCAATCTCCAATTTTCGGTAGTCTTCCAATAGTTCAGAGTAAATGTTTTCCCGAAACTTTTGCATCCTCAAAACCCACACACACACATACTTGTCTTTATCATATTGTGGGGACGCATGACTAGAACATGCCTTGTGGGAACGTCCCTTTCTGCTGGTTCTACAGCGACTAACCCTACTTTCCTGAATAGTATAGACTTTCTGGAAATATTGACAGATGATTTATGACAACAACCTTTTGCTTCATACATGAAATATATGTTTCTTGTGTTTTTGGTTTGTTGTAACGTGAATCAGCCTAACTTAGCTGAGCTGTGGCGGTGTAAATGTGGCTCCTCGTCACATTGTGCAGATTCACATCCACAAGAGCAGATTTTTTATGAAACGGCCCTAGACTCTCTCTTTAAATCCATGTACAGTGATAAAGTCCAAACATCCAGACTGTGCAGCATTCGGTCCCAGCTTTTCCCCAAACAACCATCTTATTGACCTTCCGTTGCTACAACGGGGTTGTTGTTGTATTTCCGGGTCACAGATTTTTTAAGTGGCTGTGTGCACGGAATTTCAGTTGGCTTGCGATTGTTCAAAAATGCTAAAATGCTAACTTCTGTACATACGACCACTTCCTGTTAGCGTTAGCATTTAGACACAAACACGTCTCTTTTTAAACACACAAGAGCCCTCTGGTGAAATATTCCTCTAAAATTCCTCAAAACAGTATTTATTTGTTTTACACTGATGTAATGAAAACCTCATTGAAAAGCATTGGACAGGAAGTGGTTGTGTGTACAGGATGTAGCCATTTTGAACGTATGCAAGACAACTGCACTGAGCCAATTGTAGTTTGACTAATCTTTAGCTTTTTAATTTTACAAAAACAACTATTTCATTTGAGAACGATTGGTAAAGAATAGTAATAATCTCATCTGAAATGTGATATACTGTATGTCCCCGTTTAGTCACTGCATCAACACACTTTCTATGCGTTAGCTTTCTGACTCACATGAAATGACCTGGGTCCTCGCTGTGGTCCTCATTGTGGTCCTCGCTGTGGTCCTCATTGTAGTCCTCATTGTGGTTCTTAGTGTGGTCCTCGGTGTGGTCCTCAGTCTCCATCTGCACACACACACAAACACTCTCACTCACTCCCTGAGAACAGGACATGTGAACACTGTAGACAGATGTGAGAGTAGGTATATTCAAATAAAACACTTTTATAACACATTTTCAATCTGTGATTAACAGAGGTTATGCAGGTGACATCACATCATTCTAAATGTTCATGCTGAGGATGCATGAGAGTTAATGGAGGGAAAAGACATTTTCTCTTGTAATAGTTCAATAAACAGCTAAAACAAGAAAAATAATCTACAGTTTGATAACTAATTCAACCCACCACAAGTCTACTGAGCACTGGGTTTGTAAGTGACATGTAAAAGAAGAAAATCAAGTCAACAGTTGTAGCAAAGCAGATAAACTTTAGCTTCTCACATTTATCAGACATTAAAATCACACACAGTTGAACTTATTACCTTTTTCTTTAAAAAAAAAAGATGTTTTTGAGTTCATTTGTTGCAGTTAACATGTCCTGACCTAAATCATCAACTGCTGTTGCAGACAAGTTTGTAGCAGACAAGTCGTTGCCACGACAACAAAGAAATACATGGAAGAAATGCCACTCATTAATGTTGCTAAGCAAAATGATGTCAGTGCATAACCTCTATTAGTGACAAGTAATCAGCTACAAATGTGTCTTAGCTATAGAATGTTGTTATGTCCTGTGAATAAACAAATGTGATTGGTTTGCGAGGTTCAACATTCACTTTACAGTTTTTTGACCAGATATTCCCTTAAGAGTTCAAGTTGGAATAGGGAACTTTTTGAGTGGTAAATGAGTAAACTTGGGTAAAAATGAGTAAGCTCCCCCACCTTTAAACCAGTGTTTCACAGCCAGGGAACCTCTGAAGGCAAACAAACCCTCACAGCAAGTCTTTGGAAGGATTTCAGGCTTCAAAAACAGATTCAATTAATTTTGGTTTTTGTGGACAATTTTGAATCAGTTTAGAGAAAATAGAGAGAGTAATAATCAATAAAGCATTAGGACGATAGTAACAATAACTGGGAAACAAATGTGTTTGTTCATAAAAGCTACTCAGAGTGTGATACCCAGATTAAGGAATACTAGATTGGGAACCACTAAGTTAAACTGTCTGAGATGACGACATCATCTCATAAAGTTTTATTATTGTTCTGCCATTACTTTAGGTGATTTAGTGACAGTGTATAGACCTCCACTAGTCAGATTTGGGATTTGATGTTTTATTAATTGTATTTAAACAGTTTAAGTTTAAGTTGAGTCGCTTAAACAAAACATTTTCCAAAAGAAAATGATCAGCTCCAGCTGCAGACCTGCCTCTTACACAATAGAATGTTCATTTCTACAGTAAAGTTTTGCAATACTTAATGATGTCATTTCATTACAGTAAATAGTTAGTATTTGTAACTTAGTTCCACCCAGCACTGCCAACAGGACAAGTGAACAACCAGAACCATCAGATGTTTGAGCAGAAACCAGCCTAAACATGAGAGATTTGCGAAAGAAATAACACAAAAAAAAACCATATCACTTGTTTTTACTTATGGCCAACGTTTTATGGCTCAACTCTGTATCATTTTTGAGAAATCTTTATGTTAAAATTGCAGTAACTGCAAATTTATCAGCAAAACCAAGGAAAAGTGCAGTGACTGTGTTTGAAACGGTCAGTTAGAACATTCCGAGCTGCAGTTACTGCACTTTACCTTTGTTTTACTGGAGACTTTGGCTCAACGAGCAGAAATGTTTTTATGTCTCATTTAAAGGAGACCTATTGTGTTTTTTGTATGTTTGGGAAGAAACTATGCCATATGCAGATCAATAATGTGAACCACAAAAATGATCTAAAAGAGGTACTTTGACTTCCTGTTCAAAACGGCAGAACTGAAAAACTTTCATTTAGCAAGCCACAGATTTTAAATGATCATAGTTGTTGGAAAGTGACTACATAACAGCTTTGAACCTAAACTATGTTTAACTCCCCTCTGAATCTAAATTTTAATGTAGTCACAAGTAAATAAGGATACTTGGTAGGTGAAAACAGGGATTTTCTGAACCTTCAAGCATCAGCTCCAGGACTCAAACACGCATGAATCAATCCAAATACAACTTCAGAAAATACTGTTGTAGCAAGGTTAAAAACCCCAAAAGGTTCATTTTACATAAAAGGTCTCCTTTAAAAATAATGTAGAAACTTTCACAATGTATTTTTAACTAACACCTAAAATAAATACTTATCAATTTAGTGGTATAAAATCTCCCCAAATGTGTTTTCTCATTTACTGTTTTTAGGAACACATTTTGAGCTTAAGAATAAATTTAATTATTATTAATTGCGCAGTATAATATACGTAAACACAAACCTTAGTAGCTAGATTACACCATTAACATTAGTTAACGTTAGTTAGCAAACACAGAGGCAACGGCAGAGTTGTGCTCAAACAGCGCTACTCTCCCCGGTGTGTGTCCCCCACATAGACTGATATATACAGTCTATGGTCCCCCACAAACCGGCCTTCAAACACCGGTGTCTTTCCGTTGTCTTACCGTGGTGTTTTCGTTGCTTCCGCCGTGTGACTGACGAGCTGAAAAGTTTCGTTTAACGACACTAAACTGTGTGTAGCCTGTCGCTTCGTTACTGCCGTTACCCGGGAAACCACGCACGAGCGCGCGTGCGTGCGTGCGTGCTGCGATCTATCTCCTGCCTCCTGTCTCCTACCTCTTGTTTCCTAACAGGTTCTCAGATGAGTGAAGAGAGAAGACGAGACATTTTCTTAAGGGATTTTCTCTCAGAAGACATTTAATTGAATGTCTATGAGTTTTACTCAATGAGTTAAAATAATGACTAGAGAGTGCGTGGGTCCTGCTGCCTTGGCGGCTGCGGCAGCCATCTTGCGAGGGGAGAGGTAGCAGAATTCTAATTGAAAACAATGTAAAAACAAGTTCAGATAATTCATAGATGAAGGGGGGTTCTGTCTGTGTCTGGTAATTTCTTTACTCTAAATTGTGAATATAAATATTCAGCCTAAAAACTTTTGATGCACAATTTAATTATTTTTGTGTGTCATTACATTATATGAGCACAAACATTTATCATTATTGGCTCTGTGCAGTTGGCTTGCGTACGTTCAAAATATACAAAATAGTACACCTGTAAATACAACCATTTCCTGTTCAATTCTCTTTTATGGGGTTATCACTACATCAGTTTAAAACAAATACATACTCTTTAGATCAGGCAGTTGTGCTGGATGTTACAGAAAACATGTTAAAGACTTTTATGGTTGTATGTACAGAAGTTAGCATTTTTGAACGTACACAAGCCAACTAAAATTGACTGTGTGCACAGAACTTCAGTTGGCTTGTGTACGTTCAAAACAGCTAACTTCTGTATGCGTCTTTATTTTTCCCAACGTAGTTAAAATATAAACTTTTGCTAGCATAGCCACTAATGCAAAGTGATGGTGTATGGCATAACTGGGTTGAAGAAAAAAATCAGGCCTTACCAATGAGTTATAATAATGACTAGAGATAGCCTATCCGTGGTAAACTATAGCAACAAATGTCCAGTTCCAGCTGCCATCTTGTGTGGGGAGACTTAACTGAAGTTTTCACACAAACTAATGGTTAGCTGAAATTTGAAGTGACTTTTTTTATTTAAATACTTTGATAATTGAAATTTTACGTATTTGTACATTTATTTGTGCTTCGGTCCACTCAAACTAATGTTGGTTAGCTATTAAAATTTCTGTCTGTGTCTAACGAGGTACCTCGTTGACTATTGGTCAACATTTTACTGGCCTCATCATGTCCACAGTTTATATATTTTTATAATTATTTTTTTGTTTAGCATAAGTACAAGGCTGTTACAAATCTATGCAACTGTTTTAAACAAGACTGACAACAAACAATATTTGAAAATCCTCCATACAACCTTTAAGATTTTAAATGTGTGCAAAAAAAAAAAAAAAATCAAGATGAAGTTATGCCAATGTTTGTTAGTGTCACTGCTCCACGTGTGTTCCAAGCTGCTGAACGCTCTGATTTTGGGAGGTTCGATCGTTACGTAGATGCGTAGAGGAGGAGATTCAACTTGGACACTTGTTGAGCCCGAGAGCAGCGAGGCAGCCTCAGATCTCACAGACTCACGGAGCTCTCGCGTTTGTTTGAAGTGTTGCACTGAATAAAACTACCTACAACGTTGTAAATGTAATTCTGTTTCCCTCACGCATCATAAACTCACTCACACATCACCAGAACGATGAATAAAGAGCTCATGATAAATCTGGCACACTTTAGATGTGCCTATGTAAAAGTGACTTTCAGCTCATCAGGATCATGTATTAATGATGTTGTGTGTAATGTCCAACAGTCTGGGTCTTTTCTGACTCATGTTAAACACGTGTGATGTTATAAAAGTCCCAAATACGATCAAGACAGAGGAGGAGGAGGAACTGCAGCGCATCACGTTTGATCAGAGCGAATCAGCGGTCAGTCACCGCACTACACTTCCCATCATGCATCTTGATTTTGTAGTCATCGAGGCAGTGAAGCCGGGAGCAGTTGCTTTTTTCTCGCCTCGACGATTTGTCTAGTCAACTCGAGCCGGATTGATCTCTCGAGATTACCGAGTCGGGTCTGATTGCAGACTGCAAGATGGAGGCGTGTCGTTAGAAATAGGCGTGTCGTTAGAAATAGGCGTGTCGTTAGAAATAGGCGTGTCGTTAGAAATAGGCGTGTCGTTAGAAATAGGCGTGTCATTAGAAATAGGCGTGTCGTTAGAAATAGGCGTGTCGTGAGCACTAGTGTCAACCCTTTACGATAAAGACACCAGAGACGATAAATGTAATAAGTAGGGCATGTAATAAAAGTAAATGCCTTCACGATGTAAAATGTTAAACCTCGTGAATATGCGAACTTGTCCCAGAGGGACAGAAGCGAGGTGGTTGCCATGGTGACGAGTTTATAACTGTTGCTAAACGTGCCTAAACTGTTATATTGTTTTTATCTTAACCTTTACCTAAACCTTTTTCCTAACCTTAGCCATCACCCTAATCCTTCTCCTACTCGTTCTCCTAAACTTAATCGTCGTCCCTCTGGTCCAACTACAACGTTTTTCTAGCACCGGAAATGGAGCAGCACCACTTCCGGTGGAGCTCCACTCCGCTGGCTTTAAAATAGATTTTTTTTATGATGCTTATTTTAAATGACACCCCCGGCTTTTATGTCTTTTACCATAGGTTTGGAAATTTTTTGTATGAATACGGTTTGTATATTCACCAAAACAACGTCATTACTGTCATAAGGCGGCGTGTCGTTAGAAGTAGGCGTGTCATAAGGGAGCGTGTCGTTACAGGTAGGCGTGTCATGAGGGGGCGTGTCGTTAGTACTGCAGGCTGTTCTGCGGGCTGCAATCAGACATACTTGGGATTACCGGGGCCTACGTAGCCCTGACGTAGCCCTCGACCCCCCTTACCGGCTGGAGCCGACTGCACCGTCTTGACCATCTTGAACACACCTATTACCCTGTTTTACTGTCCTGTGACTTGATTGCTGCCTAACAGCGCCTCCTTCAGTCTGCGTGAGGAAGTAAGCTTTTCTCCCTCCAACAATGTATTTTACTTTACTATTATGGCCCCTAAAATTAGAAGATGTTAGCAGGGTGCGATTTGTCAAAAAAACAGAAGGGGGATGAAAAATTATAAGTCGTTCTACACGAGCAACACGTGCACGCGCACTACATGCACGCGCACCTTGGATTGCCATACACGTGCATATTGTGCACGCGCGCCACCACAGTCACGTCTCTTCTTTCCCGTGTTCAT
This sequence comes from Mugilogobius chulae, assembly GCA_038363315.1. NCBI lineage: Eukaryota > Metazoa > Chordata > Actinopteri > Gobiiformes > Gobiidae > Mugilogobius > Mugilogobius chulae. The sequence continues at coordinate 23,788,405 of CM076396.1, read as the reverse complement.
TCAGTTTCTTTTCTATTCGCAACTAACAGGCTTCTGGCGCGTTTCCTCCAAAATGAACAGATTCTATTCAGTAGGCTACTACAGCTCCGCAGAGCCCGGGTTTGATCCTGCCTCCCAGCGCAATTCTCGCGGCACCGGGTTCTACAAACAAGTGCAGTGCAGTTACGTGTCTCGTCCAATTGTGAATCGCATCGCACCTCAACATTCTTGTCTCACATGTTCCTGACTTGCACACACTTTGCACACAGTCGTGGATTAAACCATGATTTCTCAGGGCAGAGGACAGAGCAGCAGCTGCAGCGGCTCCGAGTGACCAACCCGAGTCTAAATGACCGCGCTGAGAGAGACAGAGAAGAGAGTGAAAGACAGATCAGCACGGCGGCACACATGTTCATTAATCTGTCCATTTAAACTATGCTTGTGCGCAGAAAAGTTAGAGGAATAGCCAATCAGAAAAGGACTGTATGTGAAAGTGTGACGTGATTGGCTGTTATGAGAGCTGCCTGTTGAGTGGAGGAGTAGCACCGGGAGAAATTTAAAACATCAATGAGACCACGCTGGGATTGATAGAACACTCTGAAAATTAGGATATGAAACATAGTCTTTGTTAATTTGTATCCCTCCTACAAATAATACAAGATAAAAGCAGAAGGAGGGATAGGGAAAGTATAAGCAGAGAGAGGGACGGCCAAACCAGAGTAGGGATAATCCCATCTGTCATGTGACAGAGAATTGTATTTTCTATTATTTGTACAGAGTTGCCACAGTAAAAGTGAATCCAGTGGTCATTCTATGTCTTGTGATCTTCTCTTCAGTCGGCGCAGCACTCAAAGAACACAACGCCGATATAAAGGGTTTCATTATTAGACTCATTCATAAATAGAACCTCACACATTACAGTGGTGCCTTGACACAGGTGGAGAGACTCGTTACACTTACATTTCCCATTGTCTCATAAATAGTCTAATGTAATTTTTCCTGATTAAGAATGAACTGTTCACTTCCAAATTAATGAATTTATTTATGGGACATATAGTGGGTTTAATTGTTTCTGAAACATCAAACCAAGACTAAACCTAGTCAACATTTTGGATTGTGTCAGACATCAGCCACATTTAGAATAAAACAAGACCACAAAATCTGAACTGGGACTCAAACCAGGACTATAAGGTCCAAACTACAAGTCTGCGATCTTTAACAGCAAAGAGCCACAATTACTTGATTCAAGCCAGAGTTGCAACTGTCTTTAGTTATAAACACAATAAGGTGAATTTACTCAAAAGTGTGCACCAAGAACAGCGGTGCATAGACCAGACCTTATTGTCTACCATGAAATAGGGTCTGGCCTTTTCATGCTAGGCAAAACATACTCGGGCCGCATTTGGTCCCCAGATAGACTACGTGCGCAGGCAAGCACCTGAGTGTTAAGTGAAGGAAAGTGAAATGCCCCAGAAGAACAAGTTAATATTTTAAATGCCAAACAGAAACAAATACATGGCTGCGACAGTGAGCAGCCACAAACAGACTAAATGAGCAGTAAGTTACAAGTTACAGGGAGAGAAATGTAATACTTTTGTATTACAATATTGTAACAAAATGTAACTACTCTTGAGTTACTTTAAGTTACACTGAGCTAATCATACATTTGTTAAGACATTGCACAATACTAATAATGTTCCATTCACACTTGGCTGTTGGTTCATTCATAGAAATGTGATGTCACAACACAATTTCCTCTTAATATTTTGTTCACCTTTAGATCAGCAGACTCCACAGTAACTTTTCGACACCAGTTTTAGCGGAGTTTTGGTCCTGAAGTGTCGTTTTCAAAAGAATATTAATATAGTTAATTTATATACAAATAACTTTACTTAGTTACTCAGACTAGTAGTAATATGTTATCAACATCTTTATAAACAATGAGTTACACTACTTAGTTACTGAAAAGGGGAATATAATACTGTAACCTATACTGCAAATGAGTCCACGTCACACTAAAGTGTACACAGGACAGAAGAATAGTGATGTTGGAGATGCTGTGAAGGGATAAGATACAGTTGGATCAAATCATTAGTAAAAGTGTTTTTGTTGCTCCCTCACTTCCTCTGTGTGCCGCTAGAGCGCAGCAGCAGCCTCGGGCTACGGTGCTCTTCTGCCCGGACAGTTCGAAAGGAAAGACTTTTCTCCCGTCTGGACGCGGTCTCAGGCGCAGGAAAGAGCAGCCTCTGCGCGGCAGCAGAGCCAGGTGAGTTCTGTTTACTTTACGTTCTAATGATCGACAAACAAATATCCACATTGACTGTGCTCCTGCTCAGACAGCCTCTGTGTTACGCAACAGAACGCGGCTCGAATGTTCCCGGTGCGTCCGGGGTAAATGATCCGGACGATGGTGAGATGGTTTGAGTGTAGCCTCTGACCGGGACCGAGACCAAATCCGTAGACCGTCCTGGTTCTGGTGCTTCTGTAGTTTTAGTGCAGTTTGTGACTTTGCACCTGACGCACAGCTCATCTCTGCGTCGTCGCCAGGAAACAGCGCGCGTGTACTCGTCAAGTTATTGGTGGGTTTCAGTTTCTTGTTCTGTTCTTGGCATCCAACAGACTATAAAGCGTACGATGTGCTAAGAATACACGAATATGCAACAGGCTACATTATATTAGCCTAGTTAATGAGGTATATAGCCTAGGCCTACTTTACTATTGCATGTAGTTTACCTAATCTCTTTTTGTACAACACGAATCCTGTTGAATACAGTCATTTTTACAAATGTGATGTCTCAACACATTTTCATCGTAATATTTGTAAAACTTCAGTCAACAAACTCTACAGAAACATTTCTGCACCAGTTTAAACTGGTGTTATTTTCAAAAGAATATAAAGTCAATTCATTTATGCAGTAACTTGAGCTACTCAGATTGTTTTATTTTTAATTATTTATTTATGTATTACAAAGATATGCAGTAGTCACCTTATTATGCCCGCCCACTTTCTTTGCATCACATTTTGTGTTAAGCTCTGTTAAGGTAACTAATGTGTTAACTGCTGTCTTGAGGGCGATCTCTATTAGATATGACTACAAAATACAATTAATGTCTGTTCATAATTTAACTGCTGCTAAAGTCCTCTACCAAAAAGAGGGTGGACCAGAATAAGGTCAATAGGCTAGGGTTAGTTAGGGTCTATAATAAAGGTTAGTTTCCATCTGTGGCCAGATGTACAGAAGCAGCCTAAAAAGAACAATTGTCTCTCACAAACAGTTTGACAAAAACATCCACGTAAATAAGCCCAGACAGCAGCACAAAACTAAGAAAACAAGTTCTGTGATAGAACAATGCAACGACATCCAGACAGCGACATTACAGCAAGCAAGAGCTTCATAACAGTTAAAAGATTTAAAATCATCAAGATGCAACCTAATACAGACAATATTAAAATGAGTTGTGAACGGTAAAAAGAGGTAAAAGTAAGTAATCTTTATTTGTACAGCGCATTTCACAGACACAGAGTCACAAAGCGCTTCACAGTGAGATTAACCCCTCCCCTTCCCACTCAGGCGCTTACAAGGCGCTTACAAGGGGAAACAATAAGACAGCAGCAGCTCAGATTCTGTGCTGACAAGTTTGTTGAGATAAAATCAATTTTTTATGGGCGTGGAATAAACTGTATGAGGATATTTCACTAGCAGCTGTTAGGGACGGTGTTCCAATTCTTGGTAGATTTGATGGAGAATGCAGACTGACTAAAAGCTGTTTCCTAACAGTCTCCTCAGGATCATCCTTTTGTGCTTCGTGTGCTGTTCAAACTAACAAAGTCACTGAGATGAGGAGGAGGAGTTTGTAAGTCAGGCAATTAAGAATTGATGGAAATGTTGAGGTTTCTATCCAAAACCTGAACTGTTTGTTTGTGCGGCGAATGTATGTGCTGTGATTGGCTCGTGAGACAGTATGACTGGATCATCGAGGTCATGTACAATTTGGATGCTTGGGTTCACATCCAATTGTAACTGTAATTTATGAGTTACACTACATACTTACTAAAAAGGGGACTATATTGCAGCAATTTTTTTGTAAGAAGTTACTCTTAACTCTAGGCAAAAGTGAAGCCGACATTGGCAAGCAACATGTGTAAAATGGGCTGCATATGCAGGGCATATTTAATAAAATACGTTTCTTTTCGTAAAGCCCAAAATCACAAGAGAAGCTTCAGAAGTTGTTCATTGCTTTGTTGCTTTAATGAACACAAAGTCAATAATAGACTACAGAAGCAGTTTGTCTAACACTCACAACAAACAAATCAATGGACAACTATCCTTGAGCGTTCCACTGTCCTTAGTCCCTCCTTCTGTCCTTAGACTCTCCTTCTGTCCTTAGACCCTCCTTCTGTCCTTAGACTCTCCTTCTGTCCTTAGTCCCTCCTTCTGTCCTTAGACCCTCCTTCTGTCCTTCGACTCTCCTTCTGTCCTTAGTCCCTCCTTCTGTCCTTAGACCCTCCTTCTGTCCTCAGACCCTCCTTCTGTCCTTATACCCTCCTTCTGTCCCACTGTAAACATAAATGGCCAAATGAGTATCTGTCTTACTTTAACAGCAGCCTGGGTGTTAGCATTGACACACAAACACATCTCTTTGCTGGTCCTCTTGTAGTTTGCTAACAACAGTGCTGGCTAGACTTGTTTCCTTGGTTTGTGCATTGCCCATGTTGATACAAATAATCCCTCCATATAACAAAACTTGACTATTAGAACACTCAAGCAAAAAATTGAAACTCATTGCCATGGTTACGAGCACAAACATTACAAAAACGTTTATGTATGCTTTATGCCTTTCATCTGTTATTTCCAGTTTTAAAGTGCAAATAGATGGCCTGACATTATAACAGACATTTTTACATTCTGTGCTCAGATCATATGATGTCATAATCTGATATTCCTCTTGTCACTTCTGTTTTAATGCCAGGACTTTTTATATCTATTATCATTTTCCATTTTTTCTTTGACCTAGAAAACGGGAAAATGTAAGAAACTCCATATATGTGAGCCAAAGAGTGCTGAGTGTTTGTGTTGTTCTCCTTCAGGAGGTGGAGAAGTGGATCCGTCCTGGTCCAGTGTGGGGAGGGGCTCAATGAGGGGAAAGATGCCCAAAACGGTGAGACAACTGTGCTTTTCAGTCAAAACATCAAGACAGGTCACACAATTCAACACATAGAAGCACTGTATTTGTCTCTACACAATATGCTTTACGGTCACTTTCACAAGCCCCACTTTGTTCTCATCACATTTTCAGGCAAATGCCCTTGACCCAAAAGACTCGGCGTATACTCAGCTGTACACTGTAGTAGGGCTGGGTGATCACTAGTAATGTTTCTATTTTTTTATTTTAAAAGCACATTTTGAAGTTTGTATTCTTGAGGTAACATTGGTTTTATGGCATTAACGACTAAATTGAGTTTTGCCAGATGGAAACATTTCATTTTTTGAAAAGTTATGAAGCAATTGTTTAAACCCACAAAGACTTGTGTGGCAGTTGCACGTGGCCCAAAAAAAGACATTATTGTGTGTCAAAACAACTATGAAATTCTCTCAAAATCCATCCTAAAGTGTGTTTCCCTTCACTTGTGCGTTGATCTCTTTACAAAGGTGTCACAGTTTGTTGTTTTACTGTCCATCCAAATCGACTGAGTTAAGACAACATTTACAAAATATATTCTTATAAAGGTGGGTCTCTTTATTACACTCAAGGAAAAAAGAAACGCAACACTCAGATTTCTGAGTTTTTGGGGGGCAGGATAATTTTATTTTTGAGATCCGCCTGTTTCATATGAACCCTACATCCGTTTCTAATCCTCAGGCCAAATCTTGCAGCGTTTACACATTTTCGAGTCCAATAACACAACCAAACAATAGAGCAACCCCCAAACCAAAAGTGACATAGTTTCATCAGACAACATCAGTCAATAGTTCACGTGACCCCCGTTGGCATCATGGACAGCGGTTATTCGTCGCCTCATGGATCGGCAGTAGTGTCTTATTTGATCTTGTGGAATTTTTCCACCAGTGCCGCCCTCAGCTGCTACTGAGTTTCAGTGTCCTGTACACCCAATCTCAGCCATCTGCTCTGAAGCACTGGAACCTTTTTTTGCAACTGAACATGATTTGGTACCACCTCTGCAAAGTCCAACGGCGATGTGCAGTGCACCATTCGACCCAAACTCGGCGATGTGGGGGGGTAAGCACTGATCCAACATATGGCCCATATGGTCAAATACAGGTCAGCATGGAGGCGATTACGGATGGTTCTGGTCAACACTGGCCTGTAGTGTGTCCCAATGGTCCTGACTGTGGACCTGGTGGCGGCTGAACCTGTCACGGAGATGTGCGGGGCGGTTGGTCTTGTACAGCGGTCGTTACACGGGGGCCAGCAGTCCGAGGGCGGTCGTTAGAGGAACCAGTGGCCTGGTATCGCTCCGCAAGACGACTAATGGTAGAGCGGTGACTCCAAACACCCTGGAGACACAAGACAACACTGTCCAGCTTGGAGCAGCCAATAGCTCCACCCCTCTCTGGTTGAGACAATCATGGCATCGTGAAGAAGTGTGTTTTTGGCTTCATTCTGATGAGCTTTTATAGAGAAGAATTGAGCACAGTTAACCCATCGATAAAAGTCAACTCTGAGTTTCAAGCATGATTTTGTGTGAATAAACAACCCTGTAATACACTCTTTATTGTTCTCACAATCATTAGAGCCAAACCAAGAAATGTATTCACCTGTCTTCAGCTTACTATGGACTGAAACCATGGTGCTAGCCTGTTTTTCCAAATGGACTCGTTTTCTAAGAAATTTTTGAAAATTAAAATGTTGTATTTCTTTTTTCCTTGAGTGTAGATTGTTTGGTGGTTTAGTCTCTGTTTGGCTCAACTTGGAAACCACTGTTCAAGAGGACAAAGAAATTACCATAAAAGGCCTGTATTTATTCAAACACTGCAAGTAGCAAAGCAACAATAATACTTGAGGTTCTGCAATATGCTGTAAGTAAACTACAAAATAAATATATAGTAACCAATATAAAAACTAAATTTAACAATTGGCAAGTGACCCCAGATCCATGTACAGTTACTGAATGTGAGCCTGACGTTAGTGTCCCGATATTCAGTGTTGAGCCTACCTTAATTGAGCTTAGCCAATCACGTAACTAATGTGTGCGTGAGATAGAACAAGTACCTGTCACACATTCTGCTCTTCTTTCAAAAAGAAATTACTCCATATTTCTGCAAAAAACGCATCAAAAGAAGCAAACACGTACATCCATGAGAGCAGCCATCTTTGTTTAGCTTGAATGAGACTTGGCGATGACGCCAAGGCGTTAACAGTCGTCTTAACACCGCCGAAACACCGCTAGTTCGGACTCCCAAACCAATCGGGCAGCTGGAAAGCCAGATGGTTTATCTCGTGTTTGTGAATTCACAAATATGGGAGTTAATGAAATTAACAAAGTTTCAGGAGCAGGACCACAGCCCTTTCACACCAGGAAACCACGCCTCGCTCGCCTTCTCGGACACTCCTCCAATTACCCAGAAGCCTCTACTTAAACCGCCCTTTCCTAACAACACGTCTTGTCTCAGATCTCTCGACTGAGAGACACACACTCACACCGCTAGCAGGCATCTTTAATGCATCCAGACTCACTGAGCCAAGAGGCTTGAACACCATCTTTTTCTCTTTATTTCACACTTCTTGTGCTCTGCCCCCCTGCAAGCATATTAGTTACGCAACGTAACCTGGTTCTATGAGTACAACAGGCCTTCTCATCCATTTCTCTCTTCTGCTCTATCACTTTTACCCACCCCTAATCCCCCTCCCTGAAACCCCGCCCCTTCCCCAACACCAAATAGTTTCATTTATGTATGTTTTCCGCCTGCTCAGGTTGCACTCAATCCCCATGCACATACATCCCTTCATCCCTCATCCCTCCATCCCCTCCCTGATCCCCACCCCTTCCCCAACACCCAATGTATATTTTTGTTGTCTCTTTTGTTCCAGCCAGCTCCTTTCAGCTTCATGATTCCACTTATGCTTTTCTAGTTTGGGCTAGTTGTTCTAAATTACATATTTTTTTCTGAAGCTATTATATCCTTTATACAATTTAAGCTTTTCTTTCTCATTTTCACAATGCTCCTCTGATCTAGCTTACGCTTTCACGCGCTGTCTGGTAATTTTATCAACTACCCTCGCACGTTCATAGGACCTTCAACAGTGATTGCATCACACCAGCTCCCGCTATTCCCTCGCTATTCCCTTGTCATTCTAGCTCGTGCTAGCTCGTTATTCAATCTTCGTCTGGTGGCTGTCATTCTAAGATAGATACATATATATATATATATATATATATATATATATATATATATAATATATATATATAAATATATATATATATATATATATATATATATATATATATATATATATATATATATATATTATATATATATATATATATATATATATATATATATATATATATAATCAGCTGTTCACTTTAGCTAGCATTCTAGCTACCTCTCGATGCCACCACAGTCCCTTCAGTTATCCTCGTTTGCTAGTGCTACTCCATCACATTCGTTCTCTAAGATAGTCTTCTTGAAGATTCTGCCTCGATTGATTACACTTTTCTCAAACATCTCTCTTGTTTAAACAAACAAAAGTCCAAACCTTCGTCATGCTCTAGTGATGCGCTAATTTCGGGTGGATCAGGTCTGATGCGTGTGCGACTGCGTGGGTTACAGCGATTGGAGAATCCTGTTGCTGGAATCTCCCTGCTCCCCTCTTTCTGCTCTCTCTCTCTGTTCTCCTCTCCACAGCTCTCCTCTCCCTGCTCCCTCTCCCTGCTCCTCCCCCTGCTCCCTCTCCCTGCTCCCTCCCCTGCTCCCTCTCCCTGCTCCCTCCCCCTGCTCCCTCCCCCTGCTCCCTCTCCCTGCTCCCTCCCCCTGCTCCCTCTCCCTGCTCACCTCCCCCTGCTCCCTCTCCCTGCTCCTTCTCCCTGCTCCCTCTCCCTGCTCCTTCTCCCTGCTCCGCTGTCTCTGCTCCCTCTTCCTGTTCCTCTCTCCACAGCTCCCCTCTCCATGCTCCCTCTCCCTGCTCCCTCTCCCTTCTCTCTGCTCCCCTCGCTCTGCTCTCTCTCTCTGTTCTCCTCTCCACAGCTCCCCTCTCACTGCTCCCTCTCCCTGCTTCCCTCTGCTCCATCTCCCTGCTCCCCTCCCCTGCTCCCTCTCCCTGCTCCCCTCTCCCTGCTCCCTCTCCCTGCTCCCCTCCCCCTGCTCCCTCTCACTGCTCCCTCTCCACAGCTCCCCTCTCACAGCTCCCCTCTCCATGCTCCCTCTCCCAACTCCCCTCTCCCTGCTCGCTCTCCCAACTCCCCTCTCCCTGCTCCCTCTCCCTGCTTCCCTCTGCTCCCTCTCCCTGCTTCCCTCTGCTCCCTCTCCCTGCTCCCCTCCCCCTGCTCCTTCTCCCTGCTCCCCTGTCTCTGCTCCCTCTTCCTGTTCCCCTCTCCCAACTCCCCTCTCCCTGCTCCCTCTCCCTGCTCCCTCTCCCTACTCCTCTGGATGGGAGCAGAGCACTCCTGAATTATTGAAGCCTGCAGCGCTGTGCACATGTCGCCGTCCACAGAGGAAGTCCTCCAGGGGCAACAGTCGGGTGGGGTGAGTGGTGGGTTGTGGAGGGGAGGAGTCTATTAATAATTCAGCTGCAACTTTTCATTTGTGTAATGAAAATGATCCAAGTGAGTGGAGGTAATTAGAGAGCTGGTGTGAAGTTCAGCAGCTCCGTTCAGGCTTTAGATTTACACTTCAGCATGACGACAACATTCATTTGGATTGATTCCTGTCAATTTGATTTCCCAACCCTCTAACCCAGCCCACAGCCTGGACTTTCACTGGACAAAAGACCATTTTTAAACACTATCAAAACAAACTGGTGAAAAGCAAAATGTTTAGTGAAATCTTAAATATAATCTTATTCACTGTGTTGTTGTTTTTATTTTGTGATACTTGATCTAAAATGTTTGACTACACTCCAAAAACTGAATATCTAGACTTGCTTAAAGTATCTTGGATTCAGAATTTGCGTCGCGTTCATGCTGGTGTGTTCTGTGTTGCAGCTGAATGTGCGCGTCACCACCATGGACGCAGAGTTGGAGTTCGCCATCCAGCCTAATGCCACAGGAAAACATCTTTTCGACCAGGTGAGGCAAGTCCAGTCTTCTTTTTCTTCCTTCCTTGTTTTTCGAATCTAATGTGATGACATCAAAAGTTAGCGATTCCGACTGTTACAAACAAACAACAAAAAAAATCTTTCATATTCTTACATTTTTATTAAAAGCCACTTTTCCTCAAATTTTGGATCAGTTTCATGAAGTCACACTTCTGAATGAAAAAAGTCAATGTGACAGAAACATTTCGACAGATTATTTTTGCTCAGTCATGTTTTTGCACACTAGAAAAGAGAATGTTGCTTCTGAACTGGCAACATTACGAAGCTTAGGACAACCCAACTTTTCTCGATATTGAAATTTGGAATTGTATATTTATAACAAGGCTCACAAATTCCCAAATCTACTTGAATAATCTGTGCCTAAAACTGAAACTGATTTGCTCATGACAAGACTTGAATATTCACAATTATTGATGAACCTAATATGGTCTACTCTGAAAATGTGGAGAGTGCTTCTGCTCGTTTGTCCCCTCTTGTCGCACTCTACCAGCACATTACACTGCTCTAACAGGAGAAAAGGTTCTTCCTCATTCATTTTTGGCACTCACTGCTGACATTTAGATGGCTGTAAAAATCACTTACACAAATGAACTCATAATGGTTAGTTAGCTTGACTTTAGGACGGCAGCATATCCGTTCAGTGTATTCTGTTCTCTGAGTATTTTTGTACAGTCCAAAATAACAGCAGTCACATTGCCAGTCACCAGTGTTACACCTAGTGTGAGTTTCTTTGAGCTAATCTCACATCTGTTATGACAGTGTTCAAACACTAATCCTGTTTTTTTTTTTCCTGAAGGTCAAAACCTTCTCCTCGTTATATTTTATTCACTTGCAACTCAACAGACTCCACAGAAAGTCTTCTACAGCACAGTCTCGTTGGGGTTTTGACCCTTAAGTGTCATTTTAAAGAGAAAACTAATGCAATTAATTACATGTAAGTAACTTGAGTAACTCTGATAGAATATGTACATCAGATCAGTGCAAACGTCACAGATTCTGGGTGTGCACCTGCTCCATCTCCACAGACTGTGATGAGTATATTGTTAATAGTCTAAAAGAGGATGTTCAATCAAAGAAGATAGTGCACATTGTAAACTTTCACAATTTCATTTGGAGATTCACATTTATCTGATGAGTAAACCTGAAATACTATGTTTAAGATGTTTAAATGAATTTCTCTTGGCTTGAGCTAATATTGTCTGAGAGAGGCAAACAAACAAAAAGAAGTTATTCTATTTTGTCAGTATGGCCCGGTGTCTGTTTTGGCTGAACTTGTGAGTGCACAGAGAGCCAAGATGTTCTGTCTTTCTTTCCTCTGCTGCACTCTTCTGAGCTTACACTGCCATTACATTCTCTTTGCCCAGTGACAGCCGTGAGCTGGTACTGGCTCACTTAAGTGAAACGAGACCTAAATGAATGAGAGCGCCACAATATTATGTGAATCTAACAACAATGGTTAGTTAGTTTTAGTCACGACATGGTCAATACAGTACGGATACAGCTCTGAGCTTTCCTCCTCCTGACCTCTGACCTCTCCACTGCCTGCTCCACGGCAGTGCGCGCTCATACACACACACACGAAGCACGCGCTCACACAAACACATAAAGGCCACTGTTCTGACCCACAAAGACAAACTTGTGTCTGAATCTTTTGTCAAGTTGTGTGTGGAAATGCGCTCCGCTCTGCCTTGGTGATTCGCGCATATAAATCTGCTGAAGTGTTTGTTCATCAGCCGTTTTTACTCGTAACTCCGAGAATATACAACGGATTTACGTGAAATAAAGTTTGACTGAGAGCTTATGGGATGTGGAGCGTGTTTTTTGGGCTCCAAAATGTGTCAAGAGTCTTTGATTATGCACTGTGTGCTGTGAATCACACATCATAGATGAGGCAGCAGCTGACTCCACCCTCACATCACTGTGCTCACATTTGCCTGCTGCAGCTGTGGGCCGGGCCTCTCTCTCTCTCTCTCTTTCTCTCTCTTTCTCTCTCTTCAACCACGGAGGCCACCGGCCCAAAAGTCACGCGGCCCACCGGGAAACGTCCCGAGTCTCCCGATTAGCCAGCATGCCCTTGTATGTACTAGTAACTAACACTTTCAGTCCTGATGAAAACCTGGTCCAGTTCTGGAATAGTTCTGGTTAAAACCAGCTCAGTGCTCACTAAATACACAATGGAAAGTGAAACAAGGCAGTTTTTTACGTTTTCAAAGTAAACATAACAAACATGTGAGTAAAAGTTTGCGCACTGTCGTTCTCTGTACCCATATTTAATGAGGTGTTAACGGTTTGAAGTCTTTAACCAGTCATATCTCCGTGATTACTGGGTCTTTTTGGACCATTAAAAACCCATACACAGCTCAGACTCGTCTCTGTCCCGCTATCTGTACAGCAGAGCTCACTCCCCGGGATTGAATGAATGAATGAATGTTTTTATTTGAGCTGGTACAATCATATAGTCAGACAAGCAAACAGACATTTACATCCAAGTTTGCATAAAGCTCAAAAGTACTTATGATAGCTTGTCCCCAGAGTTGTACATAAGACAATATAGCTGTTGATCAGGGCCGGACCGTGCTATAAACATTATAAACAAATGTTTAGGGCCACAACCACTAGGAGGGGCCACATGCTCTGATCTATATTTTTTTTAATACATCCAGTTTTTCCAGCCCGTATTGAACGGCTACAATGCACTCTCTCTATGTCTCTCTCTCTCTCTCTCTCTCTCTCTCCCTCGCTCACTCTCTCTCTCTCTCTTTCCGCATTGCTGCTCGTGAGGGGAGCAGAGCAGGACTATCCTCACAGGCATCTGTTTTCAAGTGTTTTCTGTGTGCTGCTATTGGACTTAAATGACAAAACAATCTGAGCATCTACAAAGTTTAGCGCTACTTTGGACCGTTTTCGCCGGTATTGATATGCAAATTAGTGCCATGTGTAAAAAGGTGTTAAGTGTTTTATGTGCACAGAATTTCTTTCCCAGGTTAATATAAAGCATTGGGTGTAAAGGACCCCTAAACCCCCATTATATATGTTCGACAAGTGGCTCACTTTGCTACAGATTATGGAGGGGCCACAACCAAAATCTCGTTTAGGGCCACCAAAAACCTAGATCCGGCCCTGCTGTTGATTCCTGACAAATACAATGATTCAATATAAGCAATCAATAATTGTCATAGCAGTTTACCAGTACACGTAATGATTTATTTGGTTGTCTTGCTTTGTGGTCTTTATGTTATTATTAAACACCTAGAGCTTGAGTATATTTATTCAATTGTGTGTAGATCTGCATTCACACACATGTTTGTCAGCATGTGTATGATCACAGTGTCTTGTTTTATTTAGGTGAAGATTTTCGGTAATGCATATGCTCACACACACACCAGGTTACGGGAGCATATGCATGCACTTGTATTGCACATTGTGCATGCATATGTCCACGCGCATTTGCATGTATATTTTTGGGATGTACAGTGAGCGTGTGTCAGTCAACATCCATGCCTATGCCCATGCGCACAAGTGTGCGTGTAGGCATGCATGTTATTACTGTTTAGTGTGTGTGTCTGGCATTGCTGGCTAAATGACGACTCGATCATCAGATGCTGCTTTCGAACTGTACACATGATAACTTTGCCCAGATGAACCGGGAGATGAAACATCGTATGTCGGTCGTCAACGAGTCACATAAAGTTTGCTACGTGGGTACACTTCACAGCTAAGCTCCCCACACAAAGCTAACGATGTCCCGGCTACAGTCAGGCTAAGCTCCAGCCAAATATTGTGGAGCCAAATATCGAACACAGAACTCCCACCTCGTATCACGGCGAGTGAGGGTTGTTCCCATGTTCCCCTGTCCACACAACCATAAAGGCTCTCAGCGGCTCATTGTCCCTCCGAGCCTCAGACTGAACTGTGAGAGTTTGTTGCCTCGACGGTGAGCGAGTGTCAAAGGCCCAGAACCTGCCGCAGCACGTACCCCAGGCCCAGGTCACGTATCTGTCCACGGGAGGATGGTCCACTCCACATCCTCCGGAAAACTGTGATATGTCCCCGGCAAACGTAACGAAAGGCACCACCCAGAGCACGATCAGAACTGCAGGCAGAGACAGGCACTCATACCAGCGAGAGCAAGTGGGACATGTGAGAAACCCCTGCACAGAAATGGACTGATCCAAAGCGGAGGAAGTCCCGCCCACTGAGTTTGATGAGTGAGACTGACAGATTTATTTCAAGATTGCAGCACCATCATGAAATGTAAAAGGAAATAGGGAAATAAATAGGGAAATAAATAAATAAAAAGTTTTAATGGTTTTTTTTTAGATTTATTGAAATATTTATTTATTTAAAGATGTATTTGAACATATATTGACATATTTAATTATGTAATAATTTATGTATTTAATTATTGCCACATTTAATTATTTAATTAATTATTTCAGTATTTATTTATTTATTTATTTATTGAATTATTTATTTGTACAATTCATTATTTAATTAATTATGTACATACTTATTTATTCATTTAATTGTACATTTAATTATTTATTTCAAAACATATTTATTTAATGGCATATTTAATTAATTATTTAATGTTGTATTTATATATTGAATCGTGGCACTGTGATGAACTAAATAAAGTTTGTTTGTTGTGCTGCAGGTGGTGAGGACAGTGGGCCTGAGAGAGATGTGGTTTTTTGGCTTGCAGTACATCGACAAGAAAGGCTACAACACCTGGCTCAAACACAAAAAGAAGGTAAAGTTAACTTTATAACAGCCTACAATCATTTGGCCCACTGTAGCCAGTGTAAATTTGTTCTGAAATTCAAGTTCTCTTACACTTTAAAACATTTTGTCAAGGACCCTAGTTTACCTGGGGATACGCTTGAGACTCAAACTTTTTCCTGCCTGCAATACTAATGATATAAAGTGGCTCTGCACCCTGCCGCTCAAGGGCTCGATGTTACCTTCAGTACATCAATTGTCTTACTGGACGCACCATGAAGTCTAAAAAAAATACAACTCTACTGTAATTAGCATTCACATAGTCAAAATCCATATTCAGTTTATTTGTATACAGTATTTGACACAAAAATACAGTTTCCAAAGTGCTGCACAGATACAGATATACAGTATGATAAAATGTAACATTGGCTGTGAATTTGACTCACTGATCCTCGCACACCCGGCCTTTATAGTAAATAAGAATATGTTGTTAATGTATGTTGTTAATGTTTTGCCGGCAAATAAAGGTAAAATTAAACAAAATCAAAATCACGAGGGACAAAACCATAAATAAACAAAACAACATTTCTAAAAAAAAGAGTAAAAGTGAGTCTCCAAGAGTACTAAAAAGGGTATGATTATTAAAACAAAACCCCAAAGCTTTCTTTCATTCTCAGTGTCTAAAATGCCACTTTTCCTCAGGTTTGTGAAACGTTTTTGTGAACTCTAACTCCTGAATGAAAAAAAGACACTATTGTTTTTGTCATTTAGATTTCTTTGTTGCACTAAATGAGTAATGAAAAAGTGCTTCTTTGCTATGAGCAGACTTACATGACTACACAATGGACTGTTATGAGGCCTCTTGTATGTTTTTTAGAAAACTTGGTAGCACTTTAAAAGACCTCCACGGTACCTACCAGTTAAGTACCGTGTCAGTTACTAGTAACTAACAGTGACAATTACTAGTACTTACTCTGGTACCTACAGTGGTACTTTGAGTGGTACTTGTACCAGCAGTTACTGGTACATACCACTGGTACTTACTGTGGTACTTACACTGGTACTTACACTGGTACTTTGAGTGGTACTTGTACCAGCAGTTACTGGTACATGCCACTGGTAGTTACTGTGGTACTTACACTGGTACCTACAGTGGTACTTGTACCAGCAGTTACTGGTACATAACACTGATAGTTACTGGTACTTACTGTGGTACTTACTGTGGTACTTACACTGGTACTTGTGTCAGCAGTGACTGGTACTTACAGTGGTAACTATTAGTACACTTACCACTTTTAATAATTTGTGGCACACACATATGTTTCAGTGGTGGTATTATTGGTACTAAATTAAAAAAAAGTAGAGCTTATAAATTATGAATAACAACAAAATGCAAATGTTAAAAAAACATCAATGTCTTTATTTATGTCAAAACAATATTGGGTATTGACAAATACCAAAGTAATTATTTGTTTCAGTAAACAAAACAACAGAAAACAATTTACAACAATCTTAGCTTAATTCCAACATTTATTGACAAATACCAAGATACATAATGGTACATAGTGGTACTACAATGGTACTTATTACAGTAGTTGACAGTCAACTACTAGTAACAATGGGACCTGTTCTAAAGTGACACATACTGGTACTTGAGTGGTACGTACCATAGTAGTTGACTGTGAACTACTGTAGTAGTTGACAGTCAACTACTAACCCACTCGAGGTACCAAGTTGGAGAAGTGTGTGGTAGTGGTGGGGATAAACTCACCTATCCCCTCAGGTATAAGATCTGACCGGCAAACTGGGCTGAGGGGAGCGTTCCCTTTAGCTCAATGAGTTTGTCGGTCGACCGCCCCGCAGGAGACCCGGGTTCAACTCCCACTCAGGGCATGTGCAAGACCCTACCGGTCACACTAGTAGTTGACTGTCAACTACTGTAGTAAGTACCACTCAAGTACCAGTATGTGTCACTTTAGAACAGGTCCCGTTGTTACCCGTAGTTGACTATCAACTACTATAGTAAGTACCACTCAAGTACCAGTATGTGTCACTTTAGAACAGGTCCCGTTGTTACCCGTAGTTGACTGGCAACTACTGTAGTAAGTACCATTGTAGTACCACTTTTTACCATTATGTATCATGGTATTTGTCTATAAATGTTGGAATTAAGCTAAGATTGTTGTAAATTGTTTTCTGTTGTTTTGTTTACTGAAACAAATAATTAATTTGGTATTTGTCAATACCCAATATTGTTGTGACATAAATAAAGACATTGATGTTTTTTTAACATTTGCATTTTATTGTTATTCATAATTTATAAGCTCTACTTTTTTAATTTAGTACCAATAATACCACCACTGAAACATATGTGTGTGCCACAAATTATTAAAAGTGGTAAGTGTACTAATAGTTACCACTGTAAGTACCAGTCACTGCTGACACAAGTACCACCTTAACTACCAGTGTAAGTACCACAGTAAGTACCAGTAACTGTCAGTGTTATGTACCAGTAACTGCTGGTACAAGTACCACTGTAGGTACCAGTGTAAGTACCACAGTATTTACCAGTAACTACCAGTGGTATGTACCAGTAACTGCTGGTACAAGTACCACTCAATGTACCACTGTAGGTACCAGTGTAAGTACCAGTGTAAGTACCACAGTAAGTACCAGTGGTATGTACCAGTAACTGCTGGTACAAGTACCACTCAAAGTACCACTCTAGGTACCAGTGTAAGTACCACAGTAAGTACCAGAGTAAGTACTAGTAAGTGTCACTGTTAGTTACTAGTAAGTGACACGGTACTTAACTGGTAGGTACCGTGGAGGTCTTTTAAAGTGCTACCGAAAACTTTCTATTTTATTTGAATTTTGTAGATTACCATTGATAGTTCACCATCAAAGTCACACAGTGCACCTTTAATGAGACAAAACATTTAAATGCACATGTTTAATGTAGGCAGTAATAAAAAAAACAACTTTAAAATTGTTTCTACCGTTTTTACAGTTTCTGTATCTTGAAAGACAGAAATTTACTTCTAAACTGACCAATACCAATGTTTGGATATTAAATCCACAAAATGACAACATTGCTTTTCACTATGATAAAAAATAAAAACAAATTCACCAAACATTCTTTATATAAACTTGGTCCAGACCAAAACCACAGCCTCTTCCTAGTTTCTACAGAATGATAATACAACTTTTGGCACAAATGTTAATATTTTGTTATGATGAAATTGTCACAAATATGGACTGGTCCAGTATTATTGTCACCTCTAATGCAGTGTTGTGCTGTGTTGTATTACACTGTGGTTTGTGCAGTTGACGAAGCAGGATGTGAAAAAGGAGAATCCCCTGCAGTTTAAATTCCGTGTGAAGTTCTTCCCTGAGGATGTGTCTGAGGAGCTCATCCAGGAGATCACGCAGAAGCTCTTCTTCCTCCAGGTCAGGCCAACAGACACAATCAACACAATCAGCTGCTCACCACAACATGTGCTTAAAGTGAGGCTAACTCCGCCCACAACTGAACCTCAAACAGGCTCGCAAAAGTGGGAGATGCCCGGAGGCCTTTGAAGAGACGCCCAGTGGGTGTGAACAGACATTGATTGACAGCACCAAATATCAGAATCAGAATCAGAATCAGAAAGAATTTTATTGCCATTGTCAGTGAACAAACAGAATTCACAGACTAGGAACTTGCTGCGGTGCTAATGTGCAACATATAACACAGAAAACACAAATAAAGATAAAGAATCTAAGAAGTAAAAAATATCTAATATAATAAAAATATTTAAAATATATAGAATCAAATATAGGGGCATGCAAAAATAGGCCAATAAAAAATTAGGCAATAAAAATATACACAGTAATCAGAATGATAGTGCAATCTGTCAGTGCAAGAGACGCACCACTCGCTCAACAAGCTGAGCCAAATGACGACTGTTGTCATTACGCAGCGGGTGATCGCTTTTCAACTCTCTGCAGCAGCGATGTTAGAGGGAGGAGTTTAGATAAATCATCTGGACGGCTCGTCTGCCTCGTCAACTCACTGTGACGTCAGCGTGAACTGAAAATGCACTGACAGCGTTTGCCCAGCGGCAGTACAGCCGCAAAATGAGCGAGTTTGCACAAAAATGTCCAAAAAAGGCCTGGAAACAGTAGATAATTCAATTTTGACCCCATATACACAGTCTGACAGTAAAAAAAAGTTGATTCTGAGTTTAGTTTCTCTTTAACATACCACCACATCTTAGGCCAGACTTCATTAAATTTACATTTCACCTAAACAAGCTATAACACCTAATAATGATTTACGGCAAAAGGCATGAATAATTTACTCTTCAAATTAAAAATTCAAACACGACCAGTGGTACACATACCTCAGTTTGAGCATGCACAGCTTTGAGTACTTGACCGTAATAATTGTAATATAAATAATATTTATGTGAACACAGAGGCATTATTTGAACTGCACATCAAATCTTGGTCACCAGCAGAGATCTGGGGTTTAGAAATCTGTCTGCTTAATTTGTTTTTTTACATACAATTTAAATTTATTTTAATGAAATTATGCGGCCAAATAAAAATAGGATTATGATCAGCACAAGACAAAAATGTATCTAGATAGTATTATTATGAAATAGTCCTGGCTCTGACTCTGAGACCGGTCCGTGTTTAATCCTGACTCTGAGACCGGTCCGTGTTTAGTTCTAACTCTGAGACCGGTCCGTGTTTAGTTCTGACTCTGAGACCGGTCCGTGTTTAGTTCTGACTCTGAGACCGGTCCGTCTTTAGTTCTGACTCTGAGACCGGTCCGTGTTTAGTTCTGACTCTGAGACCGGTCCGTGTTTAGTTCTGACTCTGAGACCGGTCCGTCTTTAGTTCTGACTCTGAGACCGGTCCGTGTTTAGTTCTGACTCTGAGACCGGTCCGTGTTTAGTTCTGACTCTGAGACCGGTCCGTGTTTAGTTCTGACTCTGAGACCGGTCCGTGTTTAATTCTGACTCTAAGACCGGTCCGTGTTTAGTTCTGACTCTGAGACCGGTCCGTGTTTAGTTCTGACTCTGAGGCCGGTCCGTGTTTAGTTCTGACTACAACATGTGTTGTTATTGTAAAATTTTACACTAACAAGCAACAGAAATTGGCTAGAAGACATTTTCTGACACTACATGGATTACTCAGAATTAGTGGTTAGAGGGGAAAGGCAAAAAGAAAACTTTTCTGATGACTCAAGCATCAGCTGCAAGACAATACAAGTGTACACAAACATACATGAATCAATGAAGAAACAACTGTAAGCAAACATTCCCACACGTGACAGGCTGCTGTGAGCTGCTGACTCCTCCCTCTCTGCCTCTGTCCCTGTGTGATTATTGCCTCATGTCTATTCAAATATTATTCACGAGCATCTTTCATGATGACTCTGAAGTGTGGAAAGGGCGTGGCCTGATGTGACTTCACGTGCGCAGATTAGACAAGCAGGTGGGATCTATAAAGCACAGATTGCGTGGAGGAGAGCGTGCAGAGGCTTTTATAAATATGAGTTTGCGTGGCGCATGACACCTGTGGCCACTAGGGTTACGCATTTGCTCAGCAAAAATCCTACACAAACCTTTATAAATGAGGCCGCTGGACGCTCAGATCTTTCTGTGTGAAGTTTGCGTGTTCCTCTCTGTGTTTGGGTGGTTTCTTCCAGGCACTCTGGTTTCCCACCTACCAATAACATGCAGGTAAGGCAACACTTAGTGGTGGTCGGAGGTTGAGGCGCCAGATGTTCAGGCGAATCGCCTCTGCTGAGCTGCTCCAGGGCTGCTGCTGTCACTGAGTGGGGAGTGGAGCTGCTGTGGGAAGCACTTTGTAAATGTGTTATATAAATAATCCATTCATTCATGTTTTCATCTTTGTTGATTAGTTTAGTTATTACTACTGTTCCAACTGCTGTGACTGGTCCTGGCTGTGCAGGTGAAAGAAGCCATTCTGAACGATGAGAACTACTGTCCTCCAGAGACGGCCGTGCTGCTGGCCTCATACGCTGTGCAGGCCAAGTATGCAGACTTCAACAAAGACTTTCACCGGCCGGGCTACTTGAGCTCAGAGCGCCTCCTGCCCCAAAGGTTCTCACACACACACACACGCTGCTTCTGTTTGTGCTCTGCTTCATCTCCTGGGAGCTTCTTCTGATGCATGAACCTTGTCAAAATTACAGGCAACCACTATCCACTATCCACATGCACATGTATGTATATAACTCAGATGTCATGGTACTTTAAAGCTTACAGACGTCCTTAGACAAATACTTTTGTGTGAAGAACCCTGTCATGTGTAAAATGTAGTGTCATGAGCAGCTCATGTTACTTGGAGGATTTTACAAACTAGCCCTGTGGTATACATTTTTGTTGTGATATTTGCCAGCACAGCCAGTTTGTACTTCAGCCTATATTAGGAGAATTACATCTTAAAAAGTTTGTCATGACATTTCACACAAATAATAAAGACAAGATAATTATATATTAACTGATGAGATTGGAGAAGAGAGACTGACACAACATGACAGGGATTTAGTTTTATATCACAGAGAGTTCTGCTTCACCAGTAAAACACATTTAAATCATAATGCAGACTAAATGAATTTACATCAATGCAACTTGACATGTAATATTTGAAATCTTTTACCAACCACAACTTTTCAATAAGTTCATGAGTTACAACAATAAAAGTTTTCGCATGACTTTTTCACAAATCTGCAAAGAAAATCGAGATGAAGTTATGCAGATGTTTGTTAGTGTCACTGCTCCACGTGTGTTCCACAAGTTGCTGTCATGAACGCTCTGATTTTGAGAAGTCTGGTTGTTACGTAGGTACCTCCGAGTTTCCCAGAGCACATGAATGCAGCATAATGCAGCAAGAGGTGTGATTTATCAGTTGTGTTGGGAGAGATTTTACACAACTGTGGAAGTGTGCAGGATAAACGTGTGATTTAAGTGTGTCTTTAGACGTTTTTTGAGACAAAGCTAAAATAATCTTGACAGTTAACCTGGTCCCGACCAGGTTTATGTCTGCGTACTTGTTACTACGGCAACTTAGAGCCAACTCTGTCTAACCGCCAGGCTTTGGCTTTATCTCGCTTCATGGAATACCCCCAATGACTATTAT
Organism: Mugilogobius chulae; assembly: GCA_038363315.1. NCBI lineage: Eukaryota > Metazoa > Chordata > Actinopteri > Gobiiformes > Gobiidae > Mugilogobius > Mugilogobius chulae. Next base: position 23,766,268 of record CM076396.1, on the reverse strand, counting down.
GTCTGTGCTTTTCTTTCAACTAGAGTTAACAAAAAACAAGACTTATTGGTAACTTCACATTGTAACACTCTCAGAGGCTGTTTATTTACACTAATAATGTGCAGAACTTAAAAAGATTCATCTGAAATAAAATCTGTAAATATTTATTTAGATGAGGTCATATGCAGTAAAGGGAAAATGAACATTTTAATAACAAACATCTTCACTCAACCAAAAGTTAAGTTTTTGGGTTTTTTTTTTACAAATTCTGTCAAATCCCAATTGACCAAATATTGCAGTTTCAAAACAGATATTGTTTTGAAAACAGGTTATTTCCAAATTACCCCCCCCCCCCCCCAAAAAAAAAATAAATAAAAAATGCCCAAAAGACATTAGTACATAGTTTAATCAGAAGTCAGACTATCTATACACCAAAAATATGTCTGAGGTGTAAGGGATGCAAAAATGGTGTTAGTGAGGACTACTTGACAATTTTAGTTTGTTCTTGTACTTGTGATGTGTGTGTGATGTGTGTGTGATGTGTTTGTGATGTGTTTGTGATGTGTGTGTGTGTGATGAGTTTGTGATGTGTGTGATGTGTTTGTGATGTGTGTGATGTGTTTGTGATGTGTGTGATGTGTTTGTGATGTGTGTGATGAGTTTGTGATGTCTTTGTGATGTGTGTGATGAGTTGTGATGTCTTTGTGATGTGTGTGATGAGTTTGTGATGTGTGTGATGTGTTTGTGATGTGTGTGATGAGTTGTGATGTGTGGTGATGAGTTTGTGATGTGTGTGATGTGTTTGTGATGTGTGTGATGTGTTTGTGATGTGTGTGATGAGTTTGTGATGTTGTGTGATGAGTTTGTGATGTGTGTGATGTGTTTGTGATATGTGTGATGTGTTTGTGATGTGTGTGATGTGTTTGTATGTGTGTGATGTGTGTGATGTGTGTGATGTGTTTGTGATGTGTGTGATGAGTTGTGATGTCTTTGTGATGTGTGTGAGTGATGTGTGTGATGTGTTTGTGATGTGTGTGATGTGTTTGTGATGTGTGTGATGTGTTTGTGATGTGTGTGATGTGTTTGTGATGTGTGTGATGTGTTTGTGATGTGTGTGATGTGTTTTGTGATGTGTTTGTGAGGTGTGTGATGTGTTTGTGATGTGTGTGATGTGTTTGTGATGTGTGTGATGTGTGTGTGATGAGTTTGTGATGTGTGTGATGTGTTTGTGATGTGTGTGATGTGTTTGTGATGTGTGTGATGTGTTTGTGATGTGTGTGATGTGTTTGTGAGGTGTGTGATGTGTTTGTGATGTGTTGTGGGCGGCACGGTGGCTGAGCGGTTAGCGCTCTTGCCTCGCAGCAAGAAGGCCGCGGGTTCGATTCCCGCACGAGCCGGGCCTTTCTGTGTGGAGTTTGCATGTTCCTCCCCGTGTCTGGGTGGGTTTCCTCCGGGCACTCCGGTTTCCCCCACCAACCAATAACATGCATGTTAGGGTAATATCCTCCAGCTACGGTAGTCCTGACCAAGCCTAGCAAGTACATCTGGAGATGGGTCCCTGAGCGCTGCACTGCGGCGATCACTGCTCCTGAGGAGATGCTCCAGAGGCATTGAAAGATGGGTCAAATGCAGAGGACAAATTTCCCTACGGGGACAATAAAGTGTACCTTACCTTACCTTACCTTGTGATGTGTGTGATGTGTTTGTGATGTGTTTGTGATGTGTGTGATGTGTTTGTGATGTGTGTGTGATGAGTTTGTGATGTGTGTGATGTGTTTGTGATGTGTGTGATGTGTGTGATGTGTGTGATGTGTTTGTGATGTGTGTGATGTGTTTGTGATGTGTGTGATGAGTTTGTGATGTGTGTGATGTGTTTGTGATGTGTGTGATGTGTTTGTAATGTGTGTGATGAGTTTGTGATGTGTGTGATGGTGTTTGTGATGTGTGTGATGAGTTTGTGATGTGTGTGATGTGTTTGTGATGTGTGTGATGTGTTTGTGATGTGTGTGATGTGTATGTGTGATTGTGATGTGTGTGATGTGTGTGATGTGTTTGTGATGTGTGTGATGTGTGTGATGTGTTTGTGATGTGTTTGTGATGTGTGTGATGTGTTTGTGATGTGTGTGATGTGTTTGTGATGTGTGTGATGTGTGTGATGTGTGTGATGTGTTTGTGATGTGTGTGATGAGTTTGTGATGTGTGTGATGTGTTTGTGATGTGTGTGATGTGTGTGATGTGTGTGATGTGTGTGATGTGTGTGTGATGTGTGTGATGTGTTTGTGATGTGTGTGATGTGTTTGTGATGTGTGTGATGTGTGTGATGTGTTTGTGATGTGTGTGATGTGTTTGTGATGTGTGTGATGTGTGTGATGTGTTTGTGATGTGTGTGATGAGTTTGTGATGTGTGTGATGTGTTTGTGATGTGTGTGATGAGTTTGTGATGTGTGTGATGTGTTTGTGATGTGTGTGATGTGTTTGTGATGTGTGTGATGAGTTTGTGATGTGTTTGATGTGTTTGTAATGTGTGTGATTTGTGTGCTCTTGTTTTTGCTACCACGTGGGGACTTGATCGTGAGTACACACAGACTTGTGGGGACTCGTGTCCCCGTGGGGACCTAAAATGAGGTCCCCACGGGCAAATGGCCACTAGAGGACTCCAGACAGTCCAGAAACATGCCTGGTGGGGTTTTTAGACTTGTCCTCTGGAGGCACATTCACCTGACATTTTCAGTGTGAGTGTATGGCCCTGCGCCCCTGCTGGTCACACGGAGGTACTGCAGTCCTCACCAGGCAGCTGTTCTGGTGGAGTGTGTGACTCACTAGCATTCTGTGACCCTGGTGGTCACACAGAGTACTGCAGTCCCCACCAGGTATGTACACTACTGACCCCTACAGGCCTAAAGCGGTACTGCAGGTTGAGATACACTTTAAACAGCTTTAAAGGGTCAATTTAAAGATTAAATCAATGATGATTTAACTCCAATCTGTTTAATGATAAACTCTTATTCAAATTATGATTCTTAGTTAAACAAATTAAACATGGAAGTGAATGTATTAAATGTTCTGACATGTTCTTTGAGCTCGATCTCACAGAAAGTGTACATTTACCACCACATTACAGACATGTAAATTAAATTATGTATGATTGACACGAGTTCACGACTGTTTTGTGTAAATATGATACGCGTCACAGTTCCAGTTCATTTCTATGGTGGTTGTTAAGACGTGTTATTATTTATGAATATTAACCAAATCCTGATTCTAATCTTAACCTGCCCCAAGCCCCAGACCTAATCTTACAAATTTTAGTAACTTGAAGCCTAAACTTACCCTTTACAGCTGAAGAAAATGTCTCCACGTGGCTCCAACCAAAACTCGTGTATTTTTACTCTTTTTTTATATCGTGCTAAATGTACAGCGTAACATAAGTAACAAAACAGCTGTGAACTCAAAATACGCTGTTTGTGTCGTGGTAAATGTACGTCCTCAAGTGAGACTGTGTTGGTTCTTTTCACCAGAATCACTTCTGTTAAACTAAATGATCCAAACACTTTCAAATATCAAGAGCAGAAGCTCAGTTTAAGTCACTTACTGCAAAGAGAATCGTGCAGCTTCAGAAAAACAATTAGACTAAGTTTGAGGAGATTATAAACGCCACATAAACGTATGATAGTAAATGTTAACAGCAGATAATATAAGTCTTTGATGTCAGTAAGTTTTTCATTAATCAACAACAGAAACATGGCAACTGCAAAGAAAAAAAAACGCTCCTAATTATTCTAACACTAAATTAGCAACCAGAGAAACCTCGACTGAAATATTGAGCTTAGGTAATTTTAAAACATTTTAAAAGAAGTAAATGATTTTCTTTTGAATCATCAAAGATGTACACACTATTGAGCTCCAAAACACTGAACTTATTCCCCTTTTCCCTTGCATGCCCTTATACTCTGTATTACATATAAGTCTTTTTATCAGAGCGTATTTATTCTTATTTTCTTAGCATCGACGCAGGTTCCTAGTTCCAGGTTCCTAGTTTGTGAATTTTGTTATTCACTGACAATGGCAATAAAATCTCTTCTGATTCTGTACAAAGAAATAAAAGCTGTATTTATTAATTATATAAAGAAATAGAAATGTTAATAGTTCAGCTATGTTAAAGCCCCGGAGAGTTTTCTCAACAGCCTGGACTTCTTCCTCTGACCACTTTCTCCTTTTAACTTCAAGTTTCCCTAAACTAAATGGAACAATAAAGTAAAAGTGTTCTCAAAGCTTCAGGTCAGTTCTGTCTCAAGCCCGGACTGACCTGTTCTACATCAGTGTTGGGCAAGTTATGGTGTTGTAATACATTATATATCACTAGTTACATGGATAAAAAGTACTACATTTGTATTACATTATTATGTCTCAAACATGGAACTGAGTGGCCATACCTGCTTGTCAAAGCCTGATCCCGTCAGATCTCAGAAGCTAAGCAAGAAAGGGCCTGGTTAGTACTTGGATGGGAGACTGTTAGAACACCAGGTGCCACAGTGGGACGAAAGGAGTAGATTGTCGTTGTGTCCTTGGGCAAGACACTTAACCCACACTGCCTCAGTGTCTGCGTACACTGGGTGAGTGGATGCTAGATTGTAAAGCGCTTTGAGTGCCTGGAAAGGTAGAAAAGCGCTATATAAATAGACCATTTATAGACCATTTTAGTTACACTGAGTTACTTTGAGCTCATCACACATTTGTTCAGACAGTGTACAACACTAATTCTGTTACATTTACCCTTGAGTTTTGATTAGTTAAGAGAAATGTGACGTCACAACACATTGTCTTCATATTATTTCTTAACAGCTGCACAGAATCTCTTCTTCACCAGTTTTAGTGAAGTTTTGATCCTGAAGTGTCGTTTTCAATAGAATATTAATGTAGTTACTTTATATGTAAGTAACTTGAGTTACTCTGATTGTAACTGTAATATATTATCAACATTTATTAAGTTATACTAGTTAGTTACTGAAAAGGGAATAAAGTACAGTAACTAGTGACTTTTGTAATGAGTTAGTGTTGGGAGTAACAGCCTGTTTTAAAGGTTTGACTTAAGTTGGCACGCTGCTGTTTAGCAAAAAACAAAAAAATAAGTTTTGCTGTGTTTTAGCGTTCAAATAACAGTACTACTGTAAATGACACTACATGTATTATTGACAGTGTCTGGTGGGGACCTCAGACCTGAGGGTCAGTCCAGCTGTATGTCCACTGTGGGGTGGGGGAGGGGCATGGTCAGGGTGGGGACCTCACACAGTGACAGGTGCAGGGGCGTGGTCAGGGTGGGGACCTCACACAGTGACAGGTGCAGGGGCGTGGTCAGGGTGGGACCTCACACAGTGACAGGGCAGGGGCATGGTCAGGGTGGGGACCTCACACAGTGACAGGTGCAGGGGCATGGTCAGGGTGGGGACCTCACACAGTGACAGGGCAGGGGCATGGTCAGGGTGGGGACCTCACACAGTGACAGGGCAGGGGCATGGTCAGGGTGGGGACCTCACACAGTGACAGGTGCAGGGGCATGGTCAGGGTGGGGACCTCAGACCTGACGGTCAGTGTGAGTAAAACACACTGGGCTGGGGTCCAGGTGGGGTCCAAACAACAGTTCAGGTGTTACTAAAACTGAGAGAAGAAAGAAACTGACATGTAGAGTTCAGCTAAAACAGGATTGGGAAAGGTTTAAATACATAAACAGATAAACTAAATCACTTAGCTGAACTGTCAGTATTAACAAGATCAAAATAAATAGTTTAGATCAATCTTTAAAGGAAACCTATTCTGTAAAATCCACTTATTTTAATTTGCTCATGTTTTCACCTGTCATCTATCTTACAGTGAAGACAATGTAAATGACTAATCTGCTGATGCTTTAGTTTATTATTAAATCCACAGAACAACACAATAGATCTCCTTTAATCTTACTTAGGTTTCACTGTTGATTTAAGAGAGAGAGAGATTCTGCTAAATTAAAATAGACTTTAGTGTTATTGATGTTAGTGTTAGGGTTTGATTCTGTTCTCGTTAGAATATTTGTTCTGCAGTCATTATGTTGAAGTCTGTAAAGTTTGAAACAAACAGTATAGTTTGTTTAAAGCTCAAACATCACAAAAGTTCATTTTAGAACATTACAGTTTGTGCTGTTTTCAGTCTCTAACGTTTGGAAGCATAACTTTTGTTCTGAGCTGAATTTAAACATCTAATAATTGATCAGTTTTCATTTATCCATTTCATACAATTGTGACTAACTACATAATTTCATTAAAGAAAATAATTTAATTTCATGTGTTTAAAATGTTATTAAAAACTAAAAACGGTTCTAAAAGTATTTCGAAGTATTTTTGCATAATTATTTCATGTTTATTTAATGTTTTAGTTAAAAATGTTACCGAAATAAGTCACTTCCGGTTTTTCCCCGCTACTACTTCCGGTTTCCGGTTTTACACGCAGACGGAGCCAAGAGGGTCTGGCTGCAGCCGACGGGGGTGTCATTGCCCACTTCGTACCTCTGCCCACTTTGTACCTTTTAGAGCAACTGCGCATGCGCCGGCCGAAATTACGTCTTTTAAACACATTATTTGTAAGTGTACAATTGTTATTATTCATTTATACTGATATTTATTTATGTATCTCACAAAGGTTTGCCAAAGGAAAGCCCAAAACGCCGCACTTAATTATCGCCGTTTTAAGCTAGCAGTTAGCAGCCGGAACTAGCTTAATCGGGCATTTACGGCTTTAAAATAGTAATAATCTCACTTTACAAATAACTGCTTTGTTTTAATCTGTAAGGGGGGTTTACGTTTACCAGTTTAGTTTCGTCTGTGTTTAATTTAAAATTCAAAACGAATAAAACAATGTAAAAGAAGTAAAGCTAAAGGTACGAAGTGTGCTTCCGGTACAAAGTGGGCAATGACAGGGGGCGCCATATTGAGCTCCACCGGAAGCTCCACTAGGTCCACCGGAAAACGCGTCAAAATAAAATTTACGTAATTATTAATAAAACAATTAAAAACAAAGGCATTTTTTAAATTAAAACTACACCTAAAAAGATAGCATATGCCTCTAACTACCTGAATTATTATTTGAATACTTTTTTATTTAAATATTATCCGATTTTATGTTGGTTTACATTTGTCACTAAGTTACTGGAGCTTAAAAGCCACCATAAATAATTTGCTACATTTAAAAAAATAAATAAGAATTTTTAGAAAGTGGGAGATTTCAAATTAACTGATCATCTTGTATGAAGACATAGACACACACAAACACAAATCTCATTAAAGGTATTCATTAATTAAAATTCAATTTCATATTGTAAATTATTAGAAATTAAAATAAAAATACAACACAAACAAATAAATAAATACACACACATAAATGCTCATGTAATACAAACGTTTTAAGTATGTCTGCAAAGTAAATAAAAGATAAGATAAGATATCCTTTATTTGTCCCACAATGGGGAAATTCCAGTGTTGCAACGCACATTTAGAAACATGCAATCAAACAAGATAATAGAAATAAAATAGACTTAAAATATGTATAAAATATTCACCCTGTTAAACTCAGTTGAAAAGTCAAAATTTGCGTATTTGAATTTAACACATTTAGATTAATTGAAATCCAAGTTTTTAACGGCATTACTAACAAAATATTAGAAGATTAGAATGGATGTCAGGCAAACTTTTATACGAGGCACAACAAATCTGTCAACTTAGTGTATATTTAATAAATCCCCCATAATTATTAAATAATACTAAACGTAATTTAGGTGAAAATGCCTCCGAAGTACAAATAATAATGAAATGATTCAACTTTCTATCAACCGAGTTCGTCTACTCACCGAGCTTTTTTCGTCTTTCTCGTACCAGTAGTGGCGCTAAAAAAAAAAAAAAGCGTTTTCTGGTGGAGCTTCTGGTGGAGCTCCACAAGATGGCGCTGCCCATCGGCTGCAGCCAGACTCTTCTCGACGGAGCAGGTGAAGTTCAGTGCAATCTGTCGCCATCCACTTTGAAATAATAACAAGACAATGCCGTAAGTTCATATCTTCACTTTATCAATGTCTAGACTTACATATTTTTAGGTTCTTTGTGCAAAATGTCGCACTTTATGCAAGATGGATGCACTTTGTTTCTGTGTACATCTCAGGCTCAGTTTTCTAAGAGCTGCTTGTGTTTTACAGTTTTCACCATCTGGAGAAAGAAAGTAAACGCAACTAAACGTCCCCTGTGGTCCTGGTCTTTTTCCAATGATTTATCTAAATGTAGTATCAACGACATTACAAATATTATTGAGTTAATAAGTGTTGTTAATCAGTATTTACAACAAAGAGTTAAACTAAGCACATAAATATAGAAAAGTGAAATGTATCATGAACCTGTACCTCTGAAAATGCAGTTAAATCTAATAGAGCGTTTTCACGGACGTCACAGATCCGGCCAAAAACCGGAAGTGGCGCCATTATGGAGGTACCGATGTAAACAACGCGGCTGAAATATGAATAAATTATCAAAAAAAGACGAGTCAAATGGATCTAAAAAATATCGAGACCGACTTGAAGCTTCAGAAAAAAAGCGTTGCATGTGTAAAATTAACTTAATAGGTGGCGAAGATCCTTAGGAAATGAAAACTGCCTTATTTAGTGAGGATCTCCACAAGCTGCCCTCATAAGTTAAATTCTCTTTGGCATTTGTTCTCCTTTATGGAGCATCTGAAACACAGTTTATTACACCAGCACTATTTGTGTGATTTCACATCCATGTATTTGACGTGTATTGCCGACAGCTGGTGACAAAATGGCACAAACTGTGTAAAAGAGGGTAGCAAAAGAAGATAAACAAGAAGAAAATAGCTAACGCTGTTGGCTAATCTCAATTAGATTCATGGATTGTTACAATAAACTCAGCAACTGAAATCTGCAGATCCTAAGCTTTCAAACAAGGTATAATGTGTATATGTCCTGTGTGTGATCATTACAACATTTGATGTTTATTTGTGGTTAATGTAACTTTGGCTAACTGCGAGCTAAAAGCGAAAAGACTTGCTGCAAAATCATATTTCAGGTAGGATAAATTTTCAAAAAATGCTATGGTTAAGTGCACCAACAAATAAACAAGACACATTTTCTCTGGATCGCTTGAAAACGACCATAAAAGTGTTTAAATAATCTCTTGCCGGGGGTCGGATCGCTGCGATAGACCGCGGTTAGCCTGTAAAGGCATTAGCCACAAACAAACATCAAATGTATTGATCACACTCAGGGCAAATACACATGTTGTACCTTGTTTGAAAGCTTAGGATCCGTAGAATTCAGGTGCAGGGTTTATTTTAACTGTCAGTTAATCTAAATGAGATAAAACTACGAAACAGTGCAGCTACAGCATTAGCTACCTTCTTATTTATCCCTTTTAGCTACACTCTTTTACACAATTTGTGCTTTTTTGTCTTTATAGCTGTCGGCAAAGACGTCAAATCATGGGTGTTAAATCACACTGTTAGTGCTGGCATAATAAACGATGTTTCAGATGCTCCATAAAGGAGAAGGAGGCAATTCTGTAGCTGCGCTATCTAGTAGGCTAGTCTCAATTAGATACACTGACAGTTAAATCAAACCCAGCGTCTGAATTCTACAGGTCCTAAGCTTTCAAACAAGGTATAGCATGTGTATATTCCCTTTGTGTGATCAGTACAACATTTGATGTTTATTTGTGGCTAATGTAACTTTGGCTAACTGCAGGCTATCGCAGCGATCCGACCGGCACACGATTAATTAAATACTTTAACAGTCATTTTCAAGCGATCCAGAGAAAATATGCCTTGCTTGTTTGTTGGTGCACATGACTATAGCTTATTTGGAAAAAATAACCTACATGAAATATGATTTTGCAGCAAGTTTTATCAGCAGGTTACGTCAGTGAAATGAATGGGGGAAGAGCTGACCGGAGTGTTTCCGAGTTCTGTGCGTAAAAGTAGAAAAAGTGGGCGGGCGAAATAAGACGGATTATGACAACCCAGAACACGGCAATAGTTTACCATTTTAATTTTTTTCAAACTTCGAACATTCACATGCTTTAACGTCTGTGTTTTGACCATGGATGTGTTATGACAGCGGCCGCATATCGCCAACATGGCCGACTTCCGGTTTGATGACGTCACGTGAAAACGCTCTATTGTTAACCTCCACTGTGTCATTTAAGCAGAAAAAACACCAAAAAATAACGTTTTCAGCAAAAGTGTGTACTAGTGACACCTACTGGTGGTTTGTGGTATGACATGATGGGGACGTCCCCACGAGGCATAAAGACCTGACAAAAAATAAAATCTGAAATTTTGCTGATTCTAGTGCTGTCTGAGAGGCCTATCTCAGACCAACAAATTTGACCTGGAATCAGATTTTTATCAGTTAAAACAAGTGTGTTATTCAGGTTTAAAGTCAGGTCCCCATGTGTGTGTAATGAGTTTGTGATGTGTGTGATGAGTTTGTGATGTGTGTGATGAGTGTTGTGTGTGATGGTGTGTGTGATTTGTGATGTGTGTGATGAGTTTGTGATGTGTGTGATGAGTTTGTAATGTGTGTGATGAGTTTGTGATGTGTGTGATGAGTTTGTAATGTGTGTGGTTTGTGTGTGTAATGAGTTTGTGATGTGTGTAATGAGTTTGTTATGTGTGCAGAGTCCTGGAGCAGCACAAACTCACCAAAGAGCAATGGGAAGAGAGGATCCAGAAATGGCACATGGAGCACATGGGCATGCTTCAGTAAGTACAGCACTACTACTACTGTGAGTACAACTGCATTTTGTGTGCGTACTACTGCTGTATGTGTGTGTACTACAGCAATTTGCATGTGTACTACAGCTGTTTACATGTGTACTACAGCTGTTTGCATGTGTACTACAGCTGTTTGCATGTGTACTACAGCTGTTTGCATGTGTGCTACACCTGTTTGTGGGTGTATTACAGCTGTCTGTGTGTACTACAGCAGTTTGTGTGTACTACAGCAGTATGTGAGTGTACTACAGCAGTTTGCGTGGGTACTACAGGAGTTTGCGTGTGTACCACAGTAGTTTGCGTGTGTACTACAGCAGTTTGTGTCTACTACAGCAGTATGTGAGAGTACTACAGTAGTTTGCGTGTGTACTACAGCAGTTTGAGACACATTATAGTGAAGAGGAAGAGAGAGAAGTCATGTTTTCTATGTTTATAATTGTATTAAAACATGTTTATGTAGTAAAACAATGATTTTTCAATTGTGTAAATGCTGTAAAATCTAAGTAAATCCATTTATAAAACAACTTGCTAATTTACTCATCAAGTAAAGTTAGATTAAACAAAACAAAAAATATATATATAGTTTTTGTTGAATTTAATAGCTTTTTTGTGCTGTATTAGGCACTGGCCCTTTAACACCTGCAGGTTGGGGCTGCTTTAGTTTCCCCTCGCCAACAACAGCCACACGACAAAGCAAACTACGTAGCAAAGTGATTAGGAGCGCTTTGTCCTTTCTGAGGCGCTCAAAGACGTGCCCGCTGGTGCCCTGGGCGAGGGAAAGAAAGGGCGAATCTGACGACGTACAAAAACTACTTTAACTATGGTTTTGTTAAAGTTACGGGTAACACTTTATAATAATGTCCATATACAAATCATCTATAAATGTTAGTAAATCATTATCATAACATTAACCTAACATTAGTAAACATATAGATAACATGAATAAGTCATTTACTAACATTACCTAATCATTAATAATGAACATGATTAGTGAATGTCTAAATGTTAGTAAATTATTAGTAAAACATCTATAAATGTTATTAAATTGTTAAGATAACATTACCTGAAAACTAGTTAAAAAATAAGATACATATACTAACTATAAACAAAACATTAACTAATGATTAATTACAGGTCAAAATAATAAAGGACACATCATTTGTAAATAATTAACTAATCATTATTAAGAGATTTAAAAATGCTTAGTAATCATGAAGAAAAGAAATAACTAATTTCCAATACAACAGAAAGCAGTTGTTAATGATTAGGTAATCATTAGCAAAACATGCAATAACTATTTAAAAATAACAATTTTCATTAACTAATCATGCACAAAACATGAACTAACTTTATATCATCAGGCACGTGATAGTTATTTTAGGTTTTGTTAATTTGTTAATGTTAGTAAATCATTACTGATCAAAAATGAAAAGTAAGTACTCATTTACAAATGTTTATTTCACAAATACATAACATGAAAAAAACATTTACAAACATTGTTCTGGACATTATTATAAAGTGACAGCTATTCATGGTACCTAATAATTACTATAGTACAAGTATTCATCTGTTCATGTGAAAATAACATTTGCTAATATTAACAAGCGTTGGCACAGGTGAACAACACATGAACTAAACATTTACAAACATTTTTCTGGACATTATTATAAAGTGGCAGCAATTTATGGTACCTAATAATTACTATAGTACAAGTATTCATCTGTTCATGTGAAAATAACATTTGCTAATATTAACAAGCGGTAGTACAGGTGAACAACACATGAACTAAACATTTACAAACATTTTTCTGGACATTATTATAAAGTGGCAGCAATTTATGGTACCTAATAATTACTATAGTACAAGTATTCATCTGTTCATGTGAAAATAACATTTGCTAATATTAACAAGCGGTAGTACAGGTGAACAACACATGAACTAAACATTTACAAACATTTTTCTGGACATTATTATAAAGTGGCAGCAATTTATAGTACCTAATAATTACTATAGTACAAGTATTCATCTGTTCATGTGAAGATAACATTTGCTAATATTAACAAGCGTTAGTACAGGTGAACAACACATGAACTAAACATTTACAAACACTTTTCTGGACATTATTATAAAGTGGCAGCAATTTATGGTACCTAATAATTACTATAGTACAAGTATTCATCTGTTCATGTGAAAATAACATTTGCTAATATGAACCAACATGTGTACATGACTAAAACAAAAACATTTGTTAATGTGAATAAAAGTGTTACAGTAATTTATGGGCCATTTCAAAATTTTAAATTGTGCTACAAGGTTAACTTAGGTTGGCTAACATTCTTCACTCACATCAACAAAGTTCCAGGTTTAACTTTTATTCCTCCAACAAGTAGGGCTGGGCGATATTGATAAAAACGGATATCTCGATAATTTTTTAGCATAACTCGAGTACAATATTCAGATAATATCATATCAAACCAACCGGAAAATGTTCCGACACATCTTTAAATGTGTTAGTTGAACTTTAATGATTTGATAACTTAGGCTGCAGTTGACTAGAGACATTTTTGGTCGATTTAAGACGTGCTGTCAACCAATTAGTTAAGCATTCCCCTTTCTCAATGTTCTTACCAAATATTTGACCCAAACTTTCTTCACAAGAATACAAACTCAGAGGTTTGCATGTTGAATTACTAAAGAAAAAAATTTACTATAAACGATACACTCAATATAAATTTTTTTCATATCTTCAAAACAATTATCAAAATCTAAAATTCAATATTTTGCCCAGCTCTACCAACAAGACAAACACTATTGGTCAAACCCTCTGCTTTGTTTGTCAGCAGAACTATCAGAAGATCTGCTCCCCAAGGTCAAAGAGGGAAACACAACCAAAGGTGTCATAGAATAACCAAACCAAGATCATGTGGGACTTCTGAATGAATTGGTGGTGGATAAAAATCAGAAAAAAGTATCATGTCACTTATTAATTCAAAAACTTTTTTAGGTTTTAGTTGAACATGAGTAGGACATTAACGGACGGTTCGTTTAAGTTACAGGTGGACACCACGAAGGTGCACCTAATAAGTTAGTACCACAGCGATATCCTATTAAGTAAGATTAAGACTCAGAGTAGGTAACGTTTAGCCAGAAAAATAAGTAAAGGCCTGTTAAATAACTATATTTTGGAAAAATTAAATAAACAGCTCCCTAACAAAACAAAACTATTCAATTAGGCAAACATGTACACAAATAAATAACACAAAAATTTCCCTCCAAAATAACTCACAGTCCCCTCTTAAAATAACAGTAGCCATTATAGTTTAAAATCAGGATCACAGCTTTAATTTCAAGTAGTCAAATGTTTCCCATTAAATGCTTTTCCACTTTAGCTTTTCTCCAAAACAACAACAACAGCCAGTGCACAGCAGCGGACGAATATCTGAATTCAAATGGACTTTCTCACACATTCAGTCAAGTTTACTCACAGTACCTGTACTTCAGTGGAAAAAAACAAAAACGTTGCAGGTCTGGTAAAGTTCTTGCAAAATATTGAGGGCGTTGAAACGTCACTTGCAAAACACTGAGGGCGTTGAGATACAACAAGTCCGAAGTCCTGAGCGCGGCGCCATGAACCGGCTGCTCCATCCGGGGTACGCCCGCCGTGGTGCCACTGACACGGCCTCCATCGTCCGCAGCATATGTCTATGGTCCGCAGGTCCCGCTTTTCTCTCTCGCCTCCGATGTCACTCGCAACCTCTCTGCTCACAATGTGTAGGAGTCCGCGGGGCTCCACTGAGCTTCCCGGCTCAGAATTAACGATTCCACGGCTTTTTAAGTACCTTCTTTTCTCATTTCAGCGTGAGCCTGAGCCTCCCGCTCCAAGCGGGCGCAGAGCGGAAACAGGAAGAAACTCCGTCACGTGTACTCACGCAATGCGTACCAACGGCCAAGTCTTATTTTTTATTTATTTTTATGTTACTCACGCAATGCGTACCAACGGCATCACATTGACTATACAGGGTGGATGCAAAAATGACCAATGAAACGTAATGATAACTGTTAAAAGTAAATAATGCTGAGGCATGGATCTATTATGTATTGTGCTGAGGGTTAAAAAAATAATTAAATAATAAATAAATAAATAAAATAATATATATATATATATATATATATATATTTTTTCTAAATATTCTACAAAAATTGTGCTAAATAATGTGTCACTGTTGTTTGTTAAAGTAAATAAAGGTTTACTTATATTAAATTGTGTGACGTGTGTAATGAAAAGTCAAACCTTTATTATTAACACTTGTTCCTCGGTATTACCGATAGATATCTAATTTAATGTCTATGGGTATTACCCACATTTATCACTGGGCAACAGAATTATTTAGAAAATGCTCCACAACAAATTTTTTACTAACTATATATATAATACTATTTTGGGACAATAATTCACACCAGGTCAAACTTTCGCAACTGATCTGCAGTATTGTGATCCCTGACCTACAGAGCTGGACAAAATAGTTGAGACACTTCTGAAAACGAAAAACAACTCAACAAGAATTACTTGAGAGTGTCACCGTTTCCCTTTGTTTTAAAATTTTAAATCATTGTGTTTGTGGTTCTGTCAAATGTGAAAATTATTTCGTATTTGAGTGTTAGAAAATTGAAATTTGTGTAAAAAAAAAAAAAAAAAAAGTTTTATACTGTTAGGGGCTACTTGAGTGAGTAATGACACATTAGGGTCGTTAGTGAGCAGGAAAAGCTGCAGAAATACAATCTGATTTTAAGAAAAGTGGAAACCAGAAGTTTACATACACTTTGCAAAAACACACATTTGCTTTTTCCCCCTCACTGTCAGACAAAAAGTAAATTACAACTTTTCGTGTTTTAGGTCAGTCAGAATTTACAAAATCTATTTCTAAATGTCAAAGTATTTTTTTTTTATTAGATTTGTCAAAAGTTTACATACACTGGATCATCCCAGATGTCGAAGTCTAAAAAAGTCTTACCAAGTAACAAGTGATAATAAAGGTTTAACTTTTCATTAGTCACACAATTTAATATAATTATTATTATTATTTACTTTAACAAACAACAGTGACACATTATTTAGCACTATTTACTTAAAATATGTTTTGTTTTCTTTTTTAATGTAAAAGTTCAGAAAATGTATAGACCCTTTTCATGCCACGTCACCGGTGACGTCACAGCTCTAGCTGGAGGCAAAAAAGGCGAAAACTCATAGCAGACGCCACTAAAGTTCGAGGTTTTTATCGTGGTAAAAATGTCGTTTGTTGTGAACTGTGACTTGGACTTTTGTGTCTAACGTTAGCCTGACCTTACCCAGACGTGCAGGTGCAGTTTGATGTTCAAACTGATCTGTTTTATTTAGAATTCTAGCTAAAACTGTACTGTTGTCAATCATTAAATTTTTATACACAAGACCCTTATTTTCTACTTTAGCAAGGCCTTTAACGAGAGCTAACAGATTTTCAAAGCTACATGCAACCAATTTTGTTGGACTAAATTAATCTTAAATAATTACTATTAAATGTTGTGCCTCTGAAGCACTAATGGGAGGTGCACACATTAGCATATTTAGCATTAGCTTCAAGACGCGAATGAACAGTTAAAGGACAGCATTTTCGCCACTACTGTGTTTAGCAAAGTAAAGCGAACCTCAAACAAATGTGAAAATCACCTCTTCAGTCTGTGAAAGGGCAGATCCAGATCCAAGACGAACCACACAAGCTCAGACAAAATGCTTCCATCCGTCAGAAGTAATTCACCAAAGTCTGTGTCAGGTCCCACAAAAAGTTACGATATATATCCGGACAGTTCCGAACAGAATTTGACATTTTTTCGGCATTTGTGTTTAAAATCCCTCCAAAAACGTGTAGTTTACACTAGTTTAAATGGAGGCTACGTCGTCTTTTGCCTCCGGCTAAGCTCCGCCCACCAGAATTTGACGCAATGTTTACTAACATGCAGGGTCTATTGTTTACCATTGTTTACTTTTAACAGTTATCATTACGTCTCTTGGTCATTTTGCATCCACCTTGTATAGTCAATTGTGATTGGCCGTTGGTACGCATTGCGTGAGTACACGTGACGGAGTTTTCTTCCTGTTTCCGCTCTGCGCCCGCTTGGAGCGGGAGGCTCAGGCTCACGCTGAAATGAGAAAAGAAGGTACTTAAAAAGCCGTG
The DNA here is from genome assembly GCA_038363315.1 of Mugilogobius chulae. Lineage (NCBI taxonomy): Eukaryota > Metazoa > Chordata > Actinopteri > Gobiiformes > Gobiidae > Mugilogobius > Mugilogobius chulae. Next base: position 23,749,283 of record CM076396.1, on the reverse strand, counting down.
GAATTGTTAATTCTGAGCCGGGAAGCTCAGTGGAGCCCGCGGACTCCTACACGTTGTGAGCAGAGAGTCGCGAGTGACATCGGAGGCGAGAGAGAAAGAGCGGGACCTGCGGACCATAGACATATGCTGCGGACGATGGAGGCCGTGTCAGTGGCACCACGACGGGCGTACCCGGATGGAGCAGCCGGGTGCCAGTTTATGTCTCAGCTAGGTTAAGTCGGGAGTGGGCGGGGCGTCCGCTTCCGCTTCTATTCAGTGATGCTGCTGTAGCACAGACATATAAATGTTGCAATAAGCGCTTCTGAACATTATTAGCCGTGCCAGACCAAAAGGTCACAATTAGAACAAGAAAATGTAATGTCCGAAGAGTTTTTACTGCTCTACAGGCCGTCGGTAGCTCATCTAATCAGCGTTTTATTTTGCTCTGAATCAGCTGCAAGGTCCTCAACTTGACCTGGGAATGCTGTGCCCCGTGCGCGTTTAACTCTCATATGATGTTGGAAATGTTGTAAACCAGGGTAATCACACGTGGGGACACCGTGTGACAAATCCTACATCAATTATGTCTCACAAACTCGTTCCTGCCAACCGTGGTATCGCTTTGCTCTGGACACCTGTAAGACCTCCCAACTTAACCTGGAAATGTTTGTGCTTTTTGTATTATCTGTCCTTCTGTAATCGTTGTACTCACACAAAGCCTTTATGAATAAAACGCCTCTCTAAACACAATGTAGTCATATACTTCACTGATCACATATGTCCCAAATAATGTCAAATAAATACGTTTATCTACGTGAGGTTTGCTACCAGCCACGAGTAAACCAGGAAACTGGCTTGTTCAGATTGAACAAATACGCAACAACTCACAGCAAACACTTCAAATCAATCAAATCAAACTTATTTATAAAGCGCTTTTCATACATGCATGTAACACAAAGTGCTTACATTTAATTAAAAACATCCCACATGCCCCCACCCTCCACCCGTCCCCGCCAGACAACCCCCATATTACAAGCACCCCCCCATGCCCCCACCCCACACACACACTCACCCCCCCACACACACAAACACACACCCCCTTCCGCAGACAATGAACACTGCTCCTTTCACAATACATACATGGCTGGGTTCAGATGGACCAAAGGTAGCATCATCAGAGGAGCTGTCTGCACCAGAGCAGTGCCACCTGCAGCTGCAGGGCACCAGCCCAGGCCAGAGAGGAGATAAGGTCAAGACCAAACCTCCAGGGCCATGAGCCAGAGTCCAGCAGCCACAGCCGACCACAGCTCCCGGTGCAGAGGCTCCTCAGAGGAAACACTGGAGACCCTAAAAGTGATTAAGAGATTCAAATAAATAAAAAGTAAGTCAAGCAACTAAGAACTAAAGTGTACAGAAAAGCTTAAAATACTAAAATCTAAACTAGTAATAAATAAACAAATAAATAAATATATAATGAGAATAAATAAATATATATAAAACAATAAATACTAATTAAAAGCTAAGCTAAAAAGATGGGTCTTGAGCCTGCTCTTAAAACTGAATGTTCTCTGCGGCCCTGAGGTCCTCCGGCAGACTGTTCCATAGACGGGGGCCGTAACACTAATAATGGAAAGTTTATAGGCAAATGTGCAAGACAGAAAATCGCTTTGCCACGCTGCTGAAGATGATTGGGAAGAATATTCAAGGGTGAAGGGCCGGTTTGCGAAAGGTGGGTTTGTAGCGCTGTCCATTCAGCACCACACACCCGTTGCGCGGCAGTAAAGGTGAAATCATAGGGTTATTTATAAAAGGTGGCATAAGTTGGCATAGTTTTATTCCTTGTGCTAAATACAGAATACATAAAGAAGAGGAACATAAGTTAGCAAGTGAAGAAGTGAATGTAATGACAACTACAGAACCAAAATCAACTCAAGTACAAGTTAAATTTGCTCAATGTGGCCGATTGAACCTTGCAAAACAAGCAAAGTAAATATAGTAGTACAATAAACAAGACTATTTGGAATTAAATCCCACAATGCACTGCTTGTTTTCAAGTCCAGAGAGTCAGGGCAAGCATGATCTGCCAGCTCTGCAGTAAAAGGTCAATTACTGTTCATTTTCTGTCATCAGGCCCTTCTTAGTAAAAAAAAAAAAAACATGTTCTGAACTGTACACCTGGGGTACGCCTGTTTTTTCTGACCGAGACGACTTATACCAAATAATTACATTGCAAGTATTTTAAAGTAGTTTGACAAACATTTTTAGAATTATTCAAGTGCATGTACAATGGAATAAAATATAGACACAAAGGGTTAAACCACAAAATGTGTAAAGTGTTACATTATATTGACCCAAAGTGGGTCACAGGATTATGAACATTGAGCATGGTAACTATTGCTTTTGTGGGAAAAGTTGACCAGTATAGCGAGAGTGAATGTGCCTGAAAACCTCATACAAGGTATGTTCACTTGTATTGCATAAGACAATACAATCACCGATTTATTCATGTAGACTTAAGGATGACCCTTTCACTGTGTTGAGGTGTCAGTACAATGACAGAAGCATTGTAAAACAATCCCATGGAGATGAACCTTACATTTACGATGTTCATCTTGTCTTCAATAGTATTAGCGCTTCTGAAGATACTGCAGCTAGCAGCCGAAACATGGCAAAAAGGTAATAAAGTCACTAAAAGTTGTCCTGAAATAGAAGAAATCGATTACTGAGAGAAACCTTAGTTTTTGCATATCAACACACAATATTCTTGGATTTCTTTATTGGCGTGCACATAATGTCAAACATATTCCAGCTGTCTGAGGAAAGCCAACACACTGCTGGTGATACCACCGGTCGACACTGGCAGGCAATCTGTAAAACACATCCAAGTTAGACAACCGCAAGCAAATGATTCAACCTCCGACTTAAAGCTTACCCAGGGTCGTTCTGGCACTGTCCTGTTGCTGCAAAAATCCCTCTGAACCTCAGCGGAAGCACAGAGCTGCAGAATTAGACAGATTTCTAAGAACAGAAGAAAATCAGGTTGCTGAAACCTACATATTTGGCTGATTATTCTTTTTATTACAGTGTCTCCAATAAGGTTTTAGCTATTGCAGTCGATGATGAGCAAACTTTCCATTACCCTGATTAAGTGGTGCTCTGCCATTGCCACACAAGGTTATAAGCACTTTAAGTCATGCATTTTTATTTTACCTTGCACACAGTACACCGCAGACGAGCCATCTGCGTCTAGGGTGGCCACGTGGTACAAGCCCAGTCTTTGAGGCCAAACAGATGCCTGCACTTTGCAACATCCTGCACACAAATGAAATTAAATTTACAATGTTTCACTTATTAGTGAAGAAAGTGACCACCCAACAACATGTGAGCACTTGCCACCTCCTTCTTATTGCCCCAAAGGGTTTAGGTACAGAACCTTTTTTTGCTTCACATAGATCATCTGTGTGGAGTATATTGTTAATAGTTTACAAGATTCACTTGTCAGATTGACCTTACCACCAGAGTCCAATGGGCAGATGAACAAATGGCTCCAAAAGTCACAGCCTTTTTGAAGATGCAACTAAATATGTATCACTATTAATATGCTTAATGNAGAATAACCAAACCAAGATCATGTGGACTTCTGAATGAATTGGTGGTGGATAAAAATCAGAAAAAAGTATCATGTCACTTATTAATTCAAAAACTTTTTTAGGTTTTAGTTGAACATGAGTAGGACATTAACGGACGGTTCGTTTAAGTTTGGACACCACGAAGGTGCACCTAATAGTTAGACTCTATTAGTAAGATTAAGACTCAGAGTAGGTAACGTTTAGCCAGAAAATAAGTAAAGGCCTTGTTAAATAACTATATTTTGGAAAAATTAAATAAACAGCTCCCTAACAAAACAAAACTATTCAATTAGGCAAACATGTACACAAATAAATAACACAAAAATTTCCCTCCAAAATAACTCACAGTCCCCTCTTAAAATAACAGTAGCCATTATAGTTTAAAATCAGGATCACAGCTTTAATTTCAAGTAGTCAAATGTTTCCCATTAAATGCTTTCCACTTTAAGCTTTTCTCCAAAACAACAACAACAGCCAGTGCACAGCAGCGGACGAATATCTGAATTCAAATGGACTTTCTCACACATTCAGTCAAGTTTACTCACAGTACCTGTACTTCAGTGGAAAAAAACAAAAACGTTGCCAGGTCTGGTAAAGTTCTTGCAAAATATTGAGGGCGTTGAAACGTCACTTGCAAAACACTGAGGGCGTTGAGATACAACAAGTCCGAAGTCCTGAGCGCGGCGCCATGAACCGGCTGCTCCATCCGGGGTACGCCCGCCGTGGTGCCACTGACACGGCCTCCATCGTCCGCAGCATATGTCTATGGTCCGCAGGTCCCGCTTTTTCTCTCTCGCCTCCGATGTCACTCGCAACCTCTCTGCTCACAATGTGTAGGAGTCCGCGGGGCTCCACTGAGCTTCCCGGCTCAGAATTAACGATTCCACGGCTTTTTAAGTACCTTCTTTTCTCATTTCAGCGTGAGCCTGAGCCTCCCGCTCCAAGCGGGCGCAGAGCGGAAACAGGAAGAAACTCCGTCACGTGTACTCACGCAATGCGTACCAACGGCCAATCACAATTGACTATACAAGGTGGATGCAAAAATGCTAAAAAATTATCGAGATATCCGTTTTTATCAATATCGCCCAGCCCTACTTGTTGGAGGAATGAAAAGTTAAACCTGGAACTTTGTTGATGTGAGTGAAGAATGTTAGCCAACCTAAGTTAACCTTGTAGCACAATTTAAAATTTTGAAATGGCCCATAAATTACTGTAACACTTTTATTCACATTAACAAATGTTTTTGTTTTAGTCATGTACACATGTTAGTTCATATTACCAAATGTTATTTTCACATGAACAGATGAATACTTGTACTATAGTAATTATTAGGTACCATAAATTGCTGCCACTTTATAATAATGTCCAGAAAAATGTTTGTAAATGTTTAGTTCATGTGTTGTTCACCTGTACTACCGCTTGTTAATATTAGCAAATGTTATTTTCACATGAACAGATGAATACTTGTACTATAGTAATTATTAGGTACCATAAATTGCTGCCACTTTATAATAATATCCAGAAAAGTGTTTGTAAATGTTTAGTTCATGTGTTGTTCACCTGTACTAACGCTTGTTAATATTAGCAAATGTTATTTTCACATGAACAGATGAATACTTGTACTATAGTAATTATTAGGTACTATAAATTGCTGCCACTTTATAATAATGTCCAGAAAAATGTTTGTAAATGTTTAGTTAATGTGTTGTTCACCTGTGCTAACGCTTGTTAATATTAGCAAATGTTATTTTCACATGAACAGATGAATACTTGTACTATAGTAATTATTAGGTACTATAAATTGCTGCCACTTTATAATAATGTCCAGAAAAATGTTTGTAAATGTTTAGTTCATGTGTTGTTCACCTGTGCCAACGCTTGTTAATATTAGCAAATGTTATTTTCACATGAACAGATGAATACTTGTACTATAGTAATTATTAGGTACCATGAATAGCTGTCACTTTATAATAATGTCCAGAACAATGTTTGTAAATGTTTTTTTCATGTTATGTATTTGTGAAATAAACATTTGTAAATGAGTACTTACTTTTCATTTTTGATCAGTAATGATTTACTAACATTAACAAATTAACAAAACCTAAAATAACTATCACGTGCCTGATGATATAAAGTTAGTTCATGTTTTGTGCATGATTAGTTAATGAAATTGTTATTTTTAAATAGTTATTGCATGTTTTGCTAATGATTACCTAATCATTAACAACTGCTTTCTGTTGTATTGGAAATTAGTTAATTCTTTTCTTCATGATTACTAAGCATTTTTAAATCTCTTAATAATGATTAGTTAATTATTTACAAATGATGTGTCCTTTATTATTTTGACCTGTAATTAATCATTAGTTAATGTTTTGTTTATAGTTAGTATATGTATCTTATTTTTTACAAATTTTCAGGTAATGTTATCTTAACAATTTAATAACATTTATAGATGTTTTACTAATAATTTACTAACATTTAGACATTCACTAATCATGTTCATTATTAATGATTAGGTAATGTTAGTAGATGACTTATTCATGTTATCTATATGTTTACTAATGTTAGGTTAATGTTATGATAATGATTACTAACATTTATAGATGATTTGTATATGGACATTATTATAAAGTGTTACCAAGTTACGCTATAACACGTGTGACAAAGCACGTTTAATACCACACACACGACTTATTTGCTTTAATGATTGATCAAATTAGGTTACAGACGATGGAAACGATAGAAGAGAAATGGAACGATAGACACTTTTCTATCGTCCCCACGATATGTATCGTCATATCGCACAGTCCTAGCTCGTAGACAGATCACGTTGAGAGAGAGAAGGAGAGAGAGAGAGATAGTGGCTTGTTGCATTTATAAAACGGTTTCTAAGAGTCAAATCTAAACTTTGAGACCATTTGAGGCAAGAAATTGTGGGTAATGTTACCAAATCTGCGGTCATTTTAACTTTTCTTTGCTAAATCTCTGGACCCTAGGCCTTCACCGGGTTCCTCCGCTGGCCGTAGCCGCTAGACAAGCGCTCTCCGGTGGCTGGACGTTTTGCCTCCATTACGGGGTTGCATTTATAAAACAGAGCTTACCCGATCACACAACTTTCTCCTCCTCCATGCAGTGTCTTTTTGCTGTCTCCGTCCTCCCCGGCTCCATCCCGTTGTACAGCAGGTTTAAACACGGCACCGGGCATTTGTAATACATCCATGTGAGCGCGTTGTAAGTCCAGATCATGTCCCGTGTTTGCCGTGTCTCCAGATTTTCAAAGCAACGGATGGCCAAGTCTTTGAAAAAAGTCCCCAAACAAGCGACCTTTCGTTAAAAAGTTACTGAAAGACTTCAGTAAACAGTCCTCCTTTCCCTTGGTGTGACAGGGAAACAACATGTCACGTGTACGGGAGTGGAGTGTCTGATTGGCTGACGCTGACTTCCAACGCGTCTGAAGATGGATTTTCCCAATTCTGTGGCGGCCGCAGCTTTGGTCGAATTTGCGGCCGCCGCAGCTTCCAGCTTCTAATCCGCAAAACGCAGCATTTTCAGAAGCCAAAACGCACGTCAGCAGACGCCCCAGACGTCAATACGCGCGGAAAATTCACTTGAACGCTCAAGACGCGGGTTTACATTGACTTAACATTGAAAATGGACGCAAATACGCCAAGACGCTGTCCGGTCTGAACGCAGCATTAGACTCTAACTGCGAACTGAACTGAACTGAATTGTATGTGTCGCTGGATGTTGGAGTGTTGTGTGTGTGTCATTGAATCTGGGGTTTTAGGTTTCTTTTAATATACATTTTAGTAATTATTAATTGTAGAGCTGGGCAGCGATTAAAATTTTTAATCGCGATTAATCGCATGGTTGAGCTGCGATTAATCGCGATTAATCGCGATTAATCGCACTTTACACACAAAGTTCATTAAATAGCTATTTTAACCTATTTTTTTCTCCAAAATATGATTTTTTCAAGTATATTTAAGGTTCTTCATTTTGTAGAGTGTACAATCCTGCAAATTTTGTGGTATTTTGGCTTAGATATATAATTTTAGCTACTCATAGAACTATAGTTACACTAGGTAACTAACATTTTGAAAACCTGGTCCAGTTCTGGGATAGTCCTGGTTAAAACCAGCTCAGTGCTCACTGAATAATACACTGTGGGAAGTGAAACAAGGCCGTTTTTAAAGTTTTCAAAGTAATCATCACAAACACGTGTGTAAAAGTTCGCGTATCACCGCTGACCTAGCGCTGAATCTCCGTGCGCATATTTAATGAGGTGTTAACGGTTTGAAGTCTTTAACAACACGTAGCTCCGTGGTTCTTGGGTCTTTTTGGAAGATTTAAACACTCAGACGAAGCTCAGACTCGTCTCTTTCCCGCTATCCGTACAGCAGAGCTCACTTCCTTGTATTTAAAGCGCTAGCAGCAACGGAGCAGATCCTCTGTTTGTGGACTGTTTATGAGAAGGAGAAAAAGGGCGCACGGCAGCAGTGCGGGCTCTTTCATTCATGCTTTTTGGCTGAATCACGTGACCTGCGTTAACGCCGACAAAATATTTAATCGCGATTAAGCACGTGCTGCGTTAACGCCGCGATAACGCGTTAACTTGCCCAGCCCTAATTAATTGTTTTTAATTAATCTATTTATTATATTGCACTTTGCTGGTGAGAAACGATTTTTTCGTTCTTCTGTATTTCTAGGAAATACTCTGAATGACAATAAAGTGATTTATCCTTTATCCTTAGTTTGTGTGTACTACAGCAGTATGTGAGTGTACTACAGTAGTTTGCGTGTGTACTACGGCAGTACAAACGCATGTCTGTGAGCTGTGTGTGTGTGTACTCTCAGGGAGGACGCCATCATGGAGTATCTGAAGATCGCGCAGGACCTAGAGATGTATGGAGTGAACTACTTCCAGATAAAGAATAAGAAGGGCACCCAGCTGTGGTTAGGAGTGGACTCTCTGGGACTCAACATTTACGAGTATGAAGACAAGTAAGCTAATATTACTGCTGTTACTACTAATGTGTTACTGCTGTCCTCTCAAGAACAGCGGTCGCCACATGACGACCGCAGTTCTTGCTCTGCTTTCACAGCTTTTCATCACAGCACTAGTGCGCCCCCAGAGTTCATGTGGTAGCAACACATTTGTAAAGAGAAAAGAGCTGAGACAATCTGTGATGTTTAGCCAAAGCTCCACAAAGAATCCAGTGCCTGTCTGTTTACAACTAGATTTATCATGTAGGTGTATGGCGTCTGTAGCCCTTTCTTGACACTTTCTAAAATTCTCTAAGTGTGCAGCAGATTATACTTATTATTATCATTCATCTATCTCCTGGGTCTTTTTGGATGATTTAAAAACTCAGACAGCGATCAGACTCGTCTCTGTCCCTAAGCCAGTACAGCAGACCGCTTTTTCTCATTCCCACTGCACTAACAGCAGCAAAAGAGATCCTCTCTTTGTGGACTGTTTATGAGCGTGAGGGAGAGAAAAGGGCGCAGCAGCAGCACTGCTCCCCACTGAAAACTTTCTTAAGCAGGCGCACCCCACACTTTGAGAAGCACTAACACATCACCTAGGTCCTTTTAGCATAGAGTGATTACAATCAAGCAACTATATGTTTGTTTTGGTCTTTAGTCAGAGCAGAGCCAGACCTTCCTATGCACAGACTACGAAAGTTTCGTACGGTCCCGCCTCCAAGCACTGACAGTTTTTCTAGTTCATGTCATTCCATCATTCATCATGCCTGTTGGCTTCACCCTCTGGTTTGTGCTGTACATGAACTTTGTGTGACCACTGCTATAAGCTTAAAAGTGATCAGCCCTCCTCTCTTCTATCTTCATTGCTTCCCCTGTGCTGCTCTCAAGACTGATAAAAGCAAAAACATGCCTCTGATCACAGCACAGAGCACAAAATCAAAAACTTTGGAAACAATATGGACAACAAATTCATGTTCTACATCTCATAGGCTGTCAGACTGTCAGCCAATCTTTATTTTGCGTCAATAGGAGAAGTATTGGCTGAACTACGAACACAAAAAGTTGTGATTTAGATTTTAGCAAAATACAGCAGATTTCTGCATATTTCTGTTGAATTATTTCAAAAGCCACATAAAACATGAAGCTTATTAGCTGTTACAGGGTCAGCGCTCATGGATAAGAAACAGGCGGAGCTCACGGGAAGCGGGACAGTGCTGGGGCCCCACTTACACTGACACCAAGTGAAACTCAAGGAAAAGTGCCATCATACTGTGTATTAATCATAAAATGATGCATAAAATTAAACATAAACTGACTATTGCAAAAAAGAAATCGCTTTGTGTATATTTTATAAATTATACTGAAAAAGTCCATTTAAAGGCTGCTTGACTTTGTAAGTTTGTAGAAAAGATTGGAGGGCCCTGAAGCTGATTTTTGCTTAGGGCCCCCAAAAGGTTAGATCCGGCTCTGGGTCAGAGAAACATAATAGAAATCTCATAAATGATAATAAGAAATTGTACCTTATGATAAGCTTCAAGGAGGCACATGGCTGTCTAAGGAACTAAACCAGCACACTTTGTTTTTCCAGGTTGTCTCCTAAGATCGGCTTTCCTTGGAGCGAGATCAGGAAGATCTCTTTCTCAGATAAGAAGTTTGTCATCAAACCCATCGACAAGAAGGCTCCGGTGAGATATGTTAGAGCTGTAGGTCTGAGGGACGTGTAGGTCATCCTGAGAGGGACGTGTGGATCATCATGAGAGGGACTTGTAGGTCATCCTGAGTGGGAGGTGTAGGTCATCCTGAGAGGGACGTGTGGGTCATCATGAGAGGGACGTGTAGGTCATCCTGAGAGGGATGTGTGGGTCATCATGAGTGGGACGTGTAGGTCATCCTGCTGAGTGGGACTTGTAGGTCATCATAAGTGGGACGTGTAGGTCATCATGAGAGGGACGTGTAGGTCATCCTGAGTGGGACGTGTAGGTCATCCTGAGAGGGACGTGTAGGTCATCCTGAGAGTGGGACGTGTAGGTCATCCTGAGAGGGATGTGTGGGTCATCCTGAGTGGGACGTGTAGGTCATCCTGAGAGGGACGTGTGGGTCATCCCGAGAGGGATGTGTAGGTCATCCTGAGTGGGACGTGGTGTAGACCCTGTGTTGGTGCATTCTATAGCACCATCAAGTGGCTTGATAAATGCAGTCAGAGTAAACTTCTCACTGGGCTCTATCAGTGACAGCTGTTGAGAAGCTATTACTATCAGAAGACAACTTTTTATTTACTTTGCATACACCTACGAAACGTTTCTCTTTACTGAAGTACACAAACTTTAGTACACAAACAAAATTTTTTGCCTCCAAACACAAAAATAAAAAAATAGAACAAAAGAAAAAAAATCTAAATTCACTGTCATGACATTCGATCATGGACTTTTTACACAGAGCAACACCCGCTCTCCCAGAGCTATACGTGAGATGACGTAATCTAGGTGCAAATGAACCAATTACTGTGCTCAATACAGTATGTGAGCGAAATTATTATTTGCTTGTGATTCATTATTTAGTTGCTTGAACGCACATTTAAATATATAGGCCCTAATCATTTTTGGCCGCACAGTGCAGCACAGAGTCATCACCTGTTTCTCACGCTCACCCAGAGGAAAGAGTAAGCAAGAATGAGATCTCAACAAGTTCTCAGCTATTGCTCCGAGACAATTTTGAGCCTTCTGAGACCAAGCTGAGATTTTAGCTTATGTCTCTTGTTTCTCATCTTTTGCTCCATGAGATCAAAGCAGGCCACAACTCAGTTTCAGCTCCATTTGAGATATGAGTGAGATCTCACTATGGCATCACGTGTTTCTCAAATGTTTCTCTAGTCTCATTTATCGCTCCTAAGAGGTTTTAGGAGCAACAACTGAGAGTCTCATCTTTGTCTCATGAGATGGAAAAGAGATTACATTAAGCAACAACATTTTCCTATGGGCAGGAAACAGCTTTGCAGGTCGAAATCAAACAAAAAAGTCAAAAGCTCGGTCCAGCGTAGACACCATGTCACACACATGACACAGTAGATGTGTTGCTCACGTGACATTTCTTCAAGAGGCACACATGTTGTCACAGCTCCGCACACGCGCCACTTCTAGTGCTCCATACATGTTGACGCGTCAACTCGTTTGGCCCATCACTAATGTGTAGGTCGTCCTGCTCTGTGGGACATGTAGGTTGTTCTGCTGTGAAACACGTAGGTAGTCCTGCTTTGCGTTGGTTTATAAAAATGCACATTTAAAACTAACAATTAAATTAGCTTAAATATAAAGTAGACAAATACATAGAAAATAAAGTTGCTTTGTTGAAAGTTTTTGTCAGCTAGCTAGTTCAGCAAGCTAGCTTCTGCAAGTTCAGTTTGTAATATTATTTTAACATTATGCATTCAAATAAATATTAAAAAATATATATATATTTGCCCTTTAGTTTTCCAGGCAGGTTGATTGAGAACAAATTCTCATTTACAATGACGACCTAATGCTATAAGTTAGCGTTATCTTTGAGACACACGAGGTACATTTTATAAACCCATGTATTTTCCCTGGTGAAGAATGTCTTCATACGTGAAGGTCTCAACAAGCTGAAAATGATCAGGCTGTAACTTCATTGTTCAATTATTCAATTATGTTAGGGTCTTTGAGCTAAATCTCTATTGGGACTAAATGGAATGAGAAGGGACTATCCGCAGGCATTTTCAGATCAGAACCAGCCTAACCGCAGCACTAACATCCGGCATTCGCATAATATATATTATGCAAACAGAAAATGTTTATTGTGTCTGAGTGGAGTGAGCCTCAGCGACAAGTCCTGGGAAATTTTGTGGTTTTAAACACAGAAAACATAAAAAAACATAATCTTTAGTCTGATTGACATGAAGTATTTTCCTCCTGACATCACTGTGCATATCTATTTTGTGTGATATGTTCTGTGTGCAGGTTCCAGTAGTAAAGTTGAGTGCAAAACGCACATGTTGTTTTTTATGTTTGCATCTGCAAAAACTGACTCGATGTATCCAGCCCTAAATATATAAACAATTTGGATGATTTTAATTATCAACATAAAACAACAAACAGTCAATTTGCGTAAATATGACTGTACGTCTAAATGTCTGTTTTGCTTGCTTTTAGAATTTTGAGTTTTTGGCTCCGCGACTGAGAATAAACAAGCGCATCCTGCTGCTGTGCATGGGCAACCATGAGCTATACATGAGGAGGAGGAAACCCGACACCATCGAGGTCCAGCAGATGAAGGCCCAGGCCCGAGAGGAGAGGAACCACAAGCAGATGGAAAAGTATGCCCACATCTCTTCACACACATTTACAAGAAGCTCAAGCAAAGGGAAAAGCACTGGAGCCTCAGAGAAAACAATATTACTCCAGCATTCACCAATCAGTCTACACAGCTGAGAGCAAACTAAGTAATGATGAATGCAGGCTAATCCCAGCAATAAATCTGAAGGTTTGAAAGTTTAGAACAAAAAGCAACACAACACATGTCCAAGAATATGTATGTTATTTTATTTTATGTAAATATATCTATTAAAAACTTTGCAACAAATGGGTGTAAGTAAAGAAAGACCTCTAAGCTGTCAACTGGAGTTTTTGAAGATTGAGACGTTTCGAGGTGATAATCGAGATGTTTCAACTTTCATCCAAAAGTAATTTTTAATCTGATGGAGGTGACCAGAGAAACTGGCTATAGTTATACTGATATGACTTTAGTCCGGCTTGTGAGGAGGGGCTAAACAAGTGGTCCAGATGGGGAAAATTTTGCAAACCCCTTCATGACAGTGGGTCGCTTGACAATTATTTTGTTTTTATTATTATAGATAAGTAAGTATAGAAAGAATATACTGTACATTTTTCACCATATTCCACATAAATCTATTTTATACTAAAAATAAGCATAGATCTGCATAGACTGCACTCTTATGAACCACACAAAAATGAACCTAAAGTATGGATATACAGAGACTGCACTCTTATGAACCCCATACAGATGAATCTAAAGTATGGATCTACAGAGACTACACTCTTATGAACCCCACACAGATGAACCTAAAGTATGGATCTACAGAGACTACACTCTTATGAACCCCACACAGATGAACCTAAAGTATGAATCTACAGAGACTGCACTCTTATGAACTCCACACAGATGAACCTAAAGTATGGATCTACAGAGACTACACTATTATGAACCCCACACAGATTAACCTAAAGTATGACTCTACAGAAACTACACTCTTATGAACCCCACACAGATGAACCTCAAGTATGGATCTACAGAGACTACACTCTTATGAACCCCACACAGATGAACCTCAAGTATGGATCTACAGAGACTACACTCTTATGAACCCCACACAGATGAACCTAAAGTATGAATCTACAGAGACTGCACTCTTATGAACCCCACACAGATGAACCTAAAGTATGGATCTACAGAGACTACACTATTATGAACCCCACACAGATGAACCTAAAGTATGACTCTACAGAAACTACACTCTTATGAACCCCACACAGATGAACCTCAAGTATGGATCTACAGAGACTACACTCTTATGCACCCCACACAGATGAATCTAAAGTATGGATCTACAGAGACTGCACTCTTATGAACCCCACACAGATGAACCTAAAGTATGGATCTACAGAAACTACACTATTATGAACCACACAAAGATGAACCTAAAGTATGGATCTACAGAAACTACACTATTATGAACCACACACAGATAACCCTAAAGTATGGATCTACTGAGACTGCACTCTTATGAACCCCACACAGATGAACCTTAAGTATGGATCTACAGAGACTACACTCTTATGCACCCTACACAGATTAACCTAAAATATGGATCTACAGAGACTACACTCTTTTGAACCCTACACAGATGAACCTAAAGTATGGATCTACTGAGACTGCACTCTTATGAACCCCACACAGATGAACCTAAAGTATGGATCTACAGAGACTACACTCTTATGCACCCTACACAGATGAACCTAAAGTATGGATCTACAGAGACTACACTCTTTTGAACCCTACACAGATGAACCTAAAGTATGGATCTACTGAGACTGCACTCTTATGAACCCCACACAGATGAACCTAAAGTATGGATCTACAGAAACTACACTCTTATGAACCCCACAGAGATGAACCTCAAGTATGGATCTACAGTGACTACACTCTTATGAAACGCACACAGATGAACCTAAAGTATGGATCTACAGAGACTGCACTATTAAATCTCACCTGACGTGCGGTAAGGTTTACGGCTGAGACTGTGCAGCACAGGTCTAGTCGCATACTTCAAAATTTTAATTCAAATTTAGTTATTATTTAATATGGAATCATTTATGAAACCTTTGATCTACTGAAGCACGTGAGGCCATGTGAGTATTTTGTCTAAAATTGAAGTTTTGCACACAAATGTAGACATTCATTTTTGACTCCATTCACACAGTTTGACAGTGAAAAAAGTTGATTCTATGTTTAGCTTCACATAAAATCTTTCTACACCCTTGCTGTGAGTGAAAGAAGCATGTGACACTCAAAGAACACACTCGACTTTTTTGTTACCAGAGGGCCTAAACCCTGACCCTTATTTACTCTGATCAAGTCAGATATGAAATCTTGAAACTCATTGCGAAAGTCTCGTATTTCACCAAGCACCAGCAACAAGTTACCAGTAGTTGATTATCTGTTTGTGCTAGTCATAGCATTAGCTCCTACGTTAGCCTCATGAAATGGCGTTGCATTTTCTTCACTTGTATCTGGATATTTTCCAGAGTAAGTTAATCAAAATCATAGGAGAACTATCACTCTATGCTCCCATTCGGTAGGGTGACGTCACAGTAATCTCTCCTAGTGTGGCCATACCTGCTTGTCAAAGCCTGATCCCGTCAGATCTCAGAAGCTAAGCAAGAAAGGGCCTGGTTAGTACTTGGATGGGAGACTGTTGAAACACAAGGTGCCACAGTGGGACGACAGGAGTAGATTGTCGTTGTGTCTTTGGGCAAGACACTTAACCCACACTGCCTCAGTGTCTGCGTACACTGGTTGCTAGATTGTAAAGCGCTTTGAGTGCCTGGAAAGGTAGAAAAGAGCTATATAAAGAGACCATTTTAGTGGAAAGGCCAGCCTCCTTGTTAACTCTTAGCAGCATGGTTTACAGTGAGGGATGCATTTACAATTGACCTTTCGCCGAGCCCCGCCCCCAAGCGGCTCTTGTCCAATCAAACATTGTAGCAACCGTTGCTATGTAAATATGGTCCGTCAAATCTTGAGCTCCAAGCAAGACGGTGAAGCGATGCACCTACGGTTTATGAAAAGCGGACCGGAGATACCCCGAAATATTGACCGGAGGAGTTGTGTTCTTTCCATTTCTAAAGCCGAAAACAACTGGAGCGATGCCTACAATGGATTAAACAGAGCGGGCGGCTCGGGGCAGCTCCTCTACCAGCAAAATATATGGAGAAAATGTCTGCTCAAAGGTAAAACTAATGCTTAACTATAGCTATGGGCTGACTGTGTTGTTAGCTCTAGAGGCAAGAACACAAACTAGACTGAAGTTATACCACGACGAGGATATAACGGCAGAAGTTACGCTCTAAGCTGCTAAGTTAGCGAGCCTCTTAGCTTTAGCCAACACGGGTAGGTTTAGCTCGCTAACATAGCCTCGTAAATGAACAATATTCTTGCAATAGAGAAAAATAGACCTTAACATATGAAAACGAACTTACCCGGCAGTGGAAGAGCAGGACAAGGCTGAGCTTGTTGCATTTGAGGTGACGTTAAAAATCACGGGTTTCTCTGATTTAGCTTGAGACCAGTAGCATTAGCCTCCATAGGAGTTATGTTCCTCTGTTGCGTATTTTAATGTTTTGAATAAATCCCTCCGCTGCATCGTGGACTCCTTTTGCCTCGATCTAGAGGATATCGCGGAAAAATTGCTTTAAAAAAGTCACTAACGCGAACAGGAGTACTTCTTTCTGTCATTGAAGTCAATGGCACTCTATCATATTTGACGGACGTAGCAACAGTAACTAAGGAGGGCGGGGCTCGGCGAAAGGTCAATTGACCTTTCGCCGAGCTCCGCCCCAAAACGGCTATTGTCCAATCAAACATCGTAGCAACGGTTGCTATGTAAATATGGTCCGTCAAATCTTGAGCTCCAAGCATCATGGTGAAGCGATGCGCCTATGGTTTATGTAAACCGGACCGCAGATACCCCGAAATATTGACCGGAGGAGTTGTGTTTTTCCATTTCCAAAGCCGAAAACAACTGGAGCAGTGCCTACAATGGATTAAACAGTTCGAGCGGTTCGGGGCAGCTCCTCTCCCAGCTAAATATATCGAACAAATGTCTGCTCAAAGGTAAAACTAATGTTTAACTATAGCTATGGACATGCTGTGTTGTTAGATCTAGAGGCAAGAACACAAACTAGACCCAAGTTATACCACGACGAGGATATAACTGCAGAAGTTACGCTCTAAGCTGCTACGTTTAGCAAGCCTCTTAGCTTTAGCCAACACTGTTAGGTATAGCTCGCTAACATAGCCTTGTAAATGAACAATATACTTGCAATAGAGAAAAATAGACCTTAACATATGAAAGCGAACTTACCCGGCAGTGCAAGAGCAAGGCTGTGCTTGTTGCATTGGAGGTAATGTTAAAAATCATGGGTTTCTCTGATTTAGCTTGAGACCAGTAGCATTAGCCCCATAGGAGTTATGTCCCTCCGTTGCGTATTTTAATGGTTTGAATAAATCCCTCCGCTGCATAGTGAACCTCTTTTGCCTCGATCTTGAAGATATCGCGGAAAAATTGCTTTAAAAAAGTCACTAACGTGAACAGCTATACTTCTTTCTGTCATTGAAGTCTATGGCACGTTGTCATATTTGACGGGCGTAGCAACAGTAACTAAGGGGTGGCAGGGCTCGGCGAAAGGTCAATTGGTATAAGAAAAAGAGTGTAAAGGAGACTCCATGGTAACAAATACTAAAGTATTGACCCTTTGCACGTGTGGTCAGGTGTAACCACTGTGTGCGTTGTGTTCAATGTCTCTTTAGTGGTGAAGATGCAGGTGTGGTGCAGCAGACAGATGAGGACGAGATGGGACTGCTCTCACACTGGTTCTTTACTGGCTCTGGTACAAAAGACAAACACACAGTGTGTGGCAGAGGTCTCAAACTCCCGGCCCAGATGATTTCAGATTAATATTGAATGCGTCCCTCAAGTAACTATTTGAACTACATGTCCCACAATGCACTGCAGCGTAGCACAGTCTCAGCTCCTCCCCCGCTGCCCCGTGCAGCAGCAGCATAACAGAAACATGACAGAGATGGACGGGAACTCAAGAGTCACTTTTAAACTTTCCTCAACACAGAAACGGACAGAGCACAGGCGGATTATGAGAGCAAAAGCTTCAGACACAAGAAAAGAGACTGTCACAGAGTAAACAAGTTGCTCCTTTACAACAGAAAGGCACAGATGTTGATTCATTTTTTCATGCAGACAGGTGAGCTTCCCTGAATAAGTTCGATGTCATAATTAAGTGTCTTATGTGTTAAGCTCCACACCACATTTTATTTGACGAAAATTGATCTAATGTCCGCGGAGAAAAGTGCATAAACTCCTGCTGAAAAAGACGTTTTAGCGATGCGAACCGGCACCGCAAGTAACTGCGGCGACATGCACGCGGCCACACGCACGACGACGCATATGCGGTTCCATAAATATCTACTCGTCATCAGCATAGCCTAAACCTGTGTTCAGACGTCCAGATAAAGGTCTGTAGTGTTTGTGAAACAGACTGAAGGTTCATAAGTGTGAAGAGCACAAGAGGAGCATAGACCAGACTGGAAAATAAAATTATGGAAATATAAAGGTTTATTTTTGTTGAGATGTGACAATAAAACCTTTAAAATGCACCAGAATACAGCAAATTATCTGCAACTTAGCCAAAAATTCCCCAGGGAGGACAGTGTGACCCTTTTTACACACTTTCATTTCCTTTTTTTTTTTTTTCATTACATAGAAGACAGTATTGTAAAATGCAATACAAAACTCTTAATGTGAATTTATTGTAGGCTGTATGTTGTATTGGAGGTTTTACAGCCTAATAATCTTATTAATATCATAGCCAGGTCAGAATTTTTGAAAATGCGGCCCTCGACCAATTTGCCTCCGATCATTTTGGCCCCAGCTCCATTTGAGTTTGAGACCCCTGGTGTGGGGTGTACCTGCAAGCTCAGATCTAAACAGGTCAAAAATATTACAGTTACTATGAGCAGCCTGACAGAGTAACAACCATGGTAATAACAAGCTAGCTCATTATGCTAACAAATGAGAATAACAGTTATAAAGTTATTATTGATCAATGTTAACAAACTGATTCACAAAATACACTATAGTGGCGCTTATGTGCCAGTTAAAGGCTTTAACCAGTGCCGACAACAGAATTTTATATTTTATACCAATTTTCGATCTCAGAGCAGGCTACCAGCAGGCCACCAGCTAGATATCTCATATTCTCATATTTGTGCGAGTTGCTGGAAAGACCCCGTTGCCTGCAGTTACATTAAACATCCAGCAGGAGGCTCTAATTCCCCAAATACAGCACATTGGTTTGGGTGAAATTCATTACTTTCTCATCTCGGTTACACAGGCTCTTGGAGGGAACGCCCACTTCTCTATGATGGATGCACAAGCGCTCTCTGTGTGCATTACAACTATGGAAACTTAAAACCAAAAACCTGCCCGTTTCTTAGTAAATTTTATTGATTTCAATTGTAAAATGTGTTTTGTTTGTATTTGCTCAATTGCCTTTCAGTTGTCAGAATTATTCCATTAGTAAAATGTATTGCCACGTCAATATACTTTTTAGTTCAAACAGCAATAGCTCTTAGCAACCCAACTCAATCTGTTGCAATTCTGAAAAAACGGTCCCTTCGGCTGGTCTTCTGCATTTTCAGTTAGATTTTGTTGACACTAGCTAGAATTCTACGTTTCATACAAGAGGGAGGAAGAGCATTTAACTTAACTGTTGTTAATTTAACTTAACTGTTGCAAACAATAGGCGTTTTCCCACATGAAAGTACCAAGAACTAGTCCCCACATTTCTCCAGTCCCTGTTTAGTCAGAGGAACTACCCGTTCCCATGTTTGTGTCACACAGCAGCAGTTTCTGAAAGTGGGTCTAACTAGCTTTAGCATTAGCATCTGTAAAGCCTGAAACATTGAAATAATTCATGAAGTGGTGTTAGGAAAACAAAAGTTGTCTTTTTTCATTTCCAGATAAAACTATAATGTGTGCAAAACTTAAAAACATCACTGGAATTAACAATGAAACTAAATGATTCACTGTAATTCCTAATAACAGTATTCTAGGCTACTATTTACAAATTAAATAAAAACATTTTGGCAGTTACTGCCTTTAAATATTTTTTCTTAAGGATAAGGAAATTTTATCCAAATGTGAGAATGTATAAAACATGTTTAAATACAAAGTTAGCATTGTAAATGTGTTTGTGTCACCAAAGGTTCCTGGTCTGAATGGAAAGTACCTGCCCAGAGCAGGAGCTAAAAAAGTTCCTTAAGTGTGGCCTCAGTCCATAGTTCCTGCTCTGTGTGAATGCTTTTTCAGTTCCCAGAACTTTTTTAGTTCCTGTTCCCATTTTGGGAGCATTCACACAGAGCAGGAACTATTGACTGGGGCCACACTTTAGGGACTTTTTTAGTTCCTGCTCTGGGGCAGGTACTTTCCAGTCAGAGCAGGAACCTTTTGGTGACACAAACACATTTACAATTCTAACTTTGTTTATAAACGTGTTTTCTCATTCTCATGTTTAGATAAGCTTTCTTTATCCTTAAAAAAATATTAAAAGCAAAAAACTCCCAAAATGTATTTATTTAATTTGTAAATAGTAGTCTATAATACTATTATTAGGAATTAGAGTAAATAATTTAGATAAATTGTTAATTTCAGTGATGTTTTTATTTTGTACATCATAGTTTTATGTGGAATCGAAAAAAGACAACTTTTGTTTTCATAACACCACTTAATGATTTATTTCAATGTTCCAGACTTTACAGATGCTAATGCTAAAGCCAGTTAGACCCACTTTCAGAAATTGCTGCTGTGTGAACACAAACATGGGGACAGGATAGTTCTTCTGACTAAATAGGGGCTGAAGGAATGTTGGGACTAGTTTTTGGTACTTTCATGTGGGAAAAGGCCTTTTGTGAGGCTGAGGCTCTGTAGTTTTAGCCTCTGATGTCTGATTGACTCTAGTTTTAACTGAGATTTTGGGTTTTGACAATTCCTCATCAAAAGCAGAAGCTATTTTCATCAAAAAATAGTTTAACTTAAAAAAAAGTTTAGGCGGAGCTCATTAAAAAGTCCTATTAAATTATGAAGATTTTTTTAAGTATTTTTTTATTTGTAAGTTTAGAGTTTAAAATGATTCTGATCCATCTCAGAATGATTGGTTTCACTGTAAATTGAAGGGTTTCAATTTGATTTTTATCTATGACATGTCAGAGATCTTGAGAGTTGATTTTTTAAACATGGTGGGAAAAAATGAATTAATTAAGAAAATGTGGGCGGGCCCTCCACCTCATAAGGGGTTAACTATTATTACATAGTGTCATAATGCAGCCAGAATCATGCAGTGGACCTGGTTCCCTAGTAACTAGTGGACATCAGAAAAGAGAGACGAGGACTGGAGGCAACACGGACAGAAAGTAGGCTACCCCAGTGGTGACTATGCGTGTGTGAATACGGTTTTTATTAAAAAAACAAACAAACAAAAAAACACAGATATTTTTTGGCTGTGCCAGCCCTAGATTTGGTCGGCACTGGCACACCCGTGGCTACGCCTATGCTTCAAACAAACCTAAAGACTGTTAAATAGAGTGCATGTAGGGTCAGATTTTCGTATGTACATTTTGGTGATAGAGATTTTCTTTATTTTGAAAACTTCCGGTATAGACAGGAAGTACATACTGTTAACGGAAATACATTGACAAACGAAAAGACGTAAAGAAACGTAAGGTACATGTAAGGATAACAGAGAGACAGAAAAAGACGGCGAAAAGTAAAAATAAACATTTTCAGCTACACTCGACAGGGAACAAGGTCAGTAGTCATCTGTATTGTTTTGTTTTTTATTTTAACGGTTTGCCAATGTACTAAGATGTTTTATTACGCTGAACAATATAGTAATGTGAAATATTTTTTGGTCTTTAGCTCTTACGTTGGTAAAGACATGGCATGGAAATAAAAAGGTCTTTAAACCATCAGCTTTTGGCCATACTCCGTTCGACTGGAAGCTACAGTAAGAGCTTGACCGCCGCCATTTTGCCGCACCACGAGGGCTTCAAAGATCAAGGTTACACCTGCAACGTCGAGCAGATAGCAGAAGTTGGTCAGAAAATACAACGGTTAAAAGTTTAAAGAAAATAAAGTTAAAATGGATTATTCAGAAGAGTGAGTTTGCAAGATGAAGTCCAAAGCACATCAGTAATACTTACCTAAAGGAAGAAACAACTAAAAAGGAAAAAAGACTCACAGTTGTACATGAGCAGTGGAAAATACGTGTGCGCGGAACAAGAGAAAGATTAAAGTTGGACATTTCAGAAAGAGAAATGGCAGAATTAGCAGACACACTAGAGCAAAAGAGAGACGATCTGTTAAAACTGTACCCTGAAATGGGAAACAACATAGGACCTTCATCTGACATTAGAAGAAAAACTGATGCTTGTGAAGCAGTGACACGTGATATTGTGAGAATTATTCTAGAAAGAATAAGTGGTGTAGATGGAGACTTTGATGCAGAACGTGAAAGAAAACGTTTGCGTGAACTATTAGAGAATGATTACGCTCAGTCCATTTATGGTTCAACTACAGCAACAAGCCACTCAGCAACAGTGTTTAAGCTCCCCACTGCTTATACAAAAGACTCATACCAACATGTGAAACAGCCAAACTGTGGAGTCATTTGTTGTCCATCGTAGATGAGGTTCCTCCTCTCCTCAGTTGTGAAGTAAGTCTGCTTATTGGTTACACTTGTCCCAGAGCATCAGCACCCAGACCCAGAAGTACTTCTAGGCAAAGACAGTGAGCCGTATGCCATTCAGGCTGATTTAGAATGGAGCATAGTTTGTAACTAAGTGCCTTGCAATGAATCAGACACAAGACTCTGTCACAGAATAACTGTTAAGGGAATGCCTCCATTCACTCCTGCAGATGCAATACGTGCTCTAGAAAAGGACTTTAAATAGACATGATAAAACTGTGTCTCAAGAAGATCTTTTGTTTCTTGAAAAACTTGAACGAGGCATAACAAAAACTGAAAATGCCCATGCCATTCAAAGAAAGGCCACAAATGCCAGATAACAGACAACTCGATATTAGGGGGTGTAACGATTCAGGAATTTCACGATTCGGTTCGATTCTCGATTCAGCACCCACGATTCGATTCACCACGATTCTTTTACGGTTAAAAAAATAATACGTTTTATGTCATTAGTCCTATTATTTTGCCAATTTTTTCTTTTTTAACCCTAACCCCTAAATGTGACAATAATTTTGCCTTTTAATTATTATTTTACCACACAAGAAAATTGTAAAAAAAAAAAGTCTCATTAGCTGTTTTATGTACGTATTTATTCATTTATTTTATCTATCTATCTATCTATCTATCTATAGAACTTCTACTATGTTAAACATTTGAGCTTTGAGTCTTCATAGTCTCTAATGATCTGTTCTGTCACATTTACATGTTGTAAACACTTACACGACGTTGACCACCGTCTCTGTGCTCGCGCTCTGTCCCGCTTACATCCCCGCTGCACTTTTCTTTTCTTTCTTTCCCCCTGTGCGCGCGCACGTGGATGACAGCTGCGCGTGGCCGTGGCGCTGCCGTCTCTCTCCCTGTCTCCGCTCACAGCTCGTCTCTCACAAACTGAGGAAGTTTAAGGAGCGGAGGAATAGTTTCTGACATCGCGCGGCTCGCGCTATCAACGCATGTTGAGTGGGTTGTGCATATATGAGAGAAGGGACAGTCATTTGATTCTCGTAGGCCATTTACCACCGTTATGTAGCGCGGATGTATAGCGCGAATGTGTAGGGCGGATTTGGCGCGCTAAACAGACCAATGGGACGCATCTGCGAGGTTCTTTTAATAATAATATTAAAGCGGCCCCGCATCGAGCCGCATCGAGACAGTGTACGATGCGGAATCGTAGCTTTTGCGCATCGCGATGCATCGTGGTTCGATGCATCGTTACACCCCTACTCGATATCTTATCTTATCTTATCTTAACCCGCTGAAATCAGACTCAATCAGCTCAAAAGAAAACTTATGCGTGTTGAAAAATATAAAATAGACTATGTCACATACATGAATGACATCATCCAAAAAGGTGATGCGGAGGAAACAGATGATTATGGACCTGAAGGTGAGACATGGTACATACCGCACCATCTATCACCCAAAGAAACCAGAGAGACTGCGTGTAGTGTTTGATGGCTCAGCCAAACATAAAGGTACCTGTTTTTACGAACATTTATTGTGTGGTCCTGACATGATAAACAACTTAACTGGTGTACTTGTGCGCTTTAGACAGCATCAGGTATCTTTAACGTGCGACATAGAAAAGATGTTTCACCAGTTCAAAGTGAATGTAGATGATCGCAACTACTTCCGGTTCTTATGGTGGAAAGAAGGTGACATGAGCAAACCACCTCAAGCATACAGGATGACAATACATCTCTTTGGCGTTGTTTCGTCACCTGGTTGTGCGGACTTAAACACTTGGCCAAAGAAAACAGTCTTGAGTATCCTGTAGGCTCACAGTTTATTGCCAGAGACTTTTATGGTGACGACGGAGTCACAAGCGTTCAGACAGTGAAAGACGCTGTTCAACCGGCTAAAAAAGCACGTGAACTTTGTAAAATAAGTGTATTAAGGTTACACAAGTTTGTATCTAACTACGTCGTCTTCAAGAGCATCCCAGCATCAGAACATGCCAAAGACACAAAAACAAAGGACTTAACATTCAGTGAAACACAAACAGAGAGAGCATTTATTGGAACATAGAAAATTATTGTTTCATATTTAATGTCACTGTAAAAGAACCCCCAACCAGACGCGGTATTTTCGCCACAGTCGCTGCAATATACGACCCCCTGGGATTCGTTGCTCCATACGTTCTCAATGGCAAAAGAATTCTCCAGGAAATGTGTCGACAAGGAACAGACTGGGACGATCCGCTTCCTGAGCATCTCAAGCCACGGTGGGAGTGCTGGAAAGGAGATTTAAACAATCTGAAAAAGTTGCAAATAAACAGATGTTACATTCCGGCAACATTTGTAAATGTGATAAAAAAGGAATTACATAATTTTTCTGACGCAAGCACAACAAGATATGGACAATGTACTTACTTAAGACTGATCAACATAAACAGGGATGTACACTGCAGTCCTATTATGGGCAAAGTGCGAGTCTCTCCAACAAAGGTCACAACAATGCCCAGACTAGAGTTGACCGCAGCATCAGTATCAGTTACAGTAAGCAATATGTTAAAAGAAGAACTACTCAATATTGAGGAATTCTTTTGGACAGATTCAAAGGTCACACTGAGATATATAAGCAACGAAGCAAGATGCTTTCACACGTTTGTTGCAAACAGTGAAAAAGATCCGCAACAATACCACACCACAGCAATGGTTCCTACCAGTGAAAACTTAGCTGATATGGCATCAAGAGACACAACAGTAAATGAACTGCTGTCGTCCAACTGGCTCACATGCCCCCAGTTCTTGTGGAAAAGAGAGGTAAATCTGCCAACAAAAGAGACTAGTGAACTTCCAGTAGGAGACTCAACATGCAAAGAGCAGAGCACAAAAGTCTCTGTGACCGGCTCACAAAGTCTCATCCTGGTCCCGTGTAGTCATTGCTGTAGCTCGTCTCAAACGATTTCTGCTTAAAGACAAATCAAAATCACTTAGCACTGTAACTGAAAGACAAAATGCAGAAATAGTAATCATCAAAGACTTACAAAAACAGACTTATTCAAATAAAATAACATCATTAAGCAAAGGAAAGGCATTGTCAAAGAACAACAAAATGCACAACTTGGATCTTTTCTTGGACAAAGACAATATGCTCAAGGTGGGAGGACGACTACAAAACTCATCGCTTCCAATCTCATTAAAACATCCAACAGTCATTCCAAGAGAACATCATATCACAAAGCTGATTATCGCTCATTGTCATGAAAGAGTAAATCATCAAGGAAAAGGCTTCGCAATGAATGAAATACGGTCCAGTGGCTATTGGATCCCTAAACTAAGTCAAACAGTTTCATCCTATATTCGTCAGTGTGTGTTTTGTAGGAGACTACGGAGACCTGTGGAAGGACAAAAAATGAGGCATCTCCCCACAGAAAGAGTTGAACATTCTCCACCTTTTACATACTGGACGTTTTTGGCCCGTTCCTAACCAAACAAGCAAGAAAAGAGCACAACAGGTATGGTCTCGTTTTCACATGTTTTTATTCACGAGCCGCACATGTGGAAATGTTAGAAGACCTGTCTATGGACGCTTTCATTATTAGACTACGAACCATTTTGGAAACCTCCTGTTTCCAAAATGGTTCGATCTTACTAGCACGCACCATACACGCAAGGCCGTGGGAAGTGCGGGTGCGCTGGGTGCTGACGCATCTCCTGTTCCAGACCATGTCACAGTTTAGTCGCTCCTAATAAGATGTTGTCCATGAGCTATGTCCGAAGACATAGGGAGTGCGTTAAACAATAGCATAAGTATTGGCCGTAATGACACCACTGATAAATTCCTGCAAACGAGAGTGTGCAGGTCAGGAATTAACCAACGACAAGATCCATCCATCTGTGCATGAATTAACCAGTCGTATTGTTACAGCAAATAGCGCGGAATAAAAGACCGTAGGAACAATTTGGGATCCATAAAGATGTTCTACACAGCTTAAGCTTTTAGCCAATTTTTATTTGATCAAAATCCGTCATATATTTGCAAAGTTATGAGCAAAACAGCTGACCAAACAATACGTTTGTAAATTCCATAGCGATAATGACGACGGTGAAGCGCGCACCGCGGATCCAAAAAGATCCTTAATTTTAATAAAACAACACAACATGCATAAGTCCTCGAAGGGTCTGCATAAAAGTTTTAGGCAGAACTGTTGTTTGAGGCGTCTGTTTGCCGCCGTTCACAGCCAGACGCAGCGCTAAAGACAGCAGAAGGCAGGGCTGGAAGTAGCAGTCTCACAACTTGCAGTTTGAGATTATGTAAACCTGGCACCTGACTGACTTCGGAATCAGAAGAGCTTTCATTGCCATTGCAAGTGAACAAAACTAAATTCACAAACTAAGAACTTCATTTGATAATAAGGCTCAACATATAACACTGATAATACTAATGAAGAAAAAAAAAATGTAAAAAAAAATTGGAAATATAAAATCAAATTAATTGTAATTATGGACATGCAAAAAATAGGCATACAATGTAAAATAGCCAATTATGTTAAAAATAACGATTAATATCTATAATATATAATAATAATAGAATTAATAAAAATAATGTATATATATACACCGGCGGCAGGGAGGGGGGCCCATGTGAGGTCTTCTTGTCCCGGGCCCCAGCAAGTCTGTCAACTGGCCTGCTGTTAACAGAAATACATTGCCAAACGAAAAGACGTAAAGAAACGTAAGGTACATGTAAGGATAACATAGACACAGAAAAAGACGGCAAAAAGTAAAAATAAACATTTTCAGCTACACTCGACAGGGAACAAGGTCAGTAGTCATCTGTATTGCTTTGTTTTTGAAATATTTTTTGTTCTTTAGCTCTTACGTTGGTAAAGACATGGCATGGAAATAAAAAGGTCTTTAAACCATCAGTTTTTGGCCATACTCCGTTCGACTGGAAGCTACAGGGCATTTTGTTCAACGTCACTTTCCACCCTACTGCGCATGCATTATGCAGAAAGACACGCTCTCCATCTGCTTAGCTGGGGAAACTTCTTTGAATAAAGGTATGATCCGGTTTGACAGACGTCTGTCTCCTGAAGCTTGACAGTGTTTCTCTCCCTGTTTTTTTTTTACTCACCTGGACTTTCAAGGATCGTAGGATGAATTTCATTCACTATTGTTGATTTAGCAGCATAATCTTTTCACTCACAATGGTGCTTTTTCGACTTGTTTCCACTGTTTATGTCTGTGACCAGCGGCTCTTTCTGCAGGCGGGGTGCGCGCATCGCCCGTGTTGAGAAACAAAAAATCCCTCTGTTTATTATTAGGAAATTTTTTAGCTTGGCACAAGTAACTTCAGACCATCAATTCTCAAATGGATTGTTTTGGACAAACAGCAGCTACTGACAAAAAGAGTGATTCTATAATCAATTCTGAAATTTGGATTATAACAAAACTTGGATTATATCGAAGTTTGCATTACATTGAAATTTTGATTTTATCGACTTTTGGATTACATCAATGTGAACAGACGGATCTTTGCAAAGTAACTGAAAAACAAACTAGTTGTGTCCAGGTCAATCCTGGAGAGAAGCACAGAGATCATCGAGATTATTGAACTGGACATTCACAAGACATTCACAAGTTTGAATAAAATGAAATGAATATTGTTTAATTACAAAATATACAGTAGCTGACTAACTGTCAGTGAGGCGCCAAGATAGATAACAAAACAATATTAAATAGCTTTGACCAATTTCTGTTATAGTAGTGAAGCAGGACTAGTGGTACGAGAGTGTGCTGCACACACAAGTGTCAGAGAAGTGTTGATGTGTCCTGCCTGACCTGTTCAATAAAGATCTGCTGATGAAACCATCCTTAGCTACAATGGATTTTTACTTCTAAAAGTCAACATAGTCGTCCTGCTACATGTTAAGGATCATCAGGGATTGTGTCACTTTAAAACTTATTGTAGCCAAATGATTTTTTTTTATTAGACAGTGCCCATTTTATAATTTTGGGCCTTAATACATGTCCAGAATAGTGCTAACTGTGATAAATGTGCTGTTGGTATTTTGCAGAGCGCGGCTGGAGAGCGAGAAGCGCCGGCGTGAAGAGGCAGAGAGAGAGAGAGAAAGGATGGAGAGAGAGAAGAGAGAACTGCTGGAGAGACTGAGACAGATCGAGGAGCAGACAAACAAAGCTCAGAAAGGTTTGACACACGCACACACACCCATGTTGTGTTTTCCTCAGTTTTTAGCAGCAACCAGAGGGGAAAATTTGTGTTGTATAGCAGCCATTTGACACAACAATCATTATTATCATCACCAAATTACACGCACACACACATACATATATATATATATATATATATATATATATATATATATATATATATATATATATATATATATTAGGGATGGATGAGTTCTCGTGCCGCGGGATCAAACTGTCACGATACTGTGCACACATGTGCTGAACTGTCTCGTGAGATTTTTCCATGGTCATGAAATAAAGTTTTGTATCTTTGAGCAGCTGTAGTAAACATTCTCCTCCACACACAGACTTGTAGCAGACTTATTCTGGCAGAAACGTGTCTGAACGCTGTTTCAGTTTTTATTTCGTAAAGATAGGACCAATATTGACAGAGATAATTAGTCCTAAACATTGTAAAAGCTAGCGCGAAAAATATATAATCGTCAAATATACGCGCAGACATCGCGGGAACAGCGCAGTGTTTTTCACAGTTAAACATAGTTTAAAATAGATCCACAAAGAGATATTTTGGCCTATATCATCAATAACTGTATAAAGTATTCCTACTTTATACTTGCCTGGACAATCCAGCCTCACCGCTGCACCAGCGGATGAGTCTGGTCGGCCCCCGAGTCAACTGGATTTCTAGATTTCAAAGCTCACCTAACAGACAGCGTAGGGAACCAATCAGAGAAGAGCACAAAGGCTTCTAGTGCCGTAAGCTGTTGGGACTTCTCTCGCGCTGTCATTCCCCTTACCGGCTCGAGCCGACTGCACTGCCTTGACCATCTTGAACACGACTATTGACGCGATGTCTTTTTGGTAATTTAAAATGGCATTTACCGGTGAATGGAACAAACTCTCGGTTTTCCGGTGCGCCATGTTGTTTATCCTTCCGCCGCGCTGCCTAGATCCATGCGCGCTGCGCACAGCAGGGACGTTGTTAGCAAAAACCACGTGACTGAAATAAACGATTTTCATTGCACTGTACGATCTGGATTTCGAAGGAAACGCCCTTGGAGGGGAGGGCGACATATATAGATATATATATATATATATATATATATATATATATATATATATATATATATATATATATATATATATATATATATATATATATATATATATATATATATATATATATAACACCAGGTGCCACAGTGGGACGACAGAAGTAGATTGTCGTTGTGTCCTTGGGCAAGACACTTAACCCACACTGCCTCAGTGTCTGCGTACACTGGGTGAGTGGATGCTAGATTGTAAAGCGCTTTGAGTGCCTGGAAAGGTAGAAAAGCACTATATAAATAGACCATTTTATTTACCATATATATATAAACGAAAAAAAAAAGATCCCCCTCATCCTACGCGGGTGGTCTCATCCGCTTTCCAAGCTCGGGTCCTCTACCAGAGGCCAGGGAGCTTGAGGGTTCTGCGCAGTATCCTTGCTGTTCCTAGGACTGCACTTTTCTGGACTGAGATGTCGGATGTAGATCCAGGGATATGTTGTAGCCACTCATCCAGTGCGATCACCACGGGCACCACTGTTGCCTTCACCTTTCAAGCCTTCTCCAGCTCTTCTCTGAGCCCTTGGTATTTCTCTAGTTTCTCATGCTCCTTTCTCCTGATATTACCATCGCTTGGTATTGCCACATCCACCACCACGGCTCTCCTCTGCTCTTTATCCACTACCACGATGTCTGGTTGGTTCGCCATTACCATTCTGTCTGTCTGTATCTGGAAGTCCCACAGGATCTTGGCTCGGTCATTCTCTACCACCTTCAGAGGTGTTTTCCACTTAGATATTGGGGTTTCCAGTCCGTACTCCGCACAGATGTTCCTGTATACTATGCCAGCCACTTGGTTGTGGCGTTCCATGTACGCTTTCCCTGCCAGCATCTTGCACCCTGCAGTTATGTGCTGGACCGTCTCAGGGGCCTCTTTGCACAACCTACACCTTGGGTCTTGTCTTGTGTGGTAGATCTGGGCCTCTATGGCTCTGGTGCTCAAGGCCTGCTCCTGTGCAGCCAGGATGAGTGCCTCTGTGCAGTCCTTTAGCCCAGCCCTTTTATGCCATTGGTAGGATTTCTTGAGATCAGCCACTTCAGTTATGTTCCGATGGTACATCCCATGTAGGGGCTTGTCCTCCCATGATGGTTCCTCCTCCAGCACCTCATCATCTGTTCCCCACTGTCTGAGACATTCACTGAGCACGCCATCTGTTGGGGCCTTGTCCTTGATGTACTTATAGATCTTGGATGTTTCATCCTGGATAGTGGCTCTCATGCTCACTAGTTCTCGACCTCCTTCCTTTCGGCTAGCGTACAGTCTCAGGGTGCTGGATTTGGGGTGGAACCCTCCATGCATGGTGAGGAGCTTTCGTGTCTTAATATCTGTGGTCTGTATCTCTTCCTTTGGCCACTATATTATTCCTGCAGGGTATCTGATCACTGGCAGGGCGTAGCTGTTTATTGCCCGGGACTTGTTCTTGCCATTGAGCTGACTTCTGAGGACTTGCCTTACTCGTTGGAGGTATTTGGCTGTTGCTGCTTTCCTTGTTGCCTGTTCAAGGTTGCCATTTGCCTGTGGTATTCCAAGGTACTTGTAACTGTCCTAAATGTCTGCTATTGTTCCGTCTGGGAGTGAGACCCCTTCTGTGTGGATTACCTTCTTTCTCTCTCTCTCTCTCTCTCTCTCTCTCTCTCTCTCTCTCTCTCTCTCTCTCTCTCTCTCTCTCTCTCTCTCTCTCACACTCTCACTCTCACACTCTCTCTCCATAATGGGCTGGGCCATTGATGGAAAAATCGAGAGATTGAATAGAACCGAATTGTCAATTATTTGGTGGAGGGTTTTGAATCGAAAGATTGAAAGTAAAATTGTCAGTAAAATTGTTTCGTTTTGGAGCAAAAGTCAAACTTTGAGGCAGAATATTGATATATAATTTCAAAAAAGTCTAATGAATGGAAAATATTTAAAGTTTTGTTTTGTTTATGTTCATGAATGGCATTTTTCATTTGTTTTTGAAAAGGTTAAACAAAGTGTGGCAACAGACACAACTTTACATTACATTAAACCCCGTCATCATTACGGCCTATTTTGTATCAAACACACTTGACTTTAATCATCTAAAATTCAAAATGAAATCGTTTCAGTGCCGTTTGAGCTCAAACAATTGTCTTGACTGTGTACTTAGCCTCTGATGACGGACTCTATAAGTGAGAGTCCGTCATCAAAAGAAAAACAAAATGAATCTCCGCTTAAATTTGTTAAAGAGCAGTAAAGCTGATGTTTGATGTTAAGGTGATAATCTTTTTTATTTGGTTTTGTCAGTTCAGTTTAAGTTTTAGGAACATAGAGCTGTCACTGTTTTGGTGATTCCGAATTCTCCTAACCAGCAGCAGTAACTACAACTCCCAGAACAGAAGATGCACATCCTTCTTTACTACGACTGCTCAGATTTTTATGAGAAACAATCCAACTCATCCACAGTCCACGGTTCTCATTTATAAAGCCTACTTGCGCACAAAATGAGCCTCGAAAAGTACGGAGCAGCTTTTTACGTAAAAGTTGGGATTTATAAAAAAACAGCTTGAATGTGAAACATTGCGTATCTCTCCTGCACATTTTGGACGTTGTGTATGTGAGACAGACTTCACTTAAACACAGCTCAGAGGCAGGAGAGACGTGAGAGGAGAGGACGAGAGGACGGCAGGTTTGATGGACATTTGAAATGGGCTAATATGACTTTAAAAAAAAAAAAAGAAAAACAAACAGCTATATTTTCTGTTATTTTTTTATATTGTTTTTTCAAAGCGCTCATAAAGCTTACGAGGGTGAAAGACTTTTCACGTCTCTTTTGCATGCTTTTACGTGAACGTGGGCTTCGCGCTAAATGATCCCCACAGCAGCAGTATCTAGTCTCTATAAACGTTCACCAGGCAGTCTGACCCGCATTTAAGGAGCACCCGCGTCCAGCCGTCTTTTCCTCAAGTCGCCACTTCTTCCCAAACCCCGGACCACAGTGTCCGTGCATGTGGCTGCAGGCTTTACAAATGCAATATGACTTTTCCCCCTTTCATGTCCGTTTAACCCATAAGGACCCACCGTGACACTGGTGTAACGGCCACTTCAGCCTATCTGGAAGGGCCTATAAATGATTTTATTCACAGTTTTGACCTCAGACACTCCCAGAGTGACTCCTGATGAACATCCTGATGCATCATGGTCCTGGTCACATTTCCAAAATGGCAGTTTTTCAACTTCGCACAGGTGTCCTAATTAGCATTTTTGTAAAAGTTCATATTTTCGTGTTCAAATAAAGTGAAACTATTTGATTGTTCTGACAGTTACAGAAGAAGTGTCTGATCACACACAACCTGATGTTTACACATTTTATCAATTATTTGATGGAAAACTGATCAATGGAAAAGTGTCACTACGGGACTTTAGACTTAGAAAACCCCAATGTGACTCATATGTCACATTATTGATTACTGATTAGGGATCAATGTGAGGTGTGGAATATTTTAGCTCATTCTGTCACGTTTTACCTCAGGAACTCAATTATGCTTAAAATTCTGAAGAATGTATCGTTTTGTAATCATTTTGGCATGTCTTTAGTAGATCTGAGTATATTTTCAAACGTGAACCTCAAACAGGATCAGTTTTATGGCTAAAACTAAGTTAGAATGTTTTCTTATGTGGGTTTTCTTGACAGAAGATGGTTTTTAAAGGTAAAAAGTGGAATAAACCCAATTTTGACATATGTTATAGGTCATATTACTGTTGAAATTCAAACTAATTTATACAAAAAAGACAAATTTTGTGCCCTTTTAGACAGACAGATGGGACCTGGGTGTTTCTGACTAACACTGTTTTTTTTTTTTTTTTTTAATTGACCTTTATTTAACTGTGATGTCACTGGGTGCACCCGGGGCAGAGCTGCAGGAGTTCTGCTTCCACAATTATCTGATACATCATTATATTCAAGATGATCACATATTCTATATTCAACATCAACAGTAAACTGACATATAATGACACATTAAATGACACAATCTGTCTATAAAGAGGCTATTCTTACATTTCTGGTATATTAAACCTGTTTAATGGTTAGATAAAGCAAATCTGCAGAAAAATACCATTGGTAACAATATTTTTTTGAAGAAATACAAACAACATGACACATTTGTGTGATCTACTCGTACGTTTGTAAGAAATAACTTTGTGGCTGGTTTGTTTTCAAATGATGGACACTCTTACCCCGGGCTCACACTACATCCAGTCCAACTCCGGTGCAGCCACCGGAGTCTTTACTTAACTTGAAAAGTCCGAGAGTGGCTCACACGGCATACAGTCCAGTCCGGTGTCTCCGGTACGGCCCATCCGGCGCTCCGAATCCGTTTCGTTTGTTTCAAATTTGGCCGGACGCCGGAGCGCACCGGAGACCTTTTTGATGAAGTTGTGAAACAAGACACAATAAACAGGAAATCAAGCGAGCGCGGGTGAAGTGAATCCGGTAGTTTTCAAAATAAAATCATTACGTTACCACTAATAATACAAAATACGACATTTATACGATTATGTAACACATAAAATGTAAATAAACCTCCCGTACTTACCCACTGTGCTGCGAAAAATCCAACAGAAAATCAACTGACGTGAAATAAGCCCAAAACTCTGCGCGTGTTCTTTGTTTACATATACATGTGCTCAGCGAAAGAGAGAGAGAAAAAAAAGTGCTCAGCGATTGCGTATTTTCCCACGTTGAGCGTGAACCTCCGTGAGTTCGGGGTCTCGCGTGGTCGGCAGCAGAGCCTGTGGCTGTAGCAGGACTGCAAACCACCGTAGCTAATGTGAGTCACCCACCGTAGCTAGACCGGTCCGGTGACTGCACCGGAGTTGGACTGGAGGCAGTGTGAGCCCGGGGTTACTCTTTACAACCCACTGGAAGCTGCAGAGAGGGAAATAACAGTATTTTGGAAGAATAATTTTCTAATAAAAAATACCATTATAATATTTTATTACCTTTGACTCCATTAACCCCCAGTGTGACATATATATGACTATGCAGATCTCTGACACTAGGGGGTGAAATTCTAAAAAAAAATGTAGGCTCAATTTAGTCTGTGTTGTGCCCCGCATAATTTTCATTCAAGGATTTAGGGGTCTGGGTTCTTATGGGTTAACAATCTTTACAGCTGCACCAAAGCAGTGGTTCCGATAAAGTTCCAACGTGTTTAAAATGAGAGTGTGTTTTCAGTGACAGTGTGTAAAAGTGTCTCAGAGAAGCAAAGATCACTCTTGAATCAACTTTCCCTGAGCCTGTCCGATGTGTCCTGCTGCAGCGTGTCTCCTCTACTCCTCCCTACTGTCAGTCAAACTCACTCATTATCAGCTCATGTTTATTTAAATCGCTCATGTGCGTATCAGTTTATGGTGAGACGGAAGTGTGAAGGGGGCGTGGCCTGAGGCGGGATCCTGGCCGCAGTTTTCTGCTGCTCAGTAGGAAAAGAGCGCTTACGGAAGGTTTTATAAATCTGGATAATTAGGCCCGAGCCGAGAATCGGCCGGGGCTTTTGTTTTTGCTCGGTTTCTTATTATTATATTTCTCGGTCAGAGATCGCAATTTTGAGACCTTGCTCACGGGGCGATTTTCGCAAAACTTGGCAGAGTGATCTGGACCGGTGAAAATCCCGTTCGAGTGGGCAAACTCGAGAAGGCGAAATCGAAATGGCTCGACAGCGCCCCCTGGAAGTTGAGTCAATGGGAATTTTGACAGGCTTTTTTTGGAGTAGGTGAATGAAATTTGGTGGATTGATAGAGCATCCCGAGACAAACATAAAATATAATTGTAGCTCCGCCCTCAGACAAACAGGAAGTCGGCCATATTGGATTTAATTTTGAAATTGAATTTGACAAGTCAATTGTTTTAACGAACAAGTCCTAGGTTTTTCACCCAAACAAGCTCAAACTTGGCCCAGACCATCGTGAGACATGAAATATTCAGAATCATCGGACATTTTTGGATACACTTTACGGTTTTTACGTAGCGACCCGGCAAAAAACATGCTTTTTTACGGTAACTTTGAGGAACTATCATTTGCACACAAAAACCTCAATCACTCTGAAATTTGACTGAGTTATGCACACTCCTATTCTGTACAGATTGTAGTAAATATTTTAAAGTAGACTGTACTATAGCGCCACCTAGTAATACCTTGAAAGATGCACTTTTAATGATATGCACCAAATTTGGCAGATGCATTTAGCTCATGAATCCAGACAAAAAGTCCTATTGAAGCCATGTCATATTTTGTATGATGTGGGCGTGGCCAAGGAAAATCCTTGACTATTGCGAAAAACTTGTTGTACATCGCTCATACTTTGTCTGACTACTTGAAATTTGAATTAGTTATACTTGGGATGACATTTCATACACCCGACTAACCATGTGAAAGAGCTATGCTATAGCGCCCCCTATATAAGTTCACAAACATTATGTCAGTTGAACACAGAAGCTTCTGTTGAACACAGAAGCTTCAGTTTAACTTAATTTTGGAACACTTGTTTGCAGTGTCGGTTTGAATGTGGACTTGTTTCAAATACTACAGTAATCAATATTATAGCGCCACCTTTCAGTATCCTGAAAAAGTGCAGTTTTATTAATGCTTGCTTATTACTTACATTTGCATCACGCCCACTCGTGCCATTTGATTTTCAGCCTAAATACCTCTGCGCTGTTAGGACGACAGCAAGGCAGGGCGATTGCGAGGCAGGGCGGTTCGTGCCGGGGCGAGGGCCTTTATCGCCGCTTGCGGCTTTAATTTTTTTTTATTTTCGTTGTAGCTTTTCCAAGTAGATATTTATGCACTCTTTTATAAATGAGACCCATGAATAACCTACAGAGCAGATCTTATGTCACTCACAGAGGCGATCTAAACTCACCCACTGAGACAATCTGAGCTCATCCACAGAGCAGATCTAAACTCATCCACAGAGCAGATCTAAACTCATCCACAGAGCAGATCTAAACTCACCCACAGAGCAGATCTAAACTCACCCACAGAGCAGATCTAAACTCATCCACAGAGCAGATCTAAACTCACCCACAGAGCAGATCTAAACTCACCCACAGAGCAGATCTAAACTCATCCACAGAGCAGATCTAAACTCACTCACAGAGCAGATCTAAACACACCCACAGAGCAGATCTAAACTCACCCACAGAGCAGATCTAAACTCACCCACAGAGCAGATCTAAACTCACCCACAGATCTAAACTCACCCACAGAAAAGATCTAAACTCATTCACAGAGCAGATCTAAACACACTCATCATAATTAAAAGTCAAATTTGTTTGCAGAATAAAATAAATACCACTACATCAAGCATTTTTTAAATACATTTTTTTCTCCATGCAAAATGCAATTAAAAGGTTTACAATTTCTGTTGAACTGACTTAATATCGTCTGAATATCGTTAAAGAAATATTAAGACAAGACATGAGACTGTGTGAGATTTTGACCGAATTTATAATAAATTGTGCAATGCAAGCCAAAACAAAATCTTACAAAATCAATTTCAACGCGTGCACAATTTTGTAGCAATTTTGTCTCACAAGATTTTGTCCCATCCCTTCAAAATATAAAAACATAAAGATATTAATTTGTCAGTATGTCGCAGCCCTAATTTTGGATAGGTTCTGTTCACGTAACATTACAGCATTCAACAGGCCAATGTTATTTCAATAAGCTGCCTGGAGCACAACTAAAATGGACACAGTTTTCTGTTGCAATACCAAAGGATAATGGGTCTAGTGACCTGCTGTAAGCACCAGATTTTAAATTGGTGAAATCCAATCCAAAAGATATTTCATGGCAAAATACAATGGGCCACATTCATGATAGTTTTCTTAAAAAGTTTGCACAACTTCCTTTTAAGAAGATATTTAGAATAAGTCTCTACTGATACCGGCCTGTCCCAGCAACACGTTTTGTCTCAGCTCTCTCAACCACATTGTGCTACCCCAAGTCTCCTCTGTCCTCCTGTTGAAGACATAACCTGATGTCCTGATCACCTGAGGCGGAGCCCCCATCAATCCATTCAACATCAATAAGTATCTAAATTGTTTTTTTTTCTCTTCTGGTGAGGTCCTGGCAAGTGAATTAGTTTGTAAGAACGTGTCATGAATAAGGCCCAATATTATTAATATAAACTCCCTTTTGCTCTTCATCTAGCCTTGAATCATAAAACATGAAAAGAACCTGTTTGAATTCTGAAAAATGTTGTGTTATTGCAGAGCTGGAAGCACAGACTCGACGAGCTTTGGAGCTGGAGAAGGAGAGAATGAGAGCTGCAGAAGAGGCTCAGAAACTGGACAGAGAGAGACAGGCAGCTGAGGAGGCCAAAACAGCTCTGGCACAACAGGCTGCAGACCAGAAGAAGACTCAAGAGCAGCTGGTAACAACCATATCTAACCCTAACCCTAGACCTTGACTTTTCTCACAATGGAGAAATTGTCCTTTTCCTCGTTCGTATGTTTAAAGAATGCTGTCAATTTTTAGCCTCTATCATTTTTCCTTTTGTTTTTTCTTCTGTTGTTTTGTTCGTATCAACGTCCAGTGCGACTAATGACAAATGGTTTATGTAATAGTATTGCACATGATGAAAGTGTTTATGCAACAGTATTGCCCACGTTGACAGTGGTTGATGCAACAGTATTGCACAATGCGACGTGGTTAATGTAACAGTATTGGGGGGGACAAAATGCATATTTGAATGTAGTACCCTTATTACAATAGGATAAGCTGTCTTTGAACAGCTCTATTCTATACACCACTATATGCACATACACCAAACTGCACACACACACTCCCCAACACCCCCCTGTGCCCCCACACATACCTACACCCCTCCCCAGGTGAGACCACGCCCCTAGGAGCCTCCTAAACAGAGACACAAATCCCTGTGTGCAGCTCCAAAGTGAACACACAGGAGCATGATTGTCTTTACAGAGGCCCGTTGAAATGGAAACTGGACTAATTTCGGTTGAGTGAACGCTGGTGCGTCTGGTTGCCGCTGCTCACCGGGCAATATTTTGTTTGATACGGACTATTGGAAGTTATTAACAAGCAATCTGCTTATTAAGCCTGGTCTTGATAAGCAAGCCGATGATCTGATCGTTTCATTTTGACATATATCTGCTGATATTGGATAGCTTACCTGCTGCTACCTGGCATATTCATCTTCCCCACGCTGCCATCCAAAATGTGGATTAATAGGATACTGCTATCGGCACTTTTGCTGTCCAACACGACATTTGCGTATCTACACACATTGTACTCCGTGGAGGAATTGCATCGTTTTCGCTCCAATTTCGAACTGCCTGTAACGCTTCATCCTCACCATGAGATTTTCCGTCGTCCAAGATACATCCACTGTTGATCCCGGAGGAGCTTCTGCGTTGATCACAATGGTTCTATTCCCTCCATTTGGTCGGTGGGGCCACATAAATCTAAGTCTATTGCCAAAAATAGAACATCTGACTCTCTACTAGCGGCGGTGCCTCGCTCACCGCCGCCCACTCACGAGGATTTAATGTTCGCCGTTTTTAATGTCCGTTCATTAACAAACAAAGGTCCTTTCCTTTCACAATACTGCAATGACCTAAATCTGGACAATATATCGCTCACGGAGACCTGGCAACAACCCGAGGATTTCTTTCACCTTAACCAAGCATCACCACCTGGATTTGTTTACGGCTCAAAACCTCATGCTTCTGGGAGAGGCAGTGGCCTTACGTTGTTTTATCGCGAGAGTCTGAAAATCTCACCAGTTCCAGTGAAGGACACTAGGTCATGTGAGATTCTAGCTGTTCTGTTGAGAACGGCTCAACACCTACCTTCATTAGTTCTGTTTATCGCCCCTCAAAGCCGTCTCTCCTTTTTATTGATGAAATTTCATCTGTTTTAAGTGATCTGTGTGCTATAACGCCCAATATAATATTAACTGGAGATTTTAATTTACATTTTGACAATCCTACTGATCAGTATTGCAAAAACTTTATTTCTACTCTGAACAGTTTTGACTTTTGTCAGTTTGTTGATTTTCCAACCCACAATAAAGGATTTAGTTTGCTGCTCTGCACTCACACCAAGCAAAATTAATGCATTTGACCTTCCCATCTCAGATCACAAGTTCATAGTTTTCAACCTTTCAATTCCGAAGATCAATACAGACAATAAACAGAGCACTTCCTTTCGCAATATCAAAAATATAAACATAACTAACTTAAATAATACTCTTGGTGCCTCTTTTGCCACTACCAAACAAAATCTCTCCAGTTCCTCAGACCTGATTAATCACTACAATAACACTGCACAGTCTGTATTAAATGCAGTGGCTCCCCTGCGTTCACGAACAGTCACTTTCACCAAAACATAACCCTGGTTTTCCCCAGATCTTTGTCTACTAAAACAAGTAGCTCGTCGCCTTGAGCGGCTGTGTAAATAAACAGGACTCACTGTTCACCAGCAAATGTATGCAGATCAGGTCACTACCTACAAAGATGCTATTATTACAGCCAAAGCTGATTATTTAAGAAATACCATTAGTCACCAACGAAAACAATACCAAAGCACTTTTCTCAACTGTCAAAAAACGTACAAAACCACCAGATTCCACTAACCACTTCACGTCTGTCTCCGAATGTCAGGAATACCTGGACTTTTTACACAATAAAGTTAAGACATTACTGTACAGCTCTCTCATCCTACCTGCGATGCAACCAGACTCCTCATTGTTTAACGAATTTCAAGTCACGGCTATTTCCACTTTGTCAGACTTTAACTTACCTTCAGCGCAACAAATCTCGGAGCACATTACTTCAGCAAGACCTTCTACGTGTCCCCTTGATCCCCTAACTACATTCCTGGTTAAATCTTTTAACCGGACGCTTTTTCCTATTTTAACAACCATTATACACTCTTCTTTATCTTCTGGTACAGTTCCCCTATCACTCAAAACTGCCTTAGTTACGCCTTTACTCAAAAAATCAGGCTCAGATTCCAAAAACCTAAATAATTACCGCCCTATTTCCAATCTTCCTTTTACTGCTAAACTACTTGAACGCACTGTTGCATCTCAGCTTCAGGACCACCTCCAGCTCACTAATATGTTTGAACCTTTTCAATCCGGCTTTCGTTCTAAGCATAGTACAGAAACTGCTTTGGTTAAAAAAAACAAACGATCTTCTCCATGCAGCCGATTCAAGTCTTCTCACCATTCTCATTCTCCTTGACCTCAGTGCTGCCTTTGATACCATCTCCCATGAAATTCTGTTGGAGCGTTTGGCTGCCAATGGGGTCACAGGTACTGCGCTTAAATGGTTCAACTCATATCTGACAGATAGACAACAGTTCATTCAATTAAAAAATGTTAAATCCGCTTTATCACACTTACATTTTGGAGTACCCCAAGGTTCTGTATTGGGTCCACTACTGTTGTGGTTTTATATCCTTCCACTTGGCAATATTTTCCGTCATTTTGGCATACATTTTCATTGTTATGCTGATGACACGCAACTTTATATATCTACAAAACCTGGTTCCACCTGCCCCACTGCATTTTTACATGCCTGACTGTTTACATGCCATCTCATCATGGATGACTGCAAACAAACCTAAACTCGACGGAAATAAAAGTGAAGTACTTCTTATTGGCTCCAAATCCACTTTATCCAAATCCCCACACTTCGATATTTACATTGACGGCTGTCTGGTTCCCATATCTTCCCAAGTTAAAAGTTAGGGTGTCATATTGGATTCAACTCTCTCTTTCTCAGCTCATGTCAATATAACTATCCGCACAGCATTTTTACATTTACGAAAAATTTCCCAACTCCGACCATCTCTCACCCAGCATTCCATCCAGGTTCTTGTTCATGCATTGGTTACGTCACGCTTAAACTATTGTAACGCCCTCCTCTCTGGCCTTCCTCAAAAACGTATCCAACGTCTTCAGCATGTTCAAAACTCAGCCGCAAGGATTATCACCTACACAAAGTCTACTGATCAAATCACACCGGTTCTTATCCAGCTCCACTGGCTCCCCATCACCCACAGAATCCAGTTTAAACTCCTCCTGACCTTCAAGGCTCTCCATAATCTGGCCCCCTCCTATCTTTGTGAACTGGTCCATCCTTACACTCCTTCTCGATCACTCCGGTCTACATCTGCACATCTTCTATCAGTTCCCCCTGTCAAAATGGTTACTATGGGGGCCAGAGCGTTCAGTTATTCTGCCCCACAAATCTGGAACAGCTTACCTATTTATCTCCGTCAACTGGACTCTTTGGATGTTTTTAAATCACAACTCAAGACATATCTTTTTAGATCGGCTTATTCATTGTAAATTTTTATTGATAAGCTTGTTTTTATTATTTTGAACGATGTTTTGTGAGGTGTCCTTGGGTGTCATGAAAGGCGCCAATAAATAAAATGAATTATTATTATTATTATTATTATTATTATTATTATTATTATTATTATTATTATTATTATTATTATTGTTCATATTATTGTTCATATTATTATTATTGTTATTAATTCCACTAAAAACAAAAAAAAATCACAAATTTGATCTTTTCTGAAAAGAATAAAGCACAAGTGATCAGGAAATTATAACTTTGCAGAGTCATTATGGACCAATCATAATTGACCTTTATTTAACCAGGGAAGTCCCACTGAGATTCAGAATCTCTTTGGCAGGGGAGACCTGGGGGAAGGGTCAGGGGAGGATCAAAAAACAGTAATTTCTTTATTATTGTGCAAGAAAGAGTTGTTAAATACAGCATATCCTATTGTAATAGGGGCACTGAATTCAAATATGCATATTGTTCAAAATTCACACAAGCACAAGAGGGAGAAATTAAATTTTACAGCCGTCAAAAAAAGTGGAGTAAAAGGGTTCTAACTGAATATAAGGACAGCACATGTGTAAGTGACAAGCAAAATTGTGAGTTGATTTTTTGAAAATATGACTCGATCTAAGGTTTGCAACAAGAAATCATTGAAATATCTCCAAACTGTAGCAATGGTGGACCATTGAAAAAATGAAAAGTGTCACAAAATGGAGTAAAATTCCCCAACGGGACACAAGAGTTAATGTAACAGTATTGCAAATTGTGACAGGTGGTTGATGGAACAATATTGCACATGGTGACAGGTGGTTTAATGTTACAGTATTGGACATTGCGACAGGTGGTCCACACATATGCAGAGTTAGAAGTTTAAACTCACTGTCTTTTGCAGGCTGCGGAGCTGGCAGAATTCACGGCTAAAATTGCTCTTCTGGAGGAAGCTAAAAGGAAGAAGGAGGACGAAGCCTCGGAGTGGCAGCACAAGGTCAGGTCGACACACATTGGGCTTTTTTTGTTTTCACATTAGTTGCACTGGATTTACAGGTATTGAAAACACAATACAGTTTGTGTGAGTGTAGACCAGGCAGGACAATCATGAGTCAAGTTGGAAAATCTTGTGTAAACTATTTATTTTATTTAACACAAAAATAAAAACAAAAGTAAGTCACACAGGTCAGCTGTGTAAACTGGCATTACTTTATAAAGACTAAATACAAATCATTTACAAAAGTTAATTATTAAGATAACATTACCCGATCATAACTAAATGAGTAGATAGTATTTACTAATAATGAACAAGCATCAACTAACCATTTACTTCTGGCTTTTGTGACTGTTCGTGAGATAACCTTATCATGACAAACTGTTGACAATTATTTTGTACAAGTTTAGGCACAATTCTATTGCTAATTTTAGCATTGGGGGTTGTTGGGGTTGGGTGAGGGTTAGCAATAGTGATAAAAAAAATTCTTGATTTTCTAGCACAGAGATCTCGATGGGCGTGCACAACTCGACAGAACACCGGAACTAGCTTAGCAACATCAATGCAAGAGAAATTGGCTCATTTTAACCCACTATTTATATTGAAATCGCCTGAAACACAAAATTAAATAGGCCCTCTAAATGGCAATCACTATAGAATAGGGAATGGAAGTAAATGATTTGTAAATTATTATTTTTTGTGTATACTAGTAAACATTATCGAATCTTCTAATGATCAGGTCATGTTATTTTAATAATTTGTTTCACTTATTCATTATTCTTTTATATATATGTATATGTGTATATACAGTGCCTTGCGAAAGTATTCACACCCCTTGAACTTTTCTACGTTTTCTCTTATTATGACCACAAAAATCAAACGTATTTCACTGAAACTTTGTGTGAAAGACCAACAACTACTTTGCCTAGGCAAAGTAGATAATAACACATCTATTTCCTACTTTGCCTGAAAACACCAGGCATTCTATAGAATGCCTGACAACTTTTAGGCAAAGTAGATAATCTCTGACAAAGCATAATTTTTTGAAATACAAAACAAAAACACATACAATTTTAATTAAATACAATCCAAACTTGGCCCTCCAGTGGCGTGCTGATGATATTCATTTTAAAACATTTACATTTTGCTTTATTTTTTCAAATATCAAGTCCATTTCTCTAAAACCCCATTAAAAGATTATTTTATAATAAATCTCAGTGCAAACAAACTTTATGTATTTATTTAAGTAAAAAAAAAAAAATTCCACCCTTGACATGTTACTATGTATTTATTCGTTCATCTGAAGAAATGTTTTGGCACCTCTGTAAAGTATTGCCTTGTTGTTATTGATTAGGTTGGTTAAGTAAGAAAAATTGCAAGTAAACAAGATTTTGATATGTTAAAAAAAGTTCAATTTCTAATACAAATTTTGTTAAGATACCAATGAAAATGTCACCTTTCTACAGCGAATCGAGATTTTTTTTTCTCATTTGTAATTTTTATCAAATTATTTCAAAGCAGTTTTTACTATGATATACTCAATATCCAGTTTTTGCATATCTCCAAAACAACAGTGATATATTACCTAGCTCTAATTGCAGGAGTGGTTGTGATTGATTGTAGT
Organism: Mugilogobius chulae; assembly: GCA_038363315.1. Lineage (NCBI taxonomy): Eukaryota > Metazoa > Chordata > Actinopteri > Gobiiformes > Gobiidae > Mugilogobius > Mugilogobius chulae. Next base: position 23,704,331 of record CM076396.1, on the reverse strand, counting down.
TAGTGCTTGGTTGTGGTTGGCTGTGGAAGGTGGTTGTAGTTTATGGTTGTGGTTAACGATTCTGGTTGGTGGTTGATTGTGGTTAGTGGTTGTGGAGGTAGATGGTTGGTGGTTGTGGTTGGTGGTTGATTGTGGTTAGTGGTTGTGGAGGTGGATGGTTGGTGGTTGTGGTTGGTGCTTGGTTGTGGTCGGAGGTTGATTGTGGTTAATGGTTGGTTGGTGGTTGTGGTTGGCGGTTGATTGTGGTTGGTGGTTGGTTATGGTTGGTGGTTGATTGCGGTTGGTGGTTGTGGTTGGTGGTTGATTGTGGTTGGTGCTTGGTTGTGGTTGGAGGTTGATTGTGGTTGATGGTTGGTTGGTGGTTGTGGTTGGCGGTTGATGGTTGTGGTTGTGGTTGGTGGTTGATTGTGGTTGACGGTTGGTTGGTGGTTGTGGTTAGTGTTTGTGGTTAGTGCTTGTGGTTGGTGGTTGGGGTTGTGGTTGGTGGTTGTGGTTGGTGGTTGGTGGTTGATTGTGGTCGGTGGTTGATTGTGGTTGGTGGTGGTTGTGGTTAGTGGTTGTGGTTGGAAGTTGTGGTTGGGATTAGTGTTTGTGGTTGGTGGTTGGTTGTGGTTGGTGCTTGGTTGTAATTGGTGATTGGTTGTGGCTGAAGGTTGTGATTGGTGGCTGTGAGAGTGGTTGGTTGATTGGTTGTTTGTTCTGATGAGGGTGGTTGTGGGATGATTGTAAGGTCTGGTTATGGTTGGTAGTTGTGTTGGTTGTGGTAGCTAATGTCCATAATTCAGTTGTTTTCTATCAAAATAAAATAAAAAAATTGTCTAAATGTTTTAGAAACTTTATATAAATTGTAAATGGTCTATTTATAAAGTACTTTTCTACCTTTCCAGGCACTCAAAGTGCTTTACAATATAGTATCCATTCACCAAGTGACCAACACTGAGGCAATGTGAGTTAAGTGTCTTGCCCAAGGACACAACGACAATCCACTTGCAGCAGACTCCCATCTAAGTACTAACCAGGCCCTAACTTGCTTAGCTTCTGAGATCTGACAGGATCGGGCTTTAACAAACAGGTAGGGTCTTTATATGGTTTGCCAATTATCCTTTTAAAGAAAAGAGAGAGAGAAAAAAAGAGAGCCAAAACCATGTCTACAACTGACCATAACAACAAACACAACAACCACTACAGCAACAAAATAAGGCTTTGCAGAGGTGTCCAATCTTTCCTTAGATGGACAAACTTATTATATAGAGCAAAACCTGCTTTTTTGGCTCAATTAAAACAAATTAATAATAAAATGATCTTTTATTAGTCTTTCAGGAAAATAGACTTTATATGGCCTTCTTTGTAAGAAATATGTGTAATCAAATAGACACTCAAACATCAGCACTCTTTTGCAGGCAAAATTAGTCCTATGGCCAAGTTTGGCCCTTGGGCTCTAGTTTGGATTGTATTTCATTAAAGTTGTATATGTTTTTGTTTTGTATTCCAGTAAAGTATGCTTTGTCAGAGATTATCTACTTTGCCTAAAAGTTGTCAAACATTCTATAGAATGCCTAGGCATTGTATAGAATGCCTAGGCAAAGTAGATAATACCACATCTATTTCCTACTTTGCCTGAAAACACCAGGCATTCTATAGAATGCCTGGATTATCAACTTTGCCTGTAACATATATACTGTATATGTTACAGGCAAAGTTGATAATCCTTTCAGGCAAAGTAGGAAATAGAAATAGATCTACTTTGCCTAGGCATTCTATACAATGCCTAGGCATTCTATAGAATGCCTGACAACTTTTAGGCAAAGTAGATAATCTCTGACAAAGCATAATTTACTGGAATACACAACAAAACACACATACAATTTTAATTAAATACCATCCAAACTAGTGCCCAAGGGCCAAACTTGGCCATCCAGTAGGACTAATTTTGCCTGCAAAGGAGTGCCAATGTATAAGTATCTATTTGATTACACATGTTTCTTACAAAGAAGGCCATATAAAGTCTATTTTCCTGAAAGACTAATAAAAGATAATTTTATTATGAATTTGTTTTAATTGAGCCAAAAAAGTAGGGTTTGCTCTTGTTATATTATACATTTGTCTATCTAGGGAAAGACTGGACACCTCTGCAAAGCCTTATTTTGTTGCTGTAGTAGTTGTTGTTATGGTCAGTTGTAGACATGGTTTTGGTTCTCTTTTTTTCCCCTCTCTTTTTTAAAAGGATAATTGGCAAACCTTCATATAAAGGCCATACCTGTTTGTCAATGCATGATCCCGTCAGATCTCAGAAGCTAAGCAAGTTAGGGCCTGGTTAGTACTTGGGAGATGGGAGACTGCTGGAACACCAGGTGCCACAGGGGGATGACAGAAGTGGATTGTCGTTGTGTCCTTGGGCAAGACAGTTAACTCACATTGCCTCAGTGTTGGCGTACACTTGGTGAATGGATACCATATTGTAAAGCACTTTGAGTGCCTGGAAAGATAGAAAAGTGCTTTATTACAATTTATATAAAGTTGCTAAAACATTTAGACTTTTTTTTTTTTGATAGAAAATAACTGAATTATGGACATTAGCTACCACAACCAACACAACTACCAACCATAACCAGACCTTACAACCATCCCACAATAACCCTCACCAGAACAACCAACCAACCAACCAACCAACCAACCAACCACTCTCACAGCCACCAATCACAACCTTCAACCACAGCTAATCACCAATTCCAAACAACCACAACCAACCACCAACCAACCACAACCACCAACTACAAACACTAATCCCAACCACAACTACCAACCAACTACAACCACCACCAACCACAACCACCAACTACAAACACTAATCCCAACCACAACTACCAATCAACCACAACCACCAACTACAAACACTAATCCCAACCACAACTTCAAACCAACCACAACCAAGCACCAACCATAACCAACCACAACCACTAACCACAACCTCCAACCAACCACAATCAACCACAACCACCAACCACAACCACCAACCACAACCTCCAACCAACCACTAACCACAATCAACCACCAATCACAATCAACCACCAACCACAATCACCAACCACAACTACCAACCACAATCAACCACTAACCAACCACAATCAACCACTAACCAACCACAATCAACCACCAACCAACCAACCAACCAACCACAATCTACCACCAAGCACCAACCACCCACAACCACCAACCACAATCATTAACTACAACCATAAACTACAACCACCTACCACAGCCAACCACAGTTGACCACCAACCACAACCACTAACCATAACCACTCACAACCACTAACCACAATCAACCACCAACCAGAATCATTAAGCACAACCATAAACGACAACCACAAACCACAGCCAACCACAACCAAGCACTAACTACAATCAATCACAACCACTCCCGCAATTAGAGCTAGGTAATATATCACTGTTGTTTTGGAGATATGCAAAAACTGGATATTGAGAAAACTGAAAAACTGCTTTGAAATAATTTCATTAAAATTACAAATAGAAAAATAAATAAATAAAAAATCTCAATTCGCTATAGAAAGGGGACATTTTCATCCATTTTAATGTTTGCACTAACCCATTGGTGTCTTAACAAAATTTGTGTTAGAAATTGAACTTTTTTTAACATATCAAAATCTTACATTTTTTCTTACGCAACCAATCAAATCACCCACAACAAGGCAAGACTTTACAGAGGTGCCAAAACATTTCCTCAGATGGACAAATAAATACATAGTAACATTATTGTTTTTTTTTTACTTAAATAAATACATAAAAATTGTTTGCACTGAGATTTATTATAAAATAATCTTTTAAAGGGGTTTTAGGGAATTGGACTTGATATTTGAAAAAATAAAGCAAAATGTAAAATGTATTAAAATAGAAACTTTAACATCAGCACGCCACTGGAGGGCCAGGTTTGGAGTGTATTTAATTACAATTTTATGTGTTTTTGTTTTGTATTCCAAAAAATTATGCTTTGTCAGAGATTATCTACTTTGCCTAAAAGTTGTCAGGCATTCTATAGAATGCCTAGGCATTGTATAGATTGCCTAGGCAAAGTAGATAATACCACATCTATTTCCTACTTTGCCTGCAAACACCAGGCATTATATAGAATGCCTAGGCCAGGGGTGCCCAACCTTTTTCAGCTCGCGAGCTACTTTTAGTCTGAGCACAGCCCGAAGATCTACCTTTGGATTTACATTATTTTATTTATTAACAATGTCGAAAAAAATGTTCTTTAGACTAGTCCTGATTAAGACACAGTTAGTTTTTTAGCTAGTGCAATAATATTTATCAAAATGTAAGTTATAAACCTGTTAAAAAGTGACACATTTATTTTTGAAAATAAATGATTGTGGCTACAACTATAACAACAAAAAGTCATAAAAAGTTCAAGCTATCCAAGTCACCTCACTACAGTAGCCTACTATGAGTGATTGGTGATTACCATGGTAACAGTGAGGGGGAGGGGCTTGAGAAAAGTTAGCTTTTGTTTTTGACTCGCATCAACAGCCAGCTGTTGGACAACAACACCGCGTCAGCAGGTAGGATTCTGTGGCACTACCTGTCTCCTCCTCCTGCTTCTCTCTCTTTCTCTCCTCCTGCTTCTCTCTCTTTCTCTCCTCCTGCTCCTCTCTCCCCTCTGCTCTATCTCACCCCTATGAGCGCGTGTGTTCAGGAGCCGCGTTGGCAAGCGCTCAAGTGCTGTGCGGCTGCTGTGTGCTCCAACGAGCAGACAGTGGAGAATTCGTGCTGCCGCGCTCGTATATTGCGGTTGTCATTCGCGCGTGTAGTACGCGCATACAGCGCTTGTTGATGCCGCGTGTAGTTCGCGCTTGTAATTATGCCTATATCTCGCGGTTAAAGTTCGTATTAACAGACGGGGCTTTGGGAGCTACTTCCACTGCCTCAAAGATCCACTAGTCGATCGCGATCGACGGGTTGGGCACCCCTGGCCTAGGCATTCTATAGAATGCCTGGATTATCAACTTTGCCTGTAACATATATATCTGGACATGTAATGATAATCCCATCTTTTCTGAGGTCAGCAATTACTGGTTCAATACCTCGCTCTGTGTCAGGTTTCAGGGGGTATTGTTTTATTCTAGGCCTGTATTCTGTTTTGCCTTTTATTTTGACGGGATGTCAGTTTGCTCATTTGCCGCTTGCTGACATGACTTTAATAGTTTTTTCACATGGCGACAGATTAGAGGTATCTCGGATTACAGTTTTTTCTGCTCCTGAGTCTACTAGAAATAACATTGGTTCCTTATTGACTAATAATGTTATCTCTGGGCGTTGTTTGAAGTCTACCTCATCAATTGCTACATACATTTCTGCTTCAAGTTGTTCAGGCCAATTTTCATCTACATCCTGTTGGTCAGGAGTAGAAATGCTTCTCACAACAGGTTGTGGTTTCACTTCCTTAGTGCTAGTAGTCTGACATTGACTACATCTGTCTTTAGGGAAGTTGTCTAGTCATGCAGTTTCTTCTGCATTTTCATTTCTATTTTTTGGGATTTTCTTCCAATTTTGAGCAAAATGTCCCTTTTGGTGGCAAACATAACAGTTGCCTTCTTTACGATCTATGTCTTTTAGATTATTTGTTTGTTTTCCTGCATTTTGACGTGCTCGACCTTTCTGTTGGTCATGTAATGCCAAATTGGTCAGTAACCTTTGAACATCAATTTCAAGTAATTTTCCACTAAAATTATATTTATTTTTCCATTTCTTTAGATTTACACATGAGTCAGTCTATTGGTTTTGTTTTTAGTTTTATATTTAGTTTTACAGATTTTTCTTTACCTGCCATTATTATGGTACATTTTTAGTCACTGTGTGTCTTGTTGATTTTCAGAGAAAATACGTCACGTCACACAATCAATCTCAATGACAAACTTGTACACAAAAACAAATTTTTTGTGCGGTCATTGACTGGGTGTCCTATCACAATCAAGAGTGTGTTTTAGATTCTCGTCAAATACAACGTGACCTAAATCCTTAATGAAAATACATCGGTTTATTAATCTGATAGAGAAATCTCTTCCAATCACACTTGCATTCGTCTTTCATTCAAGTCATAAAATGTCCTATTTGGCCAAAGTCCCACTAAACTTGGATATATTTCTATTCCAAGGTTGTTTGATCAAACCACTTTGAAAAAGCCACTTTTCCAAAGTAAACTATTTAAATACTAAATTTTAGAAATACATTACTAAAGTCCAACTTTAGAATGCCTGTACTAAGTCCATAGTATTTTTTTTTCCAACAATGTATTCATTGGATTTTTGTTTTTATCACAACACATAAGAACAATACGCCCAGTCAGACACATTATACATGTTGTTTCTTACAAAAGCCAGGAAAAAAAGTATAGAAAAAAAGTTGAGTGCAGACTAGAGACAAGTGAAAGTCCCATATTTCGTCTTCAAAGGTCCTTAATTTAGTCCTCAGATAAGTCCATGCCTTCTACGACTGTGATAAATGGAATTTATACACGTTCAAATAAGTCTTTCTTTCCTTTCAGAATGTATGTTATCCGTTCCAATGGAAGCATTGTTAGCATCTTCTTGGCCCATTGAACAATACTTGGTCCTTTACAGTTTTTCCAGTTAAGTGCTATTAAGAGTGTTGCTTGCAGTATACATGTTACAGGCAAAGTTGATAATCCAGGCATTCTATAGAATGCCTGGTGTTTTCAGGCAAAGTAGGAAATAGATGTGTTATTATCTACTTTGCCTAGGCATTGTATAGAATGCCTGACAACTTTTAGGCAAAGTAGATAATCTTTGACATAGCATAATTTACGGGAATACAAAACAAAAACACATACAATTTTAATTAAATACAATCCAAACTAGGGCCCAAGGGCCAAACTTGGCCCTCCAGTGGCGTGCTGAAGTTAGAGTATTTAATTTAAAACATTTTACATTTTGGTTTATTTTTTCAAATAGTCCATTTCCCCAAAACCCAATTAAAAAATTATTTTATAATAAATCTCAGTGCAAACAAACTTTATGTATTTATTTAAGTTAAAAAAAAAATCCACCTTTGACATGTTACTATGTATTTATTTGTCCATCTGAAGAAATGTTTTGGCACCTCTGTAAAGTATTGCCTTGTTGTTATTGATTAGGTCGGTTAAGTAAGAAAAATTGCAAGTAAACAAGATTTTGATATGTTAAAAAAAGTTCAATTTCTAATACAAATTTTGTTAAGACACCAATGAAAATGTCACCTTTCTACAGCGAACCAAGATTTTTTTTTTTCATTTGTAATTTTTATCAAATTATTTCAAAGCAGTTTTTACTATGATATACTCATCAGTGATATATTACCTAGCTATAATTGCAGGAGTGGTTGTGATTGATTGTAGTTAGTGCTTGGTTGTGGTTGGCTGTGGTAGGTGGTTGTAGTTTATGGTTGTGGTTAACGATTCTGGTTGGTGGTTAATGGTTGGTTGGTTGGTTGGTGGTTGTGGTTGGCGGTTGATTGTGGTTGGTGGCAGTAGGCGATTTGTTCATTTTTGACAGGGGGGATGGTATTGGGGGGGTGACTCCGGGAGGGCGGGGGGTCTGGGGGCTCTCCCCCAGAAAATTTTGAACACAGCAGACCACATTTCCTTTAATTTGGTGCACTTTGGGGGTGTCCTAAGTTTGGGATTTATTGTTAAATTGTATTAAAAATACACTTAATAATGTAAATGTGATGGTTGATTATAATCCACTGCACATTCCACTGAGGCCTGGTAAATGTGTGTGTAACACTTAGGTTTAGCTTATTATTATACAAAATCTGCTTCAATCAGAACTTTGCATAGGTTATTTATCCACTGTATGTAAAATGAAGCTGCTCCTGTAAGACGGAACAAACTCTATAAAGCCTACTTTAGATATTTTAAATAATTTTAAATAATACATATGAGGTTGTTTTTGATTGTTTTGACCACTAGGTGGCAGAGGTGTGAGCAAAGAGCATACACTCATTTCATATTTTTTTTTCATTAGGCCTATTTTTTTGTTTAACTTAGTCAGATTGAAAATCAAACAGACTTTATTCTTTCACAGCTTAAGACAGACCTGGGTAAACTGTGGCCCGAAGACCAGGTGTGACCATCCATCTGTTTAAATTAGGCCCCCAGCATATTTTTGAGATTAAGCATAACTCTTAACACTGCAAAGTGTTTAAAACTACTAGAATAAAGAATGATCATTTGAATTGTAGTTGTTTTAGCCAGTTCAGAATAAACATATCTATTTGGCAGTTTAAGTCACTTGTTTTAAGTATGTCTGACTGTTTTCAAAACATTTTAGCTTGAATCAAATTTGCAACAAGTTATAAATAATCTTAAATTATTTTAAAAATATATTTCTTTTATTTGATTGACTTGGCTGTGGAGCATGTTTTTGCACTTGTGCTCTTAATATACACAATTAATGGACACTAATAGATAAATAGCCTGTTTTTCAATTAAAAATGTGCTTCCAATAATATATTCTTATATCAATAATTGTGGTCTTGCCTTTTGCCACTAGTCTGGATTTGAATATGCCCTCTGGGAAAAATAATTGCGTAAGACAAAAACCTGTCCTGTCTGTTAATTTACCGGTGTCTTCCCTCTTCCTCCACACGTCCCCCTGCCCTGACTCTCTGCGCTGGAGCAGGAGCGGGATGAGAGAGTGCACAGGGAAAGACACAAACTTGTGTTCATTTTGCATTTAGTCCTTTTTCACTTTGAATAGTCTAAATATTTTCAGAAGCATTATTTCTTAGAAGCAGACTTGTTGTCACGATGTTTAGTAGCGACTCAACATAAAGCCAGAATCTGCGGACTTGTAGGCGGGACAGACAAAATACTATTGCCCAGCGGTGCTCCCAGAAGGGAAAGCCGCGGCAGATGGGTCATCGGTCATTGGGTGACACGGGAGAAGACACGGGACTGTGGATAGATGTGAAAACGCGTGTATGTGGTCGGTCTAGTATCGGGAAAGAGGACACGGCCGCGCGCATGAGAACGAGCATCCCCGCAGCAGCGTAAACTCACCTCTTGTCTGATGCACGAGCGATCCATTCCTTCGACGCAGTCCTTATGTATCGTCCTTCAGTTTCTGCGTTAGATTGTGGCCCGTGAGGCGCTGTAAAGTCCCGGTTTTGCAAAAACCTCTGCAGAAGTTTGACAGTTTGAGCGTGTCTGTTGCGTCAAGTTCAGTAACAGCTCCCCGTGTGGAGTTTTCAACATAAAAGTCCTCGTGTTTACTACTTGCACCGGAGGTTTTATTGTGAAACGGTTGTTCAGTGAAGCAATGCACAAACTCACGTTAACACAACGGAGCGGAGCGGGACACTGTACGCCAGATGCATCAATTAAAAAAAAAAAATCCTTTCGTCATCAGCAAAGGGGATGGCAGCCCCCCGCATCCCCCCTCAAATCGCCTACTGGTTGGTGGTTGTGGTTGGTGGTTGTGGTTGGTGCTTGGTTGTGGTTGGAGGTTGATTGTGGTTGATGGTTGGTTGGTAGTTGTGGTTGGCGGTTGATGGTTGTGGTTGGTGGTTGATTGTGGTTGGTGGTTGGTGGTTGATTGTGGTTGACGGTTGGTTGGTGGTTGTGGTTAGTGCTTGTGGTTGGTGGTAGGGGTTGTGGTTGGTGGTTGTGGTTGGTGGTTGTGGTTGGTGGTTGATTGTGGTCGATGGTTGATTGTGGTTGATGGTGGTTGTGGTTAGTGGTTGTGGTTGGTAGTTGTGGTTGGGATTAGTGTTGGTGGTTGGTTGTGGTTGGTGCTTGGTTGTAATTGGTGATTGGTTGTGGCTGAAGGTTGTGATTGGTGGCTGTGAGAGTGGTTGGTTGGTTGTTTGTTCTGATGAGGGTGGTAGTGGGATGATTGTAAGGTCTGGTTATGGCTTTACAATATAGTATCCATTCACCAAGTGTATGCCAACACTGAGGCAATGTGAGTTACGTGTCTTGCCCAAGGACACAACGACAATCCACTTGGGCGACACGGTGGCGCAGCGGTTAGCGCTCTGGCCTCATAGCAAGAAGGTTCTGGGTTCGATTCCCAGTCAACCCGGCCTTTCTATGTGGAGTTTGCATGTTCTCCCCGTGTCTGCGTAGGTTTCCTCCGGTACTCCGGTTTCCTCCTACAACTAAAAACATGTCCATTAATGCCTCCTTTGACCCTTCCCCCAGGGCTCCCCTGCAAAAGAGATTCTTAATCTCAGTGAGACTTCCCTGGTTAAATAAAGGTCAATTAAAAAAAAATAAAAAAATTCAATTTTCCCCCTGTGGCACTTGGTGTTCCAGCAGACTCCCATCTAAGTACTAACCAGGCCCTAACTTGCTTAGCTTCTGAGATCTGACAGGATCAGGCTTTAACAAACACGTATGGTCTTTATATGAAGGTTTGCCAATTATCCTTTTAAAGAAAAGAGAGAGAGAAAAAAAGAGAGCCAAAACCATGTCTACAACTGACCATAACAACAAACACAACAACCACTACAGCAACAAAATAAGGCTTTGAAGAGGTGTCCAATCTTTCCTTAGATGGACAAACTTATTATATAGAGCAAAACCTGCTTTTTTGGCTCAATTAAAACAAATTAATAATAAAATGATCTTTTATTAGTCTTTCAGGACTTTATATGGCCTTCTTTGTAAGAAATATGTGTAATCAAATAGATACTCAAACATCAGCACTCTTTTGCAGGCAAAATTAGTCCTCCTGGATGGCCTGGCCATCCTCCTTTTAATTAAATACAATCTAGTTTGGATTGTATTTAATTAAAATTGTATATGTTTTTGTTTTGTATTCCAGTAAAGTATGCTTTGTCAGAGATTATCTACTTTGCCTAAAAGTTGTCAGGCATTCTATAGAATGCCTAGGCATTCTATAGAATGCCTAGGCAAAGTAGATAATAACACATCTATTTCCTACTTTGCCTGAAAACACCAGGCATTCTATAGAATGCCTAGGCATTCTATAGAATGCCTGGATTATCAACTTTGCCTGTAACATACACATATCTATAAGTAATTTGTCAGTTTTTGTATATCGAACATCCTTGGGGTAAACTCCTAATATGAAAAAGACAAGTTCCAGTGTTAAATTCTTTAAAAGAATTTGGTTTATAGTTTGATTAATTCTAATCCAAAATTTCTGTAATATTCTACATTCCCAGATACAGTGGAAGAGTGTACCTTTTTCTTCGTTACATTTTATGCAAGTGTCTGGGATATTATGGTTATACTTATTCAATTTGACAGGAGTAACATACATTTGCATCAGCCATTTGTATTGTAGTAATCTTAACCGTGAATTAATAGTTTGTTTTTGAGCTTTTGTACAAACTGATTGCCATTCTTTAAAAGATACATCTACTCCCAGATCCAGCAGGCTTCTAACTTCATACTTGAATCCTCTGAAGAATCATAAAATTCTGATATTGCTCCTTTTTAAGGCTATTTTTCAGTTTTTCTAAATTAGATTTTGGCGGCTTCACAAAACTATTTTGCTTTGTTTTAATGTAACTTCTTAATTGGAGATATTTATAAAAGTATTTCCTGTCAATATTATATTTATTTTGTAATAACTCAAATGACATCATATTAGATGAACCTGGTGGATATAAATCTTAAATTATTTACAATCCATTTAATGCCCATTGTCTAAATACTGCATCTGCTCTACCCGGTATAAAATCTTGGTTGGCCCATATTGGACACAGCTGTGACAAAGTAGTTTGTTCCTTCAAATATTTTTTGACATTGTACCAAACTTTAACCATGTTCTTCAAGATTGGATTGCTTGTTTTTTTTTAATAAGTTCTCTTCTGAATCTGAAAATATAAAGCTAGGTAAAGGTGGGATTAAGCTGTCGTTTTCCATTTCTGTCCACTGGGGAGCATCATATGTGCTATAATAATACCTAATAGATCTGAGCTGTGCTGCCCAGTAGTACCACATTATGTTTGGACATTTCAGTCCTCCCTCATTGTGAGTCAGATGTAGAAGAGACAGCCTTATCCAAGCTATTTGTTTTTTCCACATAAAACTCAAAACCAACTGCTTTATTTTCTTAAACCAGCCAGTAGGAGGTAGCAGAGGAATATTTTGAAAAATGTACAATCATTTAGGAAGTATGTTCATTTTATAATTGTTAATACAATCTTAAGAAAGTGGAAAGGCAGCAGTCTGTGAGCACCAAGCTAATACACTTTTTCAGTTTAATGACTGCATTTACAACAACTGTCAAAAAATAAGAACACATAAATAATTGTAACAAAATTAAGATAAAGCAAAGATTTAGATTTTTGGATTTTGACTTGCTTTGAATATTGATACTTTTCCCTGTGGTTAGAGCAGGGGAGGGGGGGGGCAGACTAAACAATATTATCACCATATTCCCTGCGTGTTGTAAAAGGCGACTAAAAAGGACGAGGCGAGAGGACTGGGAATCCTCTCCCCTGTAAATTGTTTCCTAGAAACGGACAGGGCTGAGTTGTCTCCCCAAACCCCAAAGATTGGGTCTCTGAATGTGCGCGGGTGTAGTACGAATGAAAGTAAAAGAAATCTGATTGGAAGGGTGTTTGGAGTGGCTATACCAGCTTGCAAAGCCTGATCCTATCAGATCTCAGAAGCTAAGCAGGATTAGGCCTGGGCGGAGGAACCTCAGGTGCTACAGTGAGGTAACAGAGGAGAAACTCGTGTCTGTAGGCAAGACACTTAACCCACATTGCCTAGTATGAATCTGGTGTGTGTATGAATGTGTGCCCTGACTAAGCCTTGTCCAGGATACCCCACCTTGGTGGGACACAGCCTTGGTATATATAAAAATGTATACATTGTGCATTTTTCTATGTGACCATGAGGTCTTGTACTTATTCTGACAAAAACTCAAGATCTTTCAAAAATTCTTCAAAAGCAGTCACGTTTTCTTTTGTTTTTGTTTTTAACGATTAATGCTTGTTTGAAAGAGTATCTAGATTCAATACTAGTTTTAGTATTGATTAATATCTGTTTTTGATACTTTTAAGCCCTAATGTGCAGTGCACTGCAACAATAGATAACACACTTTAAAACTAAGGCTAAGGGCATAAACGTAATGTTTCTGCATTTTGTGATTCTTTTTGCTAACATTTCACACTTTTGTGTGACAAGAGTTTGCATACCACCACAATATATAGTCCGGTAAAATGAATGCAAAATGAGTTGTAATACAAAAAGTCAATAGGCCTAATAATAATAATGCATTGCATTTCTATAGTGCTTTTCATAACACCCAAAGACGCCTCATATTGTGCATTATTCATTCATTAAACACTTGATGGTGGCAAGCTACTATTGTAGCCACAACTGCCTGGGGCAGACTGACTGAAGCAAGTCACTAATAAACATCACCAGAATTTAAATATGTGAAATTACAATAATAGTAATTGGAAAAGCAGAATTTTACTCACCATCTGGACTTAAAACATCATCAAATTCTGCTAACTCCACCTATTAACATAAACAATAATATTTTGTATGTATTTTTGTTGGATTTACTATACATCTTCTGAATTAGGTTATAGAAATGTGCCACAAAGCTATTAAGATATTGATTTTGTGAATATGGCCCAGCTCTATGACTCAACATGGAGGACACGATGAATGTTCCCATATGTCCTGTTGTGTGTATGTGCCCTCAGGCCCTGTCGGCTCAGGAGGACCTGGAGAAGACTCGAGAGGAACTGAAAGCCGCTGTGGCTCCACCGGTCCCAGAGCCTACCCCGGAGACCAATGAACAGGCCAGGGACAGGCTGACGGAGGGCCAGAGGGAGCGGCGCAGGAGGAGGGAACTGCAGGTGAGTCTCATGAAGAGTTTTCATTCACTCTCTGCTCACACACACACAGATACACACACACCTGTTGTTTTTTTATTTATTTATTTATTTGAACAGGGACAGTGCACATTAATGAACATTGCTGTAAATGTGCCAGTTTTAGCTACAAAGCTAATTTTCAACTGTAGTCCCTGGGTAAGGTGTTTGTTTGCCAGAAACAACACAATATAAAGGCTCCACAACAAACACGAGATAAACCATCTGGCCTTCCAGCCGCCCAATTGGTTTGCGAGTCCAAACCAGCGGTGTTTCGGCGGTGTTAAGACGCCGAGTCTTAATCAAGCTAAGCAAAGATGGCGGCTCTCGTTGATGTACGTGTTTCTGCTGCTTTTGATGCGGTTTTAGCAGATATGCGGAGTAATTTCTATTTGAAAGAAGAGCCGGACAATGGATACATCATTACAAGTTGTTGCAGTGATTGGTTAAGAAAAAGAAATGTAGGCCCCACTAGAGCTGGGCGGTATACCGTTTCATACTGGACACCGGTGTTTTTTTTTTTAATGATATGACTTTGTCATACACCGGTGTGTGCGTATGTCCGGAACAAAGAGTGGCGGAACGGCGCGTTGCAGCGTGGCGCGCTGGTCCCGTTGCGTGCGGCTTTGCTCCGCCCCGACTGCCGGAGGAATGCAGGCCGTTCCACATCCTCCGTGTCCGTAGAGCGGGCCGCGGGGCTCACTGCCGGATGAATGAAGGCCGTTCCGCATCCTCCGTGTACGTAGAGCGGGCCGTGGAGCTCCGCCTCGGCTCCGTCGCAGTTTAACCAAAGTGCGGATCAAGGCTGTTTTCTTCTCCGTCCGAGTCCGGCGGAGTGGGGCTCCGCGGATCGGAGCGCACCAGACAGAAAGAGGGAAGTGACTATGTCCGGTATTACAAGGTGACGCATGCTCTTCTTGAGCTCCTCGGGGCTACGCAGCCCTGCAGAGCGGACTGGAGTGAAGCCAGTACGAGGGGTCTGCGGCGGCTTTCGGAGGTGGACTGGGGCGGAGCGTGACTGCGTGTGGTGGGACCAGCGCGTAACGCACAAGCGTACTGTATTTTGAGTGCAAGTCATGCATTCTCATTTCTTCACCTCATTAGTGTCACTGTCTGTCACCTCTTTGGAGAAGCAGCATTTTGTGGGCCTATTTAAACCTGGGTTTATACTTTAGTCTGCTCATTCCAAGACAATTTACTGCAGTAGCCTAATTATTCTCTAAATTATTAGGAAACGGGGTCAACTTCTAGTCATGTACAAGGATAAAAAAATACCGTCAAATACCGTGACACCGTTATAATTTTGAAAAATACCGTGATATACATTTTTGGTCATACCGCCCAGCTCTAGGTCCCACACCCAATCAGCTCGAAGTATTTCACTAAACGCCCCACCTTTTCTCGAACGCTTTCAGCGAGTCAAGTTCCAGATGGATACAGTGGAAGAACTCAAATCGTAGTTAAACACAGATTCATCTGGCGTGAGCCAGGTTAACAATTTAGGATTTAAACTGACAACTTAATCTCTTAAATCCTTCAACATCCTTCAACATGCGGTTAATATTGACAAATATTTGACATGTATTTATATACGGACCAGAGAGCATTCAGACATCAGACACATCATAGATTTTTTTGTGGAAAACGCAAGTTTACCAACTTACAACTAAAAAAATGTTAGTTACCCCAAACTAATGATGTGGTATTATCATCAGCCTGAGATGTTATCTGTGTATGCGCCTATAAGGTCATGTGACCAGCTGCTTTTATATTGAAAAGACTGAAATCAGAAGCGACAGGACCTTTGCTGTTGCTTGTCTATGTATATGCAAAATAAATACAAATATTTACATACAATATTACAGTCACTTTCCCAACCAGCACAGGAGAATTCAGCCTGAGTTACATTTATGAGGCTGTCTGCGCTTTAGAGGTAACCCTTGGAGAATTTAAATAACATCTTGGCAAGTGCAAGCGGACTGTTATTTGACATACTGCAACTCTGAGTGTTTTACCTAAAGATTAATCTACAAGGGGAGTTGAAGAGAACATTCTTAAATTGTCACACAGTATGATGTGAAGGAAATGCAATCACAGCAACTGTGATATTGTACCTGTGTGAACACTGTGAAAGAGTTCACACAGTAATCAACAGTCACTGTGTGAACACTTTAAAACAGATGTCAGTGGAGTCAATGAAGATACTTGTGTGGCTGGAGCAGCTCTCTCATGGATGTTACTCTCCCTACAGCAGGTTTCTCATTGTCAAACTCCTGTTTTCAAACTTGCTCATATCGATTCAAGTTTACTAATGGTATTTCACCTTTAGCGCTGCAGTTCATATGTGGCTTTAAGCAGAAGGGTTTGGCCACAAGAGGGCAGCAGTGATTTACCAATCCACCCTTTTACTTCAGGGACCCATCTCCAGATCTTCTGCTAGGTTTGGCCAGGACTACTGTAGATTTATTTTACTTAATTTAAATATTTTCACATCATAAAAATAATGTGCAACATATTAGGTAGGATGTGACTCTCCAACCATAGGCCCTTTCCGATACCAGTTCCTCTCCTCCCTTTTCCTCCTCACTTCTGCTAACTCCTCACTGAAGGCTCCTTCACAGCTGAGCGGAGGTTGCTTCATTAGAGGCTCAGAGCTGTGGCTACTGACGCACTTTTATCAAAGTTTGCTTCACATAAAGATAGAATAGACTCTTATTAAGAGGCATTTTGATGATAATAATGATAGTAGCACTGTATCCTACTCCAGACTAATATATTCATCCCAGTTGTTTTTGCTGGTAGGTAGCTCTTTACAGTTTTTGAGGGTGGGAGAACGCCTGAAAGAGAAGACAGGAGGTTCCAAGAACATGGGACCCAGAGCTTGATCACAGGCTAAAATACTCCAGTTTTTTACAATAGCTCCTTTTATTAAATGGGCTTTGTTACTGTATTCCATCGAGCAAAATATTTTATTTTGTTTAAGTTTTGTTTATTTGAATGTTTAGTTTTGTTGAGCAGGCTTGGTCGGTCCAAACTTCTGGCTCGAGAAAGAGCTGTGTTTAAGGTTTGTTCCTTATAACCTCTTTTTGTGAAGCGATTATACATTTGGGTACCCTGTGGGTACATTTCAATGCGTATCATGTGTCCATTGCTCCCACATCAACAAGAGGACATCCTTCACTGACTCCAGCCTTTAGAATACTTATCGGTGTCGTGCCTTTGCTAACTGTAACACCACCTTTGTCGTATATAGACTGGATTGCAGTTGTGGTTGCTACTACATTGGTCGCACAAAAAGGAAATTAAAGGAGCGTTTTGCTGAGCATAAGTACGCCATCAGAACTCAAAACATGGACTATCCCATGGCAAAACATTTTAAATCAGCAGGCCACACCAACATAAACAATTTAAAAGTTATGGTTTTGGAGGTGGTGCAAAAGGATCCGAGGGGCAGGGACCGCCTTAAAACACTCTTGCAGAGAAAAACATTCTGGATTGAGCTTTTACAAGCCACCAGATACCCAGGACTCAATGAAGATGTTGATTTTGCTCAATTTTTATAAATTATTTATCTATTTATATTGTACAGTTTTTTTTTGGTTATGTAGCACCTACAGAGTTCACGTGACTGGCCATCACGTGACTCCACACCTGGTGTATTATGCATTCTATGCCTGAAGAAGACACGTTTGTAGTGTCGAAACGCGTTGGCGTATCCATGTCACAATAAAGGATTTTTAATTTTGTACTTACTACAGAGTGCCTCAGATCTTTTTTGACTGCAATCACACTGGCTGGTAACGTTAGCAAGTCTCCCATTCTTTCTCACGCACAAATAAAGTTGTTTGTTCTTGTGAATAAACGCGGAACTAAACGTGTGGTGTGTTGTCCACGTCGGGCTGCTCTCAGGTGTTACACACAAGTGTTTAGTGTGCAGTGACAGCCGACTCGTTCTGAAGGAGCTTATAAGTAGGGCCCGACCGATATGGCTTTTTGGAAACCGATACTGATTCCGATATAGAGGAGGTTGGGTGCTGATAGCCGATATGACAGCCGATATAATTAGAAATAGAAAAATACTTTTTTTATTAGTTGTATTCTTGAAGATCTAAGCTTTAAAATGAGGTACAACATGTCCTAAATATCGGTGGTATATCAGTGATATTTTTGGGCGATAACCGATCGACCTGTAAGTATTCACATCGGCCAAAAAGATCGGCAAACCGATATTTCGGCTTTACTCCCTCCTCGCTCCGTTTCGAACAGCACTTACCTGTCGGCTCCTTCGCGGGAACGCGCACAGAGAGGAATAGTGCGAAGGAAAAGGAAGGAGGATGCGGTTTCGGAAAGGGCCATACATTCTGTACATTAACAAAATCAAGGTCTGCTTCTTCTGTTCATAGGTTTTGTACGTTTCTACTGTATAGGTTTTCTTTTTTTGTGAACTTATCTCTGCTCTTGTTTCTAGGCCCTCAGCTCAGACCTGGAGGCGGCCCGGGACCACTCCAAACGAACACACAACGATCTGCTCCATGCTGAGAATGTGCGTGCTGGACGGGACAAGTATAAGACGCTCAGGCAAATTCGACAAGGCAACACAAAGCAGAGAGTGGACGAGTTTGAGTCGATGTGACCCTCCTATGTGTCCTCCTAGCCTACCAGCACAAGCAGAATCATGTGACCCCTCTGTCCCTCAAGTGGACCCTGACACACTTCTGATCATGCAACAGTAGTATTTTATTGTATTTGGAGAAAATGAACAATGGAGACAGTACGTTGACGTTTTTCTAAAGGAATATTTTGATCAAAAAGATCAAAACTTGTGAAGGTGGACCACAGCATCATCCTTTTTCCCTTTCATAAAAATGACTTTTTTCTGTTTCCATTGTTTCTTTATAACTAATGCTAATGCTAATGTTGTCACAACAGACTTTAAAGTCTAATGTCACATTTTGACATTTATCATCTAAAGGTGCACTGTGTAACTTTCCTGAGGTGACAAGTCAACTAAATCAAATAGTTTTATTTTTGTATAGCTCGAAATCACAACAACAGTTGCCTCTGAGGACTTCCCAAGATTATTAATTTAGCAAACATGAATAGTAGGAAATAAAAATAAAACAATACACATTCAATAAAACTATTGTTTTTATATATACAAAAGCAGTGATTGATCTAGAATGTTAAAGCAGATTATTAGTAGACAAGCAAATGAATAACTGTCCAGAGCATCCCTGTCCTTAGAGCCTCCTGTCTTTAGACCCTCTTTCTTGGCAAGGAAAAACTAAAAAAAAGAAAGAAAAAAAAACTACGGAGAAAAAGAGTAACCTGAAGGAGAACTACAGTGAAGAAGAGATCCACTCCCATGGACAGACAAGCTAAAGATGTAACTAAGACTAACTGTAGATACAAACTGTGGAGCCAGAGTCCATAAGCAGAGGGAAACGACTCGTCAGGACCAGGACAGGCCAATCCTGGAGAGGGAGGTGGGGTGGATGTCCTGAAAGAGGAGGGGGTTCTGCAATAATGGTCCGACCCTCGTCACTGGAACTGCAGCATCTGAAACAGAGAGTGGGACAGGGGACAAGGAAGATATGAAGAGCAAAGAACAGACACGGATGAACTTTAGGTCAATAGTCTTTACAGGGAAGGCAGGAGAAGTGACACTATCGGATAAATAGGATTTAAACCAGCTGAGGGCAGTTCCTCTGACACCTACACAATTCAGTAGAAATAGAAAGTTAAAAGCATACTTCTAAATGGTAATTAAAACATTTTACGCAGGTAAAAAAAAAGCAATATTCCATGGAAACATACATGAATGAGCCTCCTCCAGCCCGTTGTGTGGCCATGTGAATCTGCTCAAAGTTAAGACAACGACCTTTATTTTTTGAGTGTAGCAAAGACATGTAGATTAAGAAAACATGCTTTTATTTGAGTTTATTTTTGATCAAAAGTTACACAGTATACCTTTAAATTCCAATGGTTCAAAATATGTAGTTTTCCAACTTTGTTTTTATGCCAGATGCCTTACCAGACTGTTGCAGCTGTCCTCCTTGTTCATATATAATTTCTGTTCCTCTTTGGTGTTGTGTTATTGTTACACATAAGAAAAAAAGTTCTGTATTCTTAATTTGGGATCACAAAAAGGCTTTAAATATTTGTTTTTTGGAGAGGACATTTGAATGAAACAATATCACAATACTTGAGTTCTCCTGGTGTGTCCAAATGGGCCCTCTTCCCCAGAAGCAACTGCAGCCTGGGAGACTGATGTGCCCCTCAAGCTGTTTTAATCAGGCCCTCAGCACGTTTTTGAGAGGTGGTACTCAGTCTTTATGTGGTTGACTTATAGAGCGTGTCTTAGGGCTGCACAATTAATCACAATCGTATTAAAATTGCAATATTAATGGAGAAAATTTAGCCTATCACAAAGGCTGCAACTTTGTTCAAATATGTTTTTAGTCAGAACGTTTGAAGTTCAAACATCTAATTCTGAATATTTAAAAACACAATTTTATCTTTTTATTAGTGCATATACGTCAACATTGCAATATAAACATTTGCTGACACAGTCGGAGCAGCCAAAGAAATTGTATGTTCGAGGAAATTTACTTCTAAAGAAAAGTAAAACTAGGCTTATTTCTGTCTTTTTTTTTCTCTTGTTCATGTTTGAAAAGTGAGCTGAATCCGATTTTATAAGCGTTTGTCACAAATCGAATGTAATTGTAAATCACATTGATATTTGCCAATGATCAGTGTAATGTGCTTTCTCAATAAACATCCAAATTCTTTTTTTGACAGAAATGATGAACATTGGCTACAACAATAATCACTTGTACGGATTTGAATATGGCCTAGAGCAGTGGTTTCACTATTTTTTAGAGAGCCACATTGACGGACCCAAGAGAAGGGGGAGCCGCAAAACATCAAACCTAAAAACAGACTAGAAAATGGAACTCAAATGTGTGTTTGTATGTGTGAAATAAAGCATTGGTGTGCAGATAAAAATGAATTAAAATTAAAATTAAATGTTATTTTGTGTATTATAAAAATAGGAATTTCAATTTGACTTGTAGCTTCTTTAATGTATATTTTATATTACTATGGTCAGGTGGTCATTTTACATTTAATATAGCAAATTACAAACATTTGTTGTCATTTTTTATAACAACAATCAATGTTTTGCATCATGAGCCTAATGCAGTTTAAATCTAACACGCATCACATTATCCAACCAACCCAACCACATTGTACTTATTATTTAATATATCTACACCTTATTCTTATTATTTAAAATAAATAATTAAACCGTTCTGTTTTATTTGTGTTGCTCTAGCTCCGCCCCCTTTCCCTCTCTCACATGCACTGCTGCTGCTGCTGCGCTGACAGAGAGAGAGACAAGAGGAGTGTGTTTTTCTCACTTTGACCTGAGTCATACATGAAATAAACCTAAATACCTCTTTGCGGATTCTATTTAACAACGTTCAAGAGTGAAAAAACTCTCCGCTGGACAGTTTAGTCCTAGATTTTTCTGAGATCAACTTTTAAAATGTTTAGAATGAATTATCTTCGCCAAAATTGTCCCTACAAATAAAAACTGGGACAGAGTTTAGACTTTTCTCTCTCAGAATTTGTCTGCTACAAGACTGTGTGTGGACGAGACATTTTACTACAGCTGTACAAAGATACGTAACTTGATGTGAAAAGAAGAGCTCGTGCGTCCTGTGGCACAGCCTGAGCGCGCGTCACTTCATTCATTCCTTAGATCGCTAAAACTTTTATTTTGCTTAATAAGACTAGGGGGTGAGCATGCAGCTCTGTTCATGTTTCAAAGAATGTAGCTACACGGCATGATTCATTTGGTCAATGGGCAGGCAGGGTGAAGCCGGGACGACATGGAGCAGCAGCGCTGAAAAAGGACCAAACTAAGAGCGCGCTTGTTGTTTGAAATGTGATCTTGCCGAATCTTGCTGAGAGCCGCCAAGAGCCGCATTTGGCTCCAGAGCTGCGCATTGAGGAACAGGGCCCTAGAGGAAAAAGAAATGCCCACCCCTGCTCCTCCACAGATTTTTTACCATAAGCCTCATCGAAGAGTTTGTAATGATTTCAATCAATCAAACTTCTAGTTCAGACTCCAGGTTAAAAGAAAACATTTCAAAATAAACAAGACAAAAACACAAATTTAAAGTCCATGTACCATGGTTCTAGAGCTCAAAATAAAATCTAGTAATAGTCCGCTCACACATACTTAAAACATTTATCATTTAATTTGTGAGACTTCGAGGAACTTAACAAATCTATACACAAAGTCTGAATCAGCGCCCAGAGTGGGGATGTTTTTGAGCACAAACAACAGGCTGACACAGGCTGGGAGACACTGACAAAAATGAATATCTCCATCATTTTTTAACATATCTCGATGACGATATTATTTCAAAACAAGCACCAAGTTTATTGCCCCAAAAAATTGAGCTTGACTGGGTTGATCAAAAACATTCTTGGTCGATTTAAGACAGGATTAGTCGATGCAAGCAAAATGTCTCAATGATCTGACCAAATATCTGACCTAAACTGCATTCACAAGACACAAGCTCAGTTGCAAAAAACAAAAAAATCAGAATAAGTCTGCTATGAACTTTCCAATTAATGCAATTTTTGGTGAACTAAGAGAACAATGAGTGATCAGTTGACTAAAATATCACTGTCATTATCTTATCTTTTTTGTTACCTTTATACTACAAACAGTATATTCGAAATCTTCAAGACCACAATCACTCATACAAATTCAAAATATTGCACACCTCTGCTGGCCCCCCATCTTGGAACTTTCAATAAAATGTTAAGTGCATCATCTCATGCAACAATTACACTGCAACTTCTTCTCTTCACTTTGACTGTGTCTGCAGCACAAGTGGGCAGTGAAGAGCGGTGTACAGGAAGCTTTAAACAGCGTCCTTTTGACATTATTTGTACACATTTGAGATTTCCGTGCCAGCATGTTTGCTAGTGCATACAGCTTACTTTGACAGACTACAAATGTTAGTCTATGTGTTTCATTAATGCTTACTTAATAAATCATTCATTTAATAAATATTTCTTACTTACTGAAGATACTTGTACTGCATATACATTAGCAAGTCTAAAAATTAATTACTCTTTAATTTTTAAGCAAATTATTTTATTAGATTGTGTTCTATAGAAAGGAAAAAAATGGTTGAAAGCAGACACTTTCTGTCCTGTATTTGGGTCTGAACCTGCAAAGCTTTTATGGTTTGAGCGAACTTGAAATGACTGAGAGCTTAAAAGCAATTTCCAATATGGCTTTTCAAACCTGTGAAAGACAAGGAGCAATGAAGAGAGATAGACGGGCATACTGTATGTGTTATCATTGGGGCCCTGGCAGAGAGGCGGAGGCTGCGCCTACCCCCCGCCACCTTCTCACAAAAACATTTGAGCTCCAACCTGAACCTAACTTAGCACATTTCTGAACTTTTAAACATGACTTAATGAAGGATTTGTGTCATGGAGATTTGCTTTTCATCAAAGCAAAAATGTTCTTATAAACCCTGGCTCAGATCTGGAGAAATGAGCTTCACCCTCTGGCTCATGTACAGACGAAGGTTCTATTCCCCTCACAGCAGACGGCGGTTCTGTTCCCCTCACAGCAGACGGAGGTTCTGTTCCCCTCACAGCAGACGGAGGTTCTGTTCCCCTCACAGCAGACGGAGGTTCTGTTCCCCTCACAGCAGACGGAGGTTCTGTTCCCTCACAGCAGACGGAGGTTCTGTTCCCCTCACAGCAGACGGAGGTTCTGTTCCCCTCACAGCAGACGGAGGTTCTGTTCCCTCACAGCAGACGGAGGTTCTGTTCCCTCACAGCAGACGGAGGTTCTGTTCCCCTCACAGCAGGTGAGTCGTGAGGCACGTGGCCTGACTTGACATCTGACCCTTGCAGCAAAGGGCATGTGCTGTGTGTTGGGGCCAGCTGGAGTAGGACGTCCTTTGTCTCTCTCACTGCTCTCTCGCTCTTCTCTCTCTTTGTTCTCTCTCTCTCTGCTCTCTGTTCTCTCTCTGCAATCTCTCACACAGCTCTATCTCCCTCTCTTTGCTCTCTCTCTCTGCAATCTCTCTCTCTGCTCTATCTCCCATCTTGCTCTCTCTCTCTGCTCTCTGTTCTCTCTCTCTCTCTGCAATCTCTCACACAGCTCTATCTCCCTCTCTTTGCTATCTATCTCTCTAAAAAGTACCAAGTTGAAAACGTGTGACACAATTCCATTGCCAAAAACACTGTCTGAAATGTATTACTGATAAATGCAAACAATTGAGAATGTAATTGTTTGCCATACGTTCACATATTTGAGCCAGGTCTCATTGCTTAACATGAACACGACCTGTCTGAAGTGGCAGGTTGTGAGCGCGATTCCAGCCCGCACCTGTTTGCTCAGAAGCAGATGGTCCACATGTCAGCTGATGATTGCTGCAGGCTGTCCCTTTTGTCTGCCATGTGACCACAAGCTCACCAGATCAAACATGGCTGTGTGTTGTAGACTTGAGAATTAACTGATATTTTGCATTCAAGTTAGAAAAAACACCTGCTAACCAATACATTTGTGCAATTAGATGTTTTGTTTTAGTCTCATAAGTAAATAGTAAATAAACTTTATGTTGTGATGTCTTTTTAAGTAAATTTGCCACCATGTACCATCACATTTAGTGAAAATGGGACCACTTTTATAATTTGTGATTATTTATCTTTGTCTCATACAAATTTGTCACATATATTGATTAAATCATCAGTATGTGTTTTCTATTAAAAAACAAATGTAGATTAAAATGTCAATTAAATTTACAAAACGATAAAATACAATTAGTAAATGAATTTAAATGGAGTACTATTCACACCTGACGCGTGAACGCCCAAAGTTGGTCACATGTGGCAGACACACACCCAAAGTGTTAACAGCAGCATGTTTCTGTAACTGAAGTATCTGTGACACTGTTTGATGATGTGGGGATGCTGAATGGAAGTGTGCTTGACTTAGGTTTGAACAGTCCACAGGCTAAGTCACAGTCACACTATTTCCATGTTACTTTATGTTTTTGCTGAATTTTATTTGAATTTATTAACTCAGAAGCGTGATTGCAAAGTAATACTAGAAAAGCTTCAAAGTTGTCATGGACAGCATTTTCAAAGATCAAGACATTTCGACTCATCCAAAAGTAATTTTCAATCTGATGATTGAAAAGTCAGTGATGTTAAGGGAGGTCCTGAGACGGGAGGGGAGTATGGAGTGACAGATTGTGTCGAAAGCAGCAGTGACATCTAGTTGGATGAGGATGGAGATGCTTGTGGCAGAAATCAGACTGGAATGATTTAAACAGACTGTTGGAGTTCAGTGGGTTTGAAGTTGTGAGGCAATGACACGCTCAAGAATAGACAGAAAGGGAAGGTTGGATATGGGACAAAAAAAAAAAAGATTTTTTCTAAATTCAAATAAAACTTCTTTAGGATATGAATATGAATGATCTTATAGGAATGATATCCTATAAGATCAAAATATAAACTGAAAAATACATAACAGTGCAAATTTGTTATGTAGGGCATTAAAAAACGCATGTTAAAAAGATTTTGTTATTAGAATATGCCTATGTTTTCATGTCATTCACTATGCTAAGTTGCTTGAGTGGACATAAAGGAGTTGTGCTGCCTTTTTGCTCTAATCACACCTGAAAAAAGCTAGATTTGTCACCCAAAGTTAAGTTAATGCAACTCTTTTCTCCTCTCTTCTCTCTCTGTTCTTTTAGCACCATTGTCTAGAAGACCTGTGATGAATACTTCCTTAGTCCTTTCAAAAAATAAATATACATATATATATTTTACATTTACATTGTGGTATGTATTTTTCTGTATATATTTACTGTATATTTTTATCTTATAGGTTATAAATCTTATATTAATATCCTGAAGGATTTTTATTTGATTTTGGAACTAATCTTATAGAATAAAATCTGATTGATCTGATATACTATAGGATTCTATTAAGACACTTTTCATTGGATTTTGGAACCAATCTTATAGGATAAAAAATACAACTGATACTCTATAGGATCCGTTGTATAGGATACTTTCTATTGGATTTTGGTACCAATCCATTTGGTTCCAAAATCCAATTTTATTGGACTAAAATCACATTAGACTAAATAAGATAGAAATCCAAAAGGATTTTTTGACTTGGGCCAGAAGAATGGATGAGGAAATGGAGTCCTGAAAGGAAAGGGGTGTTTGGCTTGGGAGGGTGAGGAGGAGGCAGTCAGTTTAAATGCAATATATTCAAAAGAGTGTAAATTGGAGATTGAATTTGGGTTATTTTAGTGTAATTTTTTGTAAATAACCAATATTGTGAAAGCAACCGAAAGAAAAAAAATCTTATAATACTGTTACCATGGCACCGTTTAAGTCTTCATAAAAACATCCAGTGACTCATAAATACCTTTTTTCAACTTTCTGAAAAAGCCTAAAATTGCTTGCATCACACTTCTGTAGAGTAAGTGTCATTGTCCCATTAGCGTCAGCAGACAGGTGTTCCACAAGGCTCCGCACTGGCCCTGCTTCTCTTGAGTCGTGCACAAACTGCAAGCAGCTGCTACACTCCTCGCTCCCCCTCCCCACCTGCTATTGTAGTATGTCTATTGTGGTATAAATGGGGGAGGATGAGTTTGTGGGGGTCGTCCTGGTCCACTGATGAACCCTGCACTGCTTTGCTGTGTTAGAGTATAGAGTACATATCTAAAAGCAGACATTTGTCCATTACCCTGTGTCATTGCCCACTTTTTATTGAAAGCACACTACTTTCAGCTTTACTTCTCATACATTGTTCTATTAGTTTTGATATTTTAATTAAACACAAATAAAACTATATTGTTAAAGACAAAGCCTCTATTCAGAAATAAAATGAAGCAGATGATTGTAAAATGGGATTATTACTATTTCAAAGTTGTAAATGCCCGATTAAACCTGTTCCAGCAGCTAACTGTGAGCTTAAAATGGCAATAAATAAGTGTGGCAAACTTGGCTTTCAAACTTTTGTTAGATACATTTATAAATATCAATAGGCCTAATAAAATATAATAAATGTGCACTTACAAATAATGGTCTTAAAGGTAAAATTGTGCATGAGCAGTGGTTCAAAGAGGGCAATGACACCCTCTGGTCAGTGGAAAATCGCCCTGATTTCAGAAGTACAATTGTGGGTCTTATGTTCATATAGAACTGATTAACCCTGAGGACGTTTCCAAACTTTTAACAGATTTATTATTTATAAATTTTTCATTTTTTTTTGAAAACCCTCAAGAGATTTAACATGGGACCCATGCTTGTTAAACCAGGGGTTGTCCATCAGTGCACGTGGCACCAGGACACCCTAGGTCGATGATCGACTTTGCTGTCATGTCATCTGACCTTTAGCTTCATGTTTCAGGTGAAGAGAGGGGCAGCACTGTCAACAGATCCCCAACTGACTGGCAAAGGAGGAATCTGGACAGACTTGGCAAACCGAAGCAACATTGTGAGGGTCTGTTGGGAACGTCTTGCAGAACCCTGTGTCAGCATGCTCTTCAACTCACACCTCCGAGACAGCCTTCTCCTGGGGACATTGAGTCTGAGTGGACCATGTTCTCAGCCTCCATTGTGGATGCTGCTGCTTGTAGCTGTGGTTGTAAGGTCTCTAGTGCTTATCAAATGAACACCAGATTTCTAGACAAAGCCCCAAAATGTAGCTTCTGTTATTTACAAATTAAAAATATTACTCTCTTTTAACCTCACACAGAAAAACACACAATCATTACACTTTCAGAGGAAAGCATCATAACTTATTTTTCACAGATCAAATAATAAAAAAAAATAGTTAACTGTAATTAATAATTAAATCTGCATTGTGTAGGTTTGAAGCATTGTGTGGTTTGGAGGATTAAATATAATCTATGCCCATGAAGAGGCTGAATCTCTGTAATCGGCATCAGAAAGTAGAAAACTGTTTTGTTGGTTTAAAGACGAAAAAGACACTCGTCCTCATTGTTTCAATCTCTTATTTTTTATCCTAAAGACATTATTTCATTATAGTATGTTCTTTTGCCAAAAAGTTGAACAGACGAAAATAACACTGTCATGACGTTTGGTTAATCTTAAACGTTTGCCGTCAAGCGCTGAAATCTAATGAAAACAAGGAATTTCAAATGCCTATAAAAAGGGAACAGATTAATGTAGAATAACAATTGTTTTTTTTTAATGAAAGTAGACACTTGCAGGTCTCGTAAGAAAGGGAGGTCAAAGCCAGAATAGGTTTGGCAGTGAAAGAGTTGTGAGACTGAATGTTTTTATGAATTCGTTTGTTTTGAGAATGATGTTAAAAAAGTACCTACAATATGCATTATAATTTCTATTATGTGAAAAATAAGCAGGTTAATAGGCTACATGCAGTGTATTTCTTTTTTGGCTGACCACACGCCCACGTCTACACGTAGCACATTGTCAGACATCAGCAGCAAAAATCATTACAAACCCCAGATTCACATTTCGAACATTTACGCTTTCCGATTTCACTTTTGTTTTCATCTTTCATTGCGTTTGTTCCCGTCGCTTCATGTGCGAGTGCAGCGGGCCTGCTCTCTGATTGGCCAGGAGGCGGGCCCTGGGGAAGAGTTAGCAGCGGCGAGTGATGTGTCCCAGAACAGAGAATTATCTCCGTCTTCTCGCTTCGCTTTCCCCAGCTCTTTGGAACCCGGGACTACAGTTGTGTTTTTACTGCTTTGTTCGAGGATTTGGGTGAGTGTCGCACTTGGCACGAATCAGCCAGACTGATGGAGTAAAAAGCTCGGGGAAGTGCAGTGGACACCAGCTACTCTTCGACCGACATCCCAGGTGAGTGCTTCGTCAACTGCTACAACTCACTGTTTGAAAGACTTGTAACTTATCTCTAGTCTCATCTTTGATGTTTTGAGGTTTTCAGTCCGTATTAAATGTAGAAAGAAAAGAAAGAAATAAGTTTATATTGTGACTTTGAGTTCGACTCCACTTGGTTATGAGAATAACTTGGTTATGAGAAAAACCCTAAGACAATATGAAAATCAGAGGAGGTGAGCAGGAGCGCAGGCCAGACGGAGCAGGTCAAAGGTCAGAGGGTGAGAGTGCAGATATGTGGATGATGGGGAGTGGTCCCTTGAGGCCTCCAGCTGAGCATCTGTCGTCGCCCCCCACCCGCCTTCTGCTTGACGGGGTAGCACACTAAAATCGAACTCGCCTCTGTTTTAAAATATGTGTTCGTTTTTACAGTTTTTTTTTTTTACTAGGGCATCGAGGCGTTTGTAACAATTAGATGATCATGATAAACACAAAATGTATTGAGATTAAAATATATTGCGATAAGCTATTTTTGTTTGATAGAAATAAATATGATATTTATTGTTGCAAAAACTGCAACAATAAACAAAAAACAGTAGATTTATGGTTTATAATATTAAAAACTAAAATCTACAATGCTCCAGAGTTAGATGAAAAAAAAATAATGATGAGGTGGAAAAGCACTATATAAATAGACACTATTTCATCGATTGCCATTATTTGAATTTTATGTTATTTTATCAAATGAATGACTGGGTTGTAAAAAGTTTCTCCCTTTTCTACCAATCTGCTTTGGTGCTGATTGATTATCAAAACATATGATATTAACAATCCTGAAAACGCCAGTTTTCACTGCGACTAGTGGTGTGTGATCAGGAAAAGCTCTACCCAAAATTATAGTTAATATTGTTAATATAATATTGTTTTCGCCGGTCCCACACAGCCTCAGCTCCCACAGAGTCATGGATAAAGTTTGTTTGATGTGTTGCACGGAACAAAACTACATAGAGTGGAAATTAATTTCTGTTTTGCTCATTTGATTCTTTGATTTTTTTTTTCAATTAATCTGATAGTTAATTTATTGTTTTTATGGATTTTTTTTTTTTGCATTTAAAAATGCATGTTTTCAAAATTTTCTTTAACTGGTAGTTGGAGCCCTTTACGGTCAATAATCGGTTAACTGATTGTGTTAACGCTATACATTTTATTTGTATTTCTTTTTTTTTTT
Organism: Mugilogobius chulae; assembly: GCA_038363315.1. Lineage (NCBI taxonomy): Eukaryota > Metazoa > Chordata > Actinopteri > Gobiiformes > Gobiidae > Mugilogobius > Mugilogobius chulae. The sequence continues at coordinate 23,674,318 of CM076396.1, read as the reverse complement.
TTTTTTTTGCTGGACGTGCAATACACAGCACAGTGGCACGAGAGTAAACACGAAGCAGTAAAACAACACTGATGTAATGCATCATTCTAGTGCATATTCAGTAAAATCGCTCAATTAAAAGTTTAAGTTGCTGCTAACATTAGCCGCTTATCTTGAAACCGTATCTTTAGACCTCTGCATACTGCAGAGGAGGAGACGCCAAATCTTCCTAAGCCTCTCTGGGTGCTGAAGATTTGTATTTTCCATTGACATTTGTGTGTTCAAATAAAAGAAAGTTGGAAGCACTCTACAACAAATAGCCTATTCTTCCACCGCCAGTGAGCATCACTACTGTCCAAATGTCTGCCCTGTTATAGCAAGCTGTCCTCCCCGTGTTTGTGTCCAACTCCAGGTGATCTGCGTTTCCCCTGTGTGCTCCAGGTCCACGATCCTCCCAGTGTTTCAAGCTATTTATGTTTTCCCTGCGCGCTCCAGGTCCACGATCCTCCCAGTGTTTCAAACTATCTACGTTTTAGCTGCGCGCTCCAGGTCCACGATCCTCCCAGTGTTTCAAACTATACTACGTTTTAGCTGCGCGCTCCAGGTCCACGATCGTCCCAGTCTTTCAAGCTATCTATGTTTTCCTTGCGCGCTCTAGGTCCACGATCCTCCCAGTGTTTCAAGCTATCTACGTTTTCCCTGCGCGCTCCAGGTCCACGATCCTCCCAGTGTTTCAAGCTATCTACGTTTTAGCTGCGCGCTCCAGGTCCACGATCCTCCCAGTGTTTCAAACTATCTACGTTTTCCCTGTGTACTCCAGGTCCACGATCCTCCCAGTCTTTCAAGCTATCTACGTTTTCCCTGCGCGCTCCAGGTCCACGATCCTCCCAGTGTTTCAAGCTATCTATGTTTTCCCTGCGCGCTCCAGGTCCACGATCCTCCCAGTGTTTCAAGCTATCTATGTTTTCCCTGCGCGCTCCAGGTCCACAATCCTCCCAGTGTTTCAAACTATCTACGTTTTCCCTGCGCGCTTCGTGGTCCACGATCCTCCCAGTGTTTCAAGCTATGTACGTTTTCCCTGCGCGCTTCGTGGTCCACACGGATCCCTCACACGGGCTGCATACTGCACACCTCTACCGCTGGTCAGTTGTTTGGACCGTAGAGTGTCTCTGTTCCACTTCCTCCTGAATAGGTAACCTGCATTAGGCTAATCATATGCTGTATTCTACAGTTTATAGTTTCTGCGTTATTAGACTTGTCGCAAAAAATCTTTAAAGGTGCTTTCAGACCAAACGCGACCACGCGAACACTTTCAATGTTATGTCTATGTGTAGGCGCGATTTCGCACGTAGTAGACGCGGAGCAAGCGTTTAAGGGCAGACGGGCGTCTAATAAGCGCGACCAACATGTGAAGAGCAAAGTGACAGTGTTAACGACAAGTACTACAGTTTGAAGGCCCGTGCAGACATTGACAAGAGAACCAATCTTCTTGGTATCAGCCCTGTACACCACTAACTGCGTTTCCACCCTTATAAAATGCGCATATTGTCGAAATTCGCATAAGTAAAGCGAATAAAAAAGGCGAATTAATCTCCGTTTTCATCAAAGCGCATATCTGGGTGTTGTTATGGCAACATGAGCTGTCATAACACCGCTGAACCTGCAGATGGCGCTACGTGCACAGTCTGTTTGGTTTCACTTTTTTCACAGCCGCAGATTCTTTAATATTAAGTTGTTAGCGGCAGACTGCTCCGTCTTCTGCAAACTTTAACCGGTTATCACTTTATTAATGCGATGGATCTGTTTAGAGCCAAAATAAAAGGCTGCTGTGTTTTTTTTTAACACAAATACTCCGCTATTGGAAAGGACGAGCTCTGAATCACCGCAGTGTTGGACAAACATAAACTTTCACGGAGTTTTTTGATCAAACAGTGCAGTGTTTCTCCGGGTTAGTTTTGATTGGTGGACCTCAGCAAACGTGCTGTTTTTGTGGTGTAACGGTGCAGTTTGCGTGTCTGCAGCCTTTTGGACATAACAACTTCGTCTGTATGGATTATTTTGCCTTTGTTTATCCCCCAAGTCCCTCCTCCAGAGCCGCTGCAGCAGGTACGTAACCCGGGGGTCCCGTGGATTTTAATTCGCTTCATGAGTTAATGCGAATAACTGCGTTTCCAGCTTTCAAAATTCGCTTCAGCCGTTATGCGCATAAAACAAAATCCACCTCAAGAAAGCGTATAAACTTTTATGCGCATTAGGGATTCTAAATGCGATATTTGCCGTTTCCACCTCCCAGGACTTATTCGATTCTTCTTAATACGCATTAAAAACAAGGGGGTGGAAACGCAGTTACTGTCTCTTAACTATGTCAAATAAGCCCTGTGCTCTCCATTCACATCGCTCATTTCGTTTCTCTGATTGGCGGCACATGAGGGCGATGACAGACACATACACATGAATGGGATTTCAGGCGAAATTCACCACTCATCACCTCCTATGTGCAGGGGCCAAAGGATGAGCGTCCATGCGCGAGCAAGTGACAGTAGTGGTTCAAAATGACCAGTACTACTTTAACATGATCAGGCTTCTCAGTTATTAACTTATGCTTACCAAAAGCTGCACAATGGACAAATAAACTTTATTTTCACAGCAAAATAAACGTGATGTCCGAGACAAAAATAACCTGCTGATTCGACTGAACCGGATTTATATACTCATAAACACGCCGCCAGGGCTGGACTGGGATAAAAATTCGGCCCTGGAATTTTGGCCTCAGACCGGCCCACGCATATTATTAAAAAAAAAAAAAAAAAAAATATATATATATATATATATATATATATATATATATTTTTTTTTTTATTATATACTATATATTTTTACTATATAATTTTATATAGTCCAATAATAAAATTAAGATTTGTGAACACTAAAAATCAGACTATTATCTACAAAAATCTTTAAAAACTGCATAAATATACCTAAAATTGTATTCCTTTTAACATTAACAAAAAAAAGGGCAACAAAAATCAACTTTAAACAAATATTAACTTTAAATTTGTGCAATTACACAAAGCAAATAACTTTTAGCCAACTAAGTTTATATTATTTACTAATTCGAATATTTTTGCAGTGTTATTTTTACAGTGTAGTCAGCTGCACAAGCTGAATTGAAAAGGCTGCACTCGTTCCAAAGCTGAGCTGTGCTTATTTCACAAGTGATCAAAGCCACCGTTTGTAAAATGATGCGGCAGATTAGGCGTTATACCCCGGACACACCTCCTGTATCATCCTCCTCGCTGAGGGCTGAGTGTCCCCTACACGCGGCCTGTTGGCGCTGTTCTCTCAGTTGAGTGAACGTGCGGTGCCGGGGCCGTTCTCTCTGTGTCTGGCGCGGTCTGGCGCTCAAAGCCCGTAGCGCTGCACACAAACACAACAGAGAGACGCAAAAGCAAAAATGTACCGACACCGGCATCACTAGTTATCACTCTCTGCCGTGAATGAGCGGGGGCCGTGGGCGGGGCCGGTGCGCTCCATGCGCTGGGCTGCTGGGCAGCTGTTTACTTGTAACGTGATGTGTATTACGTTATTCAGACCGGACCGGCCCAAAACGGCGTCGGCCCACCGGGAAAACTCCCGGTGCTCCCGATGGCCAGTCCAGCCCTGCACGCCGCGGTTTGAAAGCTGCAAGTTGGTCGCGCGAGAAACGTGACTAATTTCAAATGAATAAGCGGCCATCTTCATCTTCGTCTGCCGCAAATTGACGCCTCTGGTGTGAAAGCACCTTTACAAGACCATCGACCTGTTTACAAACCTACGAACAGGCTGCGAGCCGGCTGTTTTCTTCTCCAACATAAAATCCAAGTGAATAAAACCATGCATTTTTGATATTAATCTATAATAATATAAATCTATAATAAACACTGCAGTCACGCAAGTTTGCTCAGTCCTCAGTCCATAAATATTGTTTTTGGAGTTTTAGCAATCTTTTTTTTCTCTCAGACAAATGCCAGAGCTGCTCAGAGGCAGTTAATGCTCTCTGCTGGAGCAATTGTATGATTATGTCAGTAAATCCGGGCTAAAAAATCATACTCGGTTAAGCACGTAATACAGCAGCGCTGTATGTTACGTTTCCCTGTCAAAGTCTACAGATGAAAATTAGCATGATCTTAAATCTGTGCAGCCATCTTTTTAGTGTGGTTGTGTGACCGGTAAGGTCTTGCACATGTTCTGAGCGGGAGTGGAACCCGGGTCCCCCGCGCGGTGGTGGACCGATAATCGCATTGAGCCAAAGGGAATGCTCCCCTTGGCCCAGTTTGTTTGTGGGTTCTTATACCTGAGGGAGTGAGTTTATCCCATCACCACCACACACTTCTCCAACGTGGTCCCTCCCTCGTGTGGGTTTACACTGGTTACACTTGCACATTGTCCTTCAAATAAATAAATATAAACCTTCTTCAAACCTTCTTGTGGCCATACCTGCTTGTCAAAGGGTTCCTTGGGCAAGACTAAACCCACACTGCCTCAGTGTCTGCGTACACTGGGTGAGTGGATGCTAGATTGTAAAAGCGCTTTGAGAGCCTGGAAAGGTAGAAAAGCACTATATAAATAGACCATTTACCATTTTTTCCACATTAGGGCTGCAACAACTAATCGATTAATCAATTAAAATCAATTATTAAAATAGTTGTCAATGAATTTGGTCATCGATTAGTTGGCTAAAAACTTTTACTATCAGCAGCACTTAAACTGGCCACCACATGTGGCAGTAGTGAGCAATTTCATGGTGTGAGCTACCAATATATAAGGCGAAGTAGAGATCAACCAATCATTGACATTCAATCTGCCCCCCTTTTGAAAGGCAGATCGGCTTCCGGAAGAGTATCAACCCCCTGCTTCATGTGCCAGAATAGCTGTTATGTGAATTTATATTGATAGTTGTGTGTTTTTATGACGAATTTAAGCTAACTGTTGATCCGAAGCTAGCTGATGCGTTCAAGGGAGAGTAGAATGGCGCGGCTCTGCGAGATGCATTAAATATAGGCCAACAGAAACAAGACCATTTCTTTGTTGTCTGTAAGGTCATTTTTTTAGTATTACTTAAGGTAAATAGCGTGTATTATAGCCTATAACATTTTATAATTTATTCTTGATTTATCCTATTTAAATTGTAGCCTATTATTGTGCTAATTTCTTGGAATAGGCTGCTTACTGCTAGTGTGACCTAAAGAAATTTAGGTTATAGGGTACTTTCAGTCTTACTATAAACTTTAAAAATAGATCCTGCCACTGAACGGTGCTCGGGGGACAATTTCCATGATGCTGTGTTTGGCTTCGTCAGGGCCTTAGCTGAAGGAGCAGGTGCAGTTGGAGGTGAAAACCGGAGTGAGAGAACAGATGACAGTCTGGTGCAGGTTGAGCAAGTAGATTCTGTAGACACATCACAGTCAGGTTCAGGTGGAGCAGGTGAACTTCTGTTGTTTCAGTCGGTGATCAGACCATCTCCACAAAATCTTCGTCTGCAAAAACTTCGGCTGCAGCAGAAGTAAAATTTCTGTAGCATTTCAAAAGTCCAAAGCCAGCAAAGTTAGCTTTCATAGCTTCATGTGCCATCTCCATGGTAACAAGACAAACAACTCCATTCACAGAATCCTAACTTGTGTCTGTTGAACATTACAGGGTGGATGCAATCTCAAGAATCAAACTATTTTCACTGCAATAGGCAATTTATAGGCTAAATAATTTGAGCTTTAGTTCATTAATGGAGCTTTAATAGTCTAAATAAATACTAAAATCAATAAAAGGCTATAGGCCTATTTTTCGCAAGGCTATTTATTCTTTTACATGATTGTCAGGAATTATTTATTTGTTTGCTTGTGCATGTGTGTATTTTAACTTTATTTAAAAAGCCCCTTTTCGAAGAGAACAGATACCACCACCACAACATGCAGCATTATTAAGGCCTAAATTGAGTGACAGCCTTGGAGTTGTCAATCCAGTTCGGTTTGATTTGCATCGCAATATTACTGTATTTGTATTTATGTAGACATTGAATAACTTCCCCAGTGCCTCATGATGCACTCGCAGGTTCTCCTCACCGCAGCAGCTCCATCATTGACTTTGTTGCGCCAAATATCAGAACCTGCCCATTAGCTTATAGTAAAAGTATATTCTTCAACGTGTTCCACCCACCAGTTGTCCGAGAGGAGCGTGTGCTGTGCGTGCAAGCAGTTGTTGGAGTGAGGTCCATAATGTGCTGTCCTTTCCATAGCACAGAATAAGGGGCTCTACGCTTCTCAAAGAAACATCGGCTGTGTGTCTTAACCTGTGCCATTATATTTTGATGACAAAAAGCCTAAAGGCTACAAAGAAGGAAAACCTACAAGATCCTCTCTGCAGGTGAGACTGATAACCCCGATGGACAGCGATGGGAGATAGGACCACGACCATAATTAAAAAAACTTCAGTCTTTCTGATGATCACTTAAGCTTGATTGACTTGGCGTGTATTTTTTTTTATTTAACCTGTTACACAAATTGCTCTGCCTCACAGATTTAGGATATTTCCTCGTTGATTTCTTTGTAAACCTAAGTGCCAATGTTAGCAGAATATAGGCCGTTCCTTTGACACACAATAATAGGCTACAAATGAAATAAATAGACCTATAAGCCTAAACACATAACTGGCAGTTAACAGAAAGATAGGCGATTTGTCCTCAAAAAAACAATCTTAAACCAAATAAAAAGGGCCACTGAGGCATTGTTGTGGCTTTATGCAGCAACTGAAGTCAATAAACAAATATCCAAATCATGAAAATGCATTTTCGGCCATTTATTTGACACAGGCATGGCAAGCACACGTTACAGGAGCCTTTCCAACGCTGAAAAAAAGTTAAAAATAAAAAAGTGCCCCAAAATGCTGCAAACTCTCACCTTCACCAATTAATACATTTTAACAAAATGACCAAAAAATAAAATAAAAAATAATGAATTTGGAAAAACTATTAATAAACTGAAAAATAAAGACAAAGAAGAACATTAACATTAACATTAACATTAACAAAAAAAAACAAAAACACAATACATTTGTAAATAAAGGACAAATTAGATTCAATAATACCTAAAAAAAAACATAGAATATTACCATAACTGAGTAATAAATGTTTATGTTGGCCTATTTTATCATTAATTTAGAATGAATTAATTAGGATATGTTTAACCTATTTTATCTAAATATTAACAGGAATGACTATAATGAAATTATAGACAGCAAAGACGTTATCTTGTTTATGTATATTTAATGTATTTGTCGCTTTATGGTTTAACATTGAGAGAATCTCATACACAGCCTTTAATGTTCTGCAAGCGCCGTTTTACTCTCCCTTTAACGCATCAAATTTGCCATAAAAACAGACAAATATCAATATAAAATCACAATATCCATCGAAATATAATGAAAAATCACACTTCCAGTGTCAGCCTTGCATTTAAAGCTGTTATTCTGGTGCATTTGCAAATTAAAGCAGGGTGTTGATACTCTTCCGGAAGCCGATCTGCCTTTCACAAGGGGGCCAGATTGAATGTCAATGATTGGTTGATCTCTACTTCGCCTTATATATTGGTAGCTCACACCATGCAATTGCTCACTACTGCCACTTGTGGTGGCCAATTTAAGTGCCGCTGATAGTAAAAGTTTTTGGCCAACTAATTGATGACCAAATTAGTTGACAACTATTTTAATAATTGATTTTAATCGATTAAATCGATTAGTTGTTGCAGCCCTAATGTGGAAAAAATGGTAAATGGTCTATTTATATAGCGCTTTTCTACCTTTCCAGGCTCTCAAAGCGCTTTTACAATCTAGCATCCACTCACCCAGTGTGCGCAGACACTGAGGCAGTGTGGGTTTAGTCTTGCCTGGTTATTTATTTGAAGGACAATGTGCAAGTACACTAAAAAGATGGCTGCACAGATTTAGAATCATGTTAATTATCATCTGTAGACTTTGACAGGAGACAACAGCCGAAAATGCGGAGACACGGGAGAAAGAAAGAGATAAAGAAAGAATGACGAAGGAGATAAAGAAAGAATGACGAAGGAGGAGGAAAAGCACAAGCGAAATCCTCTAAAGTATAGGATCATTTTATGCTAAATGTCAAAAAGATAATATGCAACGTTTGCAAAACGGATTTAGCGTTGCACAACATCGCTGCGTGGACACCTAAAAAGGAAACACCTACGACTAAAAGCAGGAGACCGGGAACCGCAACGGTAATATTTTAAACATTTAACATGATTAGAACATGAATGTTATTTCTATAAACACAAGTTCCTAAAATTTGTAAATTTTTCACACAGTAAAAGAAAACAAGCAGCATGAATAAGGAATGCACTCCGCAACAAAGTATCTCCGTATTTACGGAGACCCAGAAAATGCCAGTAACGGACACGAGACCGCTGTTGATGGTGGAAGGTGACGGTTTTCAAAAAATGATTTCAAAATTCAACCCTGGATTCAAATCTCATCACGGACGCATTTTTGAAAGTTAATAGAAGCAAAATACAAAAACACAACCAACAAAGTAATTAAATAAACCACATTAAAAGAAGTAGCTAAATAGCAAAATCTGTTTTTTTCTACTTGATTTTTGTATTTAGCTGCATAAATACGTTTAATAAAATGCAAAACACCTTGTATTTATTATTTTGTGATTTTTATCCAAAAATTGTTGCAGCCATACTTCACATATAGCTCCAATGAGTTTCAGCAAGGTGAGCGTGTGTACAGCATGGCACAGTGCACGTGAACATCCGTTGTGATGTGATGAGCGTGTGTACTAGGATAGTAGTACACAATATCGTCAGTATCATCATACTGTCTTCCAGTTATTTCGTGATAGACAAAATTATCGTCTGCTCGCTAATAAAAGCTAAAACGGCAAACAAATTAGCTGTAATCTGAGTTGTTTTTTTTAGCAAACACAATTCAAACTGTTTTAATGAGGCTCTTCGCTGTTTTAAGTTCACATTTAAAGCATAGTCACCGCCGTTGAGTTGTAATGGCTGATGTGCAAGACAAACACTGAAAGAAGCCAAACACACAAGTTACTGCATCAGTGTTGTGAGGTCTGGAGGAGATCAGTCTGTGGCACTGCTCAGGTCGACCTGAAGCCCAGAGGCCTTCAGCTCATCTGCAGAGTTGGTTTTGGTTCTTCCTCCAGACAAGACTTCATATATTCTCCATGAAGTTCAGCTCAAGTGAGTTTTCAGACCAAACAAACACAGTAACACTGTGGTCAGTGAAGCAGCTTTTGGTCCTTTTACCTGTGTGGACAAGAGTTAAGTCCTGCTGAACCGTGCTCTAAAATATCATGTAGAATGTACTGTGAGAGTAGAAAATACTCCGTGGACCAACAACAGCAGATGACATGGATCCTTAAGCATTTAAAGGTTTAGGAAACTTTTACAGATGTACTAGTGTCACTGCATCTTCAGTGACACCAGAACTTTACAGTTTTTAACTGATTCAACTTGTGATGATGCAGATTTCATTTTTGAGCAGGACTCGTTTCCACACAGGCAAAGAGACAGATAGCTGTAACTGACCACAGTTTTACTGTATTTGCTCACCTGAGCTGAACTTCAAGGGGAATCTATAAAGTCTTGTTCGGAAGAAAATGAGAGTCACCAAACCTAATGCTGCAGATGATCTGAAGGCCTCTGTCTACTGCAGGGCTAGACCAAATGAGGTCTAATTTTACTTTAGACCTCATTTGGTCCTGTTGAGACCTGGTTTGAATTTGGGTTAATCTTTGTTAAGACTTACAGCGCGATCTTGCCCTCAGATCTTACTCAGTCTAAGCGAATGGTCTTAGTTATTCCTCTGTTGGCCTCTAGTGTGCTCTCTCCTAGAGCTACGCTGTGAGTGCAGCAGGTGTGGTGCTCGCCAGATGTGTGGGGTGCAATTTCAATTAGTGAACCCATAGCCTATGTGACACGTCTGTGACACGTGAGCATTGCAATAAAATCACAGGCAAAAGTTACCGTAGCAGCAGCTTCAGTTTGGAAAAAACTCTATTAATAAAAACCTATTTGGTAAAAGTCTATTCAAATGACAAACTTTAACAACTTTGTCTAAAATGTGTCTTTTCTTTTACATAAAGCCTGTTGACTTAATATAAAAAAGAATCAGATGCGAAAGTGAACATGGGGCAGTGTTAAGTGTGAATGCAGCTCTGCCCACGACACAGATACATGAGATAAAGCCAGGAGAACACGGTGCTGTGAGCTCCGGTCCCTTTTGGGTCAGAGCGTGCCATGGCCACGCGCACCAGGCCGCTGGACGTTTCTGACCACAGGCTGTCAATTTTACGGCGGTGGGCCAGTGGCGTGCTGGGATAATTTTTCAGCCCGGGAAAATTAGACCTTTGATTGGCCTCTCTCTTGATTTTTTTTTTTAATTATTATTATTTTTTACTACTCCATCTCTCATAAATTCTCGTCTCCAGTAGTAAACTACTTGGTTTTAGTCATTTAGTCATTGGTTTTAGTCACTCAGCTCAGAGCTTTCTTCCTCCTGACCTCTCCTCTGCTCCACAGCACTCATACACACATGAAGGACGCGCTCACAAAAACACATAAAGCGCGTTCTGACCCACAAAGACAAACTTGTGTCTGAATCTTTTGTCAAGTTGTGTGTGGAAATGCACTCCGCTCCGCCGCGGTGATTTGCGTGTATAAATCTGCTGAAGTGTTTGTTCATAAGCTGTTTTTGCTCGTAACTCCGAGAATATACAACGGATTTACTTGAAACAAAGTTTGACTGAGAGCTTATGGTATGAACGTGTTTTTGGGCTTCAAAATGTGTCAAGAGTCTTTTATTATGTGCTATGTGCTGTTAATCACATCATAGACTTGAGCCCATCACTGTGCGCACAATTGCTGCTGCAGCTGATGAGCCGGGCCTCTCTCTCTGTCTGTCTGTCTCCTCCTGTCACGAAGGCCACCGGCCCAAAAGTCACGCGGCCCACCGGGAAACGTCCCGACTCTCCCGATCGATTAGCCAGCACGCCCTTGGAGTGGGCATGAGGGAGCGCGCAGAACCGTTTGGCACAGTCTGGACAAGAGCCTCGCGCTGTGCTTTACCTGGACCACCGTGCGCATCCAGACACCAAACGGATATACACAACCCCGCGCTCCTCTGTTCAGGGGCTGCAGACGCGGTCACGCACTAAGGACCCTCCGCGCGCATCACACCGGGACCGGGAGCCTGCTTACGGGCAGTTGTCTCATTCATAAGGATTATAACAAGGACACGCCGCTGCTTTTTTCATAAACTTTTCACGCACGGATCAAGATTCTCAGGTAAGTTTTATCACAAGCATCAGATCATTCTTATTATAAGTTTAGGTCGACACAACATTGTATTGTTAAGGGAAAAACATATTGAACAAACTTATGGAAGCCAAGTCTGACTAAAAAGTGAATCCATTTTATTTTACAAATATATTGCCTAATTCAATAACGGCATTTAACGTGCCTTTTTTAACTAAATAACTGACAAAATTAGAATTGGTGGCAAAATATGATTATTATTATTATTTCTTATTTCCAGTGAACTTCTTGCACTGCTCCACGGTTATGTTATGTGCAGGTTCACTAATTGAACTGGCATCAGACAAAGCAGAGCAGCCGTGCCACGTGCTAGAGCTGCTCTCTGGAGCTCATAGCGGCCAACACAGAGAACTCTTTGCGCCTTCCGCTAAGACAATAGACCGGGGCGGGAAAATCGGGCCCTTAGTGTCTTGCCCGCATGTAGTCTAGTTAGCAAGAGGCAATGCAGATAAATGTTGTCCAGGGCCAAATGGTATCTAATTATTTTTGCGACTCAGGCTCAGCAGCCAAGGCTTGCTGAAAAATCTGGCCCTCGGTAAAATAAAGTTGAATAGCCCTTGGTCTCCTTCAGACTCACCACACTGATGCACTAACTCATGTAAAAAGACACATAACCAAATATTAATAAAAATGAACATACTTTTCAGAAACCCAATCTTTCTTTTTAAAAATATCCTTGTTTGTTGTAATCTTGTGCAATATACACATTTTTTGAAACACAGATTTTTGTTTTTACACTGCAAACACTATTTAGGTTTTAAACTTCCTCTCATTAATCCTTTGACACATATTTAATATCGACATGTATTAATTTTGGTTGCACTTATGGCTCATAAACTTCTTTTCTTTTTACACTATACTGTATAAACAGTACAGATTAAAAGCTTGGACACACTTTCTCATTCAAAGAGTCTCCTTTATTTTCATGACTACATTGTAAATTCACACTGAAGATATAAACACCATGAATGACCAGAAGGAGAGTGATGGGCCTGGCCTCCACAGTCACCAGACCTGAACCCAATCCAGATGGTTTGGGGTGAGCTGGACCGCAGTGTGAAGGCAAAAAAATTTCCAAAGTGCTAAGCATCTTTGGGAACTCCTTCAAGACTGTTGGAAGAGCATTTCATGTGACTACCTCTTGAAGCTCATCAAGAGAATGCCAAGAGTGTGCAAACCAGTAATCAAAGCAAAAGGTGACTTCTTTGAAGAACCTAGAAATATGACATATTTTCAGATGTTTTACACTTTTTGATTATGTATTATACCTCGACACGTGTTTATTCATAGTTTGGATAAACACGTGTTTATATATATATATATATATATATATATACACACAAAGTTACAAGTTACAAAGTTAACTATGGTGGCAGTGGTGGCTAGTAGTATATATTTTGGGGGGTGCACAAAAACAGGGAGGGAGATTTTACATTCCCACCAGCACCATGTGCACATAACAACAAGAGCACACACACATCAACACAGCAACACACACGTGCATACCATCATCACTAGAGAATTGTTATGTTTATCACAAGATTGTTGTTACGCATGATTTCTGTCACAACAGAGCTTTAGCTGTGTCGATGTTTCGCAAAGTAAAGTTAAAAAGCAATGTCTTGCCTTTTCTCTCTTGCTCCTATTTGTTTGTCCAAAGGTGAAATTAAACTGATTATGATCCACGTCCAATTGGGTCAACAGCTTCAGAAGTTTAGACAAAAGAAACAATATGCTTATGTTATGCTGCTGCCGGTCACGCTGAATCTTAAGCAATCCTTTTTAGTACTTTTGGCAGTACAGCAGTGATGATAACTCATTCTGATGACTGTTTGAAGAAAAGACCTGTCAGTGAGAGACATCAGAGCAAATGTACATTGGTTAAATTGAGTCACATTGCTTACTGCTGCTGTGATCCATACCTGCATGTCAAAGGCTGTTTCTGTCAAATCTCAGAAGCAAGTGTACTTGGGTAGGAGACAGCTGGAACACCAGGTTCCACAGTGGGACGACAAAAAGTGCATTGTTGCATTCTGGGGCAAGACACCTACCTCCTAGCCTCCGTGTCTGCGTACACTGGGTGAGTGAATCCTTGATTGTAAAGCGCTATATAAATATGAATGAAACCTTTATTGCCCCAAGGGGGAATTTGTCTTGCACACACAGAGCACAGGGGGATACAGAAATTAAATAGTAAAAATACAACACATAAAACACAAATAGATTAAAATGTTAAGCATAGCCTATTATAAAAACATCTACATCAGAGTTTGTTGAGAAGCTGGATACTTCGTGGGACAAAGGATGTGATGCCTCTCCTAGTCTTCATTTTGGGCATTGCAAACCTTCGTCCGGATGGTAGGAGATAGTATTCCGGGTTCAAAGGATGTTGTGTGTCCGCTACAATCTTTTGAGCAAGATTCAAGGTGAACCGATCCGCTAAAGCCGAGATGCTGTCCATTTGTGTTCCTGAGATCTTGCTTCCTAGTCGCACTGTCTTTTCCAGTTTAGTTTTGTTTTGTACAGACAGTGCTCCACCCAACACTGAATGCAGAAGGTCAAAATACTTTCAATAAAACTTTTATAAAACAGTCTCATTATTGTCTTATCAACATTAAAAGTGCGCAATTTTCTTAAAAAGTACAGGCGTTGTTGTGTCTTTGCAAATTTTGCTGTAGTGTTAGAGTTCCAGTTTAGCTTGTCATCGATGATTGTGCCAAGGTACTTAATTTCAGGCACGATTTCAATAAGTGTGTTGCCAAGCTCCACCTGCAAGTGGTGATTTGTGTTTTTCCTAAAATCTAAAATTAATTCTTTGGTCTTATTTGTGTTTAAAATCAACGCATTGTCTGAGCACCATGTACAGAAACTATCAATCTCGTCTCTATAGTCTTTTTCGTCATTGTTTAAAAGACCCACAATGGCGACATCGTCAGCATATTTGATCAGTGAACAGTTGTTTTTGTGACTGATGCAGTCATTTGTATACAAAGTAAAAAGTAATGGGGACAAAATACACCCTTGGGGAACACCAGTGTTAGTATTGATGATGGATGATGTGTGACCGTTTGCACTTACAAACTGTTTGCGATCTGTCAGAAAGTTGTAAATCCACCTTATTAGTGTGTTATTAACTCCAAGATTGAACAACTTGTAGGCGAGAATATCCGTTCTAACGGTGTTAAAGGCAGATGAGAAGTCAGCAAAGAGGATCCTCACATAGGAAGATGGTTTTTCCAGGTGTGTGTAGACCAGATTGAGCAAGGTCACGGTTGCATCCTCCACTCCCCTTTTTGCTTTATAAGCAAACTGAAGTGCATCCAATTTGCCATCAATCTCAAGCCTCAAGTGAGAGAGAATTAGTCGCTCAAAACATTTCATAGGTACAGAGGTTAAAGTGATTGGTCTAAAGTCATTCAGGTCGGTGGCATGAGGTTTCTTAGGTAAAGGGATGACTTTGGACATTTTCCAAATTTCTGGAATTATTTGACTGCTCAAAGAAGTCCGGAAAAGCTTTGCAAAAACAGGACCTAATTGCTCAGAACATTTTTTCAGGGCAACACTTTCTAGTCCATCCGGCCAGGTGATTTTTTAGTGTTGATTTGGGAAAACATGTGCTGTACCTCCATGTCAGTGATGTAGACCACCGAGTCATCAGTTCGCCACTCCTCAGACAGTTGCAGGATGTTTGTAGACTCATGTCTAGCAAAAAATGTGTTCAGTTCATTGACAAATTCTTGTGTATGAGCAGGATGACTTTGTTGTGAATTCATGCCAATCATCGTTTTAATTCCCTGCCAGGCTTCTCTGCTCTTATTCTCAGTCATTAGATGTTGAACTTTATCTCTGTAGCCACTTTTAGCTTGTGCAATTTTGCACTCAATTTGTCTTTGTATCTGCTTGCCTGAGAGTCTATCATTTTGTTTGAAAGCACATTCTTTCCTTATTAGCATCGATTTAATTTCTGAGGTTATCCACGGTTTTGTATTTGCATACACCATAATTTTCTTGGTGGGGATAACATTTTCCACACAGAAATTTATATAAGCTGTTACAACTTCTGCATGTTCATTAATGTCTGTACTTTCAAATACATTCCAATCTGTGCAATCAAAACAGCCCTGTAAGGATTGGGTGCTGTTTTCATCCCATATTCTGACTGTTTTTGCTTTGGGCTTTTCTGTTTTTAATTTTTGTCGATAAGATGGTAGCAAGTGGATAGTGTCATGATCTGATGTTCCAATCGGGGGTTTTCTTGTGGCTTTATATGACCATTTATGATTTGATCAGGGGCAGTTTGGGTGAGGGTAAGCCTTGTGCGTGACTGTGGCGATGTCAAGGCCACAGACACCTTCAGAAGCTTTCCTCACAGAGTCTTTCTTTTTCCTCGCCGTCCCTAGTTTGTAGATTGGCTCAAAGTCAGAGAGCAGCTCAGCCTCTCAATTAGTTTACTGTGTCTCAGTTATGTTTTGTAAGCACACAATCCATAGAATTAGAGAAGGCAATGCAAGTGACAGACAATAGACTGAGTGCGTACACTTGTTTTATAGAGCCAAGGCATCATCACATTATCCAGGGCACTATCACAGAACTTTTGTGCACATGTGAGTGAAAACAAGCTTACTGTCACAGTAAGCTTGTTTTCACTCACAGGTCTGATGCGCATAAGAAGACACATGTGTGCTTACACTGGCATTGCTGTCCATGAGGAAATGGAGGGAAGAGAGTCACAAACAGATTTTAGTTACAAGTCCTTCTCTGAATAAAGAGCAACATTTTCTTTGCTCTGTGCAAACCTTAAGAGTAGAGACTTTTTGGAAAATTTCTCAAACTTTTATTGGGTCAATGTAAAAATTGTTTATGACAAGAGGTGAGTCCTCATCTGTGCTTAATTGTAGATATGTTTTTTAGTTTAGGGGAAAAATAAATAAATTAGGCATGTTTCATCCAACATGAAACATGCCTTTCAGACTGGAGGCGCTTCATTTTATCTCCAAGACAAGATGCACATGGGCAATAATTTCAAATTTCTGCGATTACTTATCCTATATACAGTATTTGGATTACTCTCATTTATCATTAGTCATACCTAAACTGCTTTTTGTATGTATGTATGTATGTACGTATGCACTGTATGTGACTGACAAATTAATTAACCAATCAGAGACACGCATCGTCTCCTGTATGCAAACCAACATGGCTGCTTACGACAAAAAAAATAAAAATTAAAAAAAAAAAAAAATACATAAAAAAAATGGGAAAATATGTAGAACTGAAAAACATTGAAATGTGAAATTCTGCAGAATCAATGAGCAAAGCAACAAACGGCTTTAATGTAATGTGAGTGAAGTTAGATTTTGGTCTAAATGGCAAACAACCAATTAGCTTCTTTGCTTAATCTGATTGTCCGTTTTTTTGTGGAGTTGATCTGAAACGCAGACCCATTCTTCACAATTTACTGAAGTGTAGGCTCTGGAACCCAGGCAAGTGATAAACTGGGCCAGTGCTGTGAACCGACCTCTTTTTTCTGCTACATTATGCCTCCCCAAACGCTTACATTAACATGCTTGCACACAGAGATGGGCTTCCTTTAAAATATATTCTATCACTATTGAGTGTTAACTGTATTTACAGTACTTTAAATACAGTTACATTACAGTTTCTTAGGTTGGTTAACAGGCACCTTTTACAAGGTTCATATTATTTTCTAAGGAAGATTTAGGAATCCAAGAAATGCTGGAGGTTTACACATTTTTATGCTTTGCCTTGTGAAAGCTGACAAAGCTTGGTGTTTTAATACATTTTGTGTAGAGATAAAAAAGTTTTGGGGCCAATATTTAGATTTTTTTGTATATCAATCATATCAGCTATGGGCCTCAATTTTGGGCAATATCTGATCAGGTAGTTATTGTGGGCTTTTCCTCTGTGTGAAAGTTGCAATGCACTCACAGTGATCAGCTGAGTGGGGCTATTGCCACAGTACTCTATGACAGTGAACGTCAAATGGCGGCCAGCAGGCCAAATCTGGCCTGCCTAAGGTTTCTGCCTAAAAAAATTGGGGTCTGTTGTGGGGGTTCCACTGATCCCAGGGGTCTCTGTCTGCACGGCTGCTCTGCCAGTCAACAATGGCCCCATCAGTGTGGGACAGATGGGGAGGCAGCTGCATTGTTGAAGACGCACGCCAGACACACTTCTCTCTCCGACCTCTGACCTGACCCCCCCACCACGCCACCCCCACTTCTTTGTGGTTGCAAACAACAAAAAACAGGCTGGTGTGGCACCCCATATCATCAGCTTTGGATTGGCCTCAGCCCAACTTCTGTTGAGAGGACCATGTCATGAAATCATTTACAACTTTTCAAAACATTACTCAGTGTTAACACAACTGGCCAAGCAAAATGTAAGCACATAAAATAATGTAACTGTTTGCATTTGGGTCATGACATTTCAATCCCAATAGTGTGAATGATTTGAAATTAAAGGACTGATCTTGGCGCAAAGAAACCATGTTCCGGGTGCCTCATATACAAGGGTTTAAAAGTCATATTGCCTTTGTCAGTGAACGAAATTCTTGAACTTGAAAATGGCTTCTTTTCCAATGTGCAACGCAGAGCACTAAATAATAATAATACAGCATAATGCTACTATGATTATGAACAACTGCAGCATATGGACAAAACAATAGCCAGTGAATAAACAGAAGATAAAATTACAGAGCAGCATGTGAAAAGGAATAAATAACTTGCAGTGGATGAATAATCTTCAGTCTACTAGCGATGATTTACATGGCAGTTTTGCTGATGATTTGCACATGTATAGAGTTAACTGTGTTCAGTCGTGTGTCATGAGTCAGATGAAAGCAGAGTCGTCAGAGAACTTCTGCAGAACACAGCTATACATTCAATAAAAATAAAAAAAGATTTCATCTATATATCAAGTTTGTAGCTTAAATCAATTCGTTTTTTCGGAAATTTGAATTTTTTACTTTTTTGTTGCTTGCCTTGTCCTTTCAGGCTTCCATAGAGCATTGTGCGCTCAGTTCTAGTCGTCCTCGCGCAGCTACACATTCAAATAGTGATCGTCTTGGTTTTGTCAAGTTATTGTGACTCAGCGTGTCAGTCCTTACGTTTAAAAAGTAACAAATCGAGCAACTAAATAAGAAGGGGAAATTCAGTTGACCATGTAGCTCTCTCATCCATTTCAGCTATAGCTGTATCATCCGAGTACTTTTGGATGTGACAGGACTCTGAGTTGTACTGAAAGTCTGCTGTGTACAGAGTATAAAGAAATGGCGCCAGAACTGTACCTTGTGGTGCTCCTGTGTTGCTTACACAACTGTACCACACAGACAGTTCGCTAATCTCGGAAACTGTGGTCGTCCAGTTAAATAGTCCATGATACATCCATAGATTAAGTGCTGGATCAAGCCCCAAAACACCTAGCTTCTCCTTCAGTATGGACGGCATGTTATATGTTCTAGTTACTTACTAAGTATTAAAAAACCACAATAGGTCCCCTTTAAACAGCTCAGCGATTGTAAGTAACAAAGTTCTTTCATTCTGTTCACAGCCTGCCCCTTTCTCCCTCTTCAACTATCAGCAGCATCAGCAGCAGGCCTCAGGGTCAGAGTGACAGCTAAAGCCTGGATGAGTGAGGGCGCTGATGGGCCTGAAGGACCAGGGGGATGGGACAGGCCACATCCTGGAGTTGGAGTACCTACATGTGCACGGAGCCCAGAGAGCATTTATCAGCGCACGCAAGGGAGCGGCCAACCAAGCATCTGAGGGAGCACTCCAAGGATCACCCACCAGAACGCCCGAGGGAGCAGCGAGGGCTGACACCATTACATCTGCTGACCTTGTGAGTTTCCCCATTGTTCCAGATCCTTATAGACATGTTAGAACCACAGATTGTGAGCTTTACTAGTGTCACTTTACCTTAAACTTTTTTTAGAAGCAAAAAAAAAAAAAAAAAGTGTGCTCTCTGTTTCTTTTTGTCTGCAGTAAGAAAAGTGTAAGAGTATATACGACACGTATAATTGCATAATTATGTTGGGAGTTCCGAACAAAACCTTTTCACCAGTTCTCGCTTTTGATCTTTAGATCAAAGTTGAGTCTTTCCTGCTGGACTACTCTAAAAAATGTATTATATGGTACTTTTTAATAAACTACACTTGTTTCGAGAACAATTATTTTACAAAGAAGGCCATAACCAGAGGGCAAGACCACAAACCATGGTGTGACAATTTTTATGATTGCAAGCACATTTTTGTAAAATGGCTATTTACACACAAGTGTAAATAGCCACAAGTGCAGACACACGCTCCATAGTTAGTCTATCAAATGTAGAGTATTCTCAAAAACAAGCAGGAGCCGGCTCCCGAGTCGCATTTTGCCAAGGTCTGGAATAGAGCACCAAAACGTCCATGCTATTCATATTTGATGTTTGAATGTTTTTAGGAGTCATGTGTTGATGGATCCACCTCATCCACATCAGGCTTCTGTGGGGAGGCCTGCAACAGTGAAGTTGACCCGGGGTCCTCATCTGCTCCTGAAGAAGCCCTTGAGTCCCCCGATCTTCCTGACCAGCGCTGTAAGGTGGACTTTGCGCTGAAACTGGGATACACGGAGGAGCAAGTACGACTTGTGCTCAGGAAGTTGGGGCCGTGCGCTCTCGCCAACGACATCCTGGGAGAACTGGTTAAGTATGGGACTAAGTTGGAGTTCCAGGTTCAGAACCTACCCCTACCCCCCTCGCCCCTCTCCTCACTCAGCCCCCACCAGTGGTCAAACGACAAGAACAACCTGCGGCCTGTGGTGCTGGACGGTAGTAATGTGGCCATGAGGTTAGACGTTTTTTCTGTTCAATCTGATTACAGATTTTGCATTAACATTTATTCTAATCTCAAAACTTTTCTCTCTCAGTCATGGAAATAAGGAAGTGTTCTCATGCCAGGGCATTCAGCTGGCGGTAGAATGGTTCCTGGAACGTGGTCATCGTGACATCACAGTTTTTGTTCCTGCTTGGAGAAAAGAGCAGTCTCGGCCGGATGCACCCATCAGTGGTAACTTTTTGCATATCATAAAATACATAACTTTATTTAGATCAGAAAACAGATGAGTAAGATAGAGACATTTGTTGAGGTACTTAATGGTAAGACAACACACAAGTTAGTCATTGCTTTTTAGTCGGGGAGCAAACATCTGAAAAAAGGAGGAACGTGACACGGCCTGCCGTACTTTTTGCTTGTCATTTTTTTGTTAGCTTTGACCCTAAGGGTCAATAATTAGAGGGTCTGCATGGGCAGAAATATTGCGAAAAAAAATTATGGCTTTTTTAATGCAAACATCTTGAATTTTTTGATAAAAAATGTAGAAAAATTAAAATTATCCTGTATTTCTTACTAGATTGGGTTAGCTGTCAATAAATACATTCCTCATGCACAAAACACATGTAGTAATACAATTCAGTGAAAAAATACATCTTAAAAAACTTTTCTATTTTATTTTTATTCATTAAATGCCAAAAAATGTGTTTTTTACTCGTTTTTCTCATATTTTCATCTTTACTTTGTTGGCAATAAACTTTTTCTTCAATTTTTTACATTAACCAATATACCATTCTTTTCAGCAAACAGTAAACTCAATCCACTGAAAAAATTATGAAAATCCAGCCAAAATTAAAGGAACTGTGATGATTTGACTGCTAATGTGCCATCAACAGGTTCAGAATCCCAATGGAATTCTATGGGCTTCTCTCACAGTACAAAAGACTGTCATGACTATGTCTTCAAGTGCAGTTCAGTCCTTGAACATCTGTTGGTTCTCGGTCACAGACAACTCAACTCACAACTCACATTGACTCTTGCACAGGAGCTTTCTCAGACACACATGCTTTTCAGTATTGGCTGAGTTCAGAGGGTTAGCCTCTTTCAGCATCATGATTAGCATCAATCTGCCATTTACAAGTTACCTCCCAAAATCAGTGACATCTGGGTCAATTAGCAGAGTCATATGTGTCGCTTGTATATGTCCAGCTGATGCAGAGCTCGGAGAAGGTGCAATAAGAAGACATCTTCAGTAGATGGAAGGACACATGTCTTCTTTGATGTTCACAAACAGTTGGGCTCACAGTGCATCTAGTGTGCCACCAAAATCACTTCTGTCATAGAGTCACACGAAGTATGAAAAAAATCATTAACTCTTGCACTGGGGCCCATCAACAAAGTTTGTACCCAAGGCCCAGAATTTGGTGCTACGCCCCTGTGTGCATGGACTACATCTCTCACATGAATGGGCTGCAGAAGTTGTGGGTTAAGAGGATGGATATCTTCATACCTGATCATTTCATCACAGAAGCTCTGGCAGGGAAGTATGATGTTGCAGCTGCCGATCTTACATAGGTTCTCCTCAGTGCCTATAAACTGTACCTACGAGATCTGAAACAAAGAGCTATCTGTACAGAAGAGGCAAAAGAAGAGCCTACACAACCGCTATTAACAAAAGAAGAACCTACACAACCGCTATTAACCACCTGACAGACCCTCTGCCACTGAGCAGGTTTGGTGATCCTGAGGAAAGTCTTGATGTTAGAGAACAGGTCATAACACCCTCGAGGAAATACTTCGTGTGACTTTATGACAGAAGTGATTTTGGTGGCACACTAGATGCACTGTGAGCCCAACTGTTTGTGAACATCAAAGAAGACATGTGTCCTTGAAGATGTCTTCTTTTTGCACCTTCTCCGAGCTCTGCATCAGCTGGACATATACAAGCGACACATATGACTCTGCTAATTGACCCAGATGTCACTGATTTTGGGAGGTAACTTGTAAATGGCAGATTGATGCTAATCATGATGCTGAAAGAGGCTAAACCCCCTGAACTCAGCCAATACTGCCACTGCAAGAAAAGCATGTGTGTCTGAGAAAGCTCCTGTGCAAGAGTCAATGTGAAGTGTGGTATTGTCTGTGACCGAGAACCAACAGATGTTCAAGGACTGAACTGCACTTGAAGACATAGTCATGACAGTAGATCATGTATGTAATATTATTATTTAATTATTTATTTAGTTTATTTGGTAAACAACCTTGTTGCTGGATCCTCAGGTGGTGAGAAGTATCTGCCATGTACCAACCAAATCCCCCCACTTCACAAGCACATTCATACTCTAAACAGTTTTTGTGTTAATAGTTTATATTTATATAATAAAGTAAATTGTTTGTATTTTATTTTTTGTGTGATATATTTCCATTGAAAAAACAGAGTTATGTTAAAATTAAAAAGACTTCTAGGCCATGATGTCAGTCTTTCGTCCTGTGAGAGAAGCCCATAGAATTCCATTGGGATTCTGAACCTGTTGATGGCACATTAGCAGTCAAATCATCACAGTTCCTTTAATTTTGGCTGGATTTTCATAATTTTTTCAGTGGATTGAGTTTACTGTTTGCTGAAAAGAATGGTGTATTGGTTAATGTCAAAAATTGAAGAAAAAGTTTATTGCCAACAAAGTAAAGATGAAAATATGAGAAAAACGAGTAAAAAACACATTTTTTGGCATTTAATTAATAAAAAATAAAATAGAAACGTTTTTTAAGATGTATTTTTTCACTGAATTGTATTACTACATGTGTTTTGTGCATGAGGAATGTATTTATTGACAGCTAACCCAATCCAGTAAGAAATACAGGATCATTTTTCTACATTTTTTATCAAAAATTCAAGATGTTTGGATTAAAATAGCCATCATTTTTTTGCGCGATATTTCCGCCCGAGCAGACCCTCTAATTATTGACCCTTAGGGTCAAAGCTAACATAAAAATGACAAATAAAAAGTACGGCAGGCCATGTCAGGTATCTCCCTATTTAAAGGACTTTTCAGACTTTGGCTCCCCGACTATTTGGCACTCCAACATTTCTTTTCTTAGTAATGGCACGTTATTTTTTAGTCAAACGTCCTGCTTTATCCAGTTGTAGCACCGCTTCTGTGATCAGGGGCAGTTTGAGCGAGGGTACGCACAGTCACACGCAACCTCCTTAAACGTACAGCTAGACAAAAAGAGGTCAATCGTTTGTGCTTCATTTGTGCTGTTTGGTATTAAAGATTCTTTTATACGTTCAATTAGTGCAGGTAAGCTTTAACAGACCAAAATGGCATCAAATGTGTTTCGTTTGTGCTGATTTTTAAAAATATTTTTTTATTTTTATTTCTTTAATTGTTTTTCTACAATTTTATGACATCATTTTCCGCCAGGTGTTAGCAGTGGCATGAGCAAATGTTGTTGTAACCAAACGTATCTACAGTGCCTTGCGAAAGTATCCACACCCCTTGAACTTTCCTACATTTTCTCTTATTATGACCACAAAAATAAAACATATTTCACTGAAACTTTGTGTGAAAGACCAACACTAAGTTGCACACAATTGTGAAGTGGAAGGACAGTCATACATGATTTATTTAGTTTTTTACAAATAAAAAGCTGAAAAGTAGGTGTGCAAAATTATTCACCCCCTTTTCTTCTGAGTGCAACACATTACTTTTAGAGGCTTTAGAAGGTTCCAATGTTGACCTAACAAATAAATAGAGTCCACCTGTGTGTAATCTACTCTCAGGATAAATGTAGCTGTTCTGTAAAAACCTCAGAGGTTTGTTTGAGAGTATTGGGGAGCAGTCAGCATCATGAAGACCAAAGAACACACCACACAGGTCAGGGATAAAGCTGTGGAGAAGTAAAAAGCAGGATTAGGTTATAAAAGATTTCCAAGGCTCTAAACATCTCACAGAGCACTGTTTACACCATCGTCCATAAATGGAAGGAGTATGGCACAACTGCAAATCTACCAAGAACTAAAGTGGCCTGGGAGATTAATGACAGGGCGGACCACCTTTCATTAAATAAAAAAATATTTGGTCATGTGAACTCTTGCATATGGTGGTCTGGGGGGCCACCCCGGAAATTTTAGCACAAAATAGGATTCATTTCCCGTTTGTTGGTGTATTTTTGGAATCTATTTGTTGACCTTCATCCACAGATTAACAACAGTACTTTGAACTGGCAAATAGGCCTAACTTAGCCTTCATTCATACTGTGCCTCAAAGCCTAACATGCTCTTGTGATGTGGCTAAATGGAAGTTTTGAAATTACCAGATATTTAACAGCACAAGGGGAGACAAATATGTTTTCCTAAGGGAACTTGTGCAAGTGGTTGAGGAACAAACTGCACTCACTGTGTAACAAATTCTTATTATTGCAGTAAGTTTTTTTTTGTTAAATGTAGTCTTTTTAATCTACTACTTTGACCATTTATTGTGATATGTATTAGGACAACAAGCAATGACACATGCTCCATAGCTAAGTCAATATATAAATAAAAAATATATATATTAGTAACACTTAATCTCCACAATGTGCCGGGGGCCACATTGGAACTGTCCGAGGGCTGCATCTGGCCCACAGGTCGCTTTTTGCCCAGGCCTGCAGTAGCATAACACACTGAATGTTTTTGTTCACCTTAATTTCAGTTGAGATTTTTTTCGCTAAAACAAGGCTAAAACAATAGCTGCAGTCTTAAAGACAAACTAATTCAAGGCTGAAATGGTTACAGTAAAGGTGTGTGGAATTTTAAACCACAGTGGGGCACTTTTTGCATTACCAACAGGCTGTTTTCAGCTTAAGTGAAGAACCCAGACTAAGAATGCTGGATTTATGAGTTAAATAGACATAGGTTCAACAAAATACAACTCCAGATATGTTTTTAATGAGGAAACAACATCAAAATACAGAGATTAAAATAATGTCATATGAGCCCTTTGCCGTATCGTTATGAGATTAAAGATCCTAAAACAACACGAGAGGATTCAGAGGGAGGAAAGATACCGTAATTGACAAGAAAACGTGGGTAAGAGGGGCTGACGCAGCCAAGGCAAGGAGCCGCCAGCAGTCAGCAGTCAAATTTCTGCCTAAAACTTTTGTGCTCACTTTATCTGGACGTACGTGTGTTGTGCTGCTTTAACTAAAAGTCAGCGTATCTTTTCCCGGGACGCGCCGCGTGCTTCATTAGCAGTTTTGCTCATAAGTTTGCGAATGACAGACGGATTATCAAAATATAAAAACTGATTAACATAAATTGTTTAAATTAGCTTTAGCTGTAAATAAAATAAAACTGAACAAAAACCAACAACGCCACCCTCAAAAGACCGGAAAATAAAATAACTGCGCCTTAAGGCTGGCTGTGTACACCATTGTTATGAACTTCAAATGGTTCCTGCCCTTTATGATTCCACGCTATGGAAAGGGAAGAACACAGGACGTATAGGAGCTGCGACAGATGAATGCACGTCAGCGAGGGAGAGAGAGAGAGAGAGCAGAGTGGAGCAAAGCAGCTGTAATATTATATGGTAGTAGGCCAGTTTAGAACATTTTACATCACTGTTGTCTTCATGAAGTAAAAAATAAACCAAGAAAAAAAAAAAAAAGTTGACCAGAAGGGCAGGTGCTTGAGCACCAGGGCTCTATCTTTGCACGTCCCCGGTCAATAGTGTCTCAAAAACTAAGAAGATTCAAGATTCCATAATTTATTGTTATTGTTACATTAACAACAGAAATACATTAAAGCACTCATGAGTCAACATGGCAATGTTTGTACTTAGTGAAGAAATACACTTAAAAGTGCAAAAATACTGACTGCAATGTCTGTACAAAATACACTTTGTATGGCCAATGAAGCATGTAAATTATCAACACAAACAAACAACATGACAAGAGACAAATTGAGGTAGATCAAAAGTAAACAGTGTCTAGATGTGGTTGAGCTACATCAATGCAAAATTCAGTTCGGCCTGGGAGAGTGGAGTGTTAATGGAATGAGGGGCAGTGTTCATTTAGAACTCTGATGGCTTGTGGGTAGAATCTCCATTCTGGAGGTTCTGATTGGAAGTGACCTGTACCTTCGAACAGAGGGCAACAGGTGGAAGCAGGCAGTTAGCTGGAAGTGAGCGATTTCCTTATGATGTCTGGTGCAGGCAGCGAGTGGTGTACACGGTGGAAATCTCTAGGAGGCTAGACCAAATGATTTTACCGGATATTTTCACTACCCTCTAGATTGCCTTAGTGCAGCTGGAGTTTAAGGACGTCACTCTCTCCACTCCATTATTGAGCAGTGGTGGCTGATAAAAAACAGATTCATCAATCAAACTCAGTCTGTACAATTTCAAACACATTAGACCTTCTATGACAACAGAGTAGAGGTGATCAGTATATCGATGTTTAGATATTGTAAATGTTGTTTTCAAGTTATCAAAAAACTAAACAAGTATGTAGTTTATAGAAAACATTTCCACTAAAAATACCGATTAAGTTTAGATCATTCTGGTCACGTGACATCACAACATTCTCCAAGCCAAATATATAACACAGATGTTTGGAGCTCAACTGAATCTTGTCCAAAGCCTTTTTTTTTTTTATCTTAATACAAAGAGTGAATGTGTCCTAATCAAAAAAGATTAAAACAGTTTGAATTGATCTATTAGGTTATTTAATAAGAAAACTGACTTATGCCCACCCTCTGGACATGACATCATCCCATTCTACAACATGAACACACCCTATCAACGAAATATTCGCCTGAATATCAATATCAAGATTATTTTTTGTCCATCTGTCCAGCCTTACAACAGATGCAGCATGCCATGATGTTCTCACAAATTAGCCACGACAGCAGCGCAGCTCATGCATCCGAAGTAATCTCCAAAATACACATTCAAAACAAAGCAGTCAGCTGTGCTGGCTCACTCCTTTTAATTGATCTGAAGAAAAATTCACTTGTTTGCAGCATCTATCTATCTGTATACAAAGGCTGTGTCCCACGTACATGGGGTAGCCTAGACAGGGCACCCTTCTCTTTCCCCCCTTCCTCCCTCTGGTCCCATGTTCTGAGTGCGTGTGTGTGTGACTTATGTATTTTGTGTATGTTTGTGTTGCACAGCCTTTTTATTATGTCATTGTTCCAGAGTCCTGTTTAGTTTTGTTTATTTACCATCTCGGCTAAGGAGACCACGCTCACCCCGGCATTCATCCACCCGTCCGCTCATGAACAAGAGAACCCAAACAAAAACCACCAGGAAACATGTCTGAGGAGCCACAAGCCACAACCCAGAGAGCGTGCCCCCCATCAGGCACACCTCCCCTCTCTGATTATATTTATTTATTTATTTTCCTTCGCTCCGAAATTGTTTCTGTCCCTATACTAATCCTGTTCTTATGTGTGCTGTGTGTTTGATGCTACGTTGTGTCTAAGTTGCATTAAAAACAAGGCAGACATTGTCCTGCCAGCCTGAATGAGAGTATTTGACTTTCCCTGATTCTAAAGTGGTGCATTAAAACAATCAAAAACAATCTGGGAGCTTCCAGGTCTGAATCAGTTGCTTCAAATCAGTTTTATAACAATCATGAAGGGTACACCCAAGTCAAAGCAGACCCCAGGGAACTTGCCTGACAAGTCAGCCCCTCCTACATTCTGTTACATTCTGTTTGAATGCAGAAGGGTCTGGGACCTGACAGTTAGCCAATAAAGTCGTCTCCCAAAGTTAAGACGATCCAATCAAGCACGGCGATTCTGACACGTGACACTAAAAAGTCGGAAGTTGCTTGCAAGCCCCGTTTCAAAACATTCAAGAAGACGAATGTAGCTGATTCGGCTCATGCTTCGGATTTAACAATGAATGTATCAACTCCTTAAAACGTGAGCAGCAAACCATGTTGAGAGGCTTCAGACTGCGCTACATGTTTACGAAAACATAGTGTCGCTGTTTTGGTGGAATTTCCGGGTTTTCTGTGATTGGTTGACTGAGCGCTCGGAAAGGCCGTCCACGAAATTGATCCTCGACGCTCCGCTCCCAGACCCTCACGGTTTGTAAAGTGTCTGTCAAAGCGTGTAGGGACTGGCTTGTCAGGCAACCGGGGAACCCCACAGCCGACACCGCAATACATCCGAAATGCAGCATAATTCCTCTTTTTTTGGAAAATGATATATTTATATACTGTATATTTTATGTATTTTTACGAAAAAAATGAAAAGAGACCGTCTGCACTGCTTTGGATTTTCTTCATTTACTCAATCAATTCACTTAACCAAAGTCTAGTGACTCCATCTTGCTATTTTACAGTTTCTATTAATGAGACAAAAGAGCTAAGAGCGTCTCGTAGGAGAGAGCCGCAAACTGGATCAGGCAAAACCGTTGCTGGGTCCCGGATCTGTTTGCATTTTTTTTAAATGCTAGATGACTTTTATTTGTGGTAGTGTTAATTTATGCTCTGGTATGTGAGAAAGAACCTGGATATGTGTGCTGAATATTTATGTTGTCATGTGATGTTGAGACGGTATGAGATTAGTTGAGCCAAAAAATGTTAACAGGTGACTGGAACAGCTAGGCATTAGGTTGGTTTTTCACATTCCTCTGAACTCTTTTTGTCCCTCTGCCTTCACAGAACAAGAAATCCTGCGACATCTGGAGAAGCAGAAAATCTTGGTGTTCACTCCATCTCGGCGAGTTCAGGGCAGACGTGTGGTCTGCTACGACGACCGCTTCATTGTTAAACTGGCCCACGAGTCAGACGGTATTATTGTCTCCAATGACAACTACCGCGACCTTGCAAATGAAAAGCCGGAATGGAAGAAGTTCATTGACGAGAGACTGCTCATGTACTCCTTTGTCAACGACAAGTAAGGGACACCAAGCTATTTTTAGTGAGAATGCCTTTGACAGGTTGAAACCTCATTTCACTAAAGCAATGTATTATTATCAGTCAAAATCATTTGAATTAAGCCTTTTGACAAATTTAATCATAGTCTAGCATTTTCTTTCTCTCTGTTCATAAATCATGCTAGGAAGTTGCCTTGCAACCATGCATTAAATTGGACTAAAACTCCTTAACGTAACAGGCTATTTTCTTAACAAATAAAAATATATTAGAATTGAAAAAGTCCTGGTGTCCCAGTGTGACGACATCCGTTTAGAACTCTGCTCCATTTCCAGCTTTTTTTTTTTCAACATTTTTTATTTACAACAGGTGTTAGTCTTTCAAACAAAGATAAAATTTAGGATATGACAGCCCTAACTCCTGTTTTCCATGCAGATTTATGCCTCCAGATGACCCACTAGGACGACATGGACCCAGCCTGGATAACTTCCTTAGGAAAAGACCCATCATTCCAGAAAACAGAAGGCTGCCTTGTCCTTATGGTAAACTTTCACTTATACTTGCCTGGTTGATGGGAATAAGTCTCCAAAGTTAGATTATGGTATACTGTATCCAGGTTGCATTCCAGTGCCTTTCAAAAATATGCATCTATATGCATAAAAAACAAGCAAGCAATTTTTTCTGTTCTGTTGGGGTGGATATCTCATCTAACTGTTGCCTCTACTGAACTTTAAATGCAACAGTGCTTGTTTATTTATTTGTGTGCTTGTGTTCTTAGGAAAGAAGTGTACATATGGCCACAAATGTAAGTTCTTCCATCCGGAGAGGGGCAGCCAGCCGCAGAGAGCAGTGGCTGATGAACTTCGAGCCAGCGCCAGAATCTCCAATGTGTCCAGAAGCCTCATGGAGGATGTTCTGTCTGGAACAAGCCACAGTCTATCAGAGGAGGAGAACCCTGAGCACTGGCAGAGCACCCCAAATAAAGAGTCATTCTTCAGCTTGCGAGGCTCCATCTCAGACCTGTGTGAGGAGCACAGAAAGATCCAATCACGTAGAGGCAGCAGTAGCAGTAGCAGCAGCAGCAGCGGCTGCAGTAGTTTCTTTGGTTACCCTGCTCCTCCCTCTCCTGGAAGCCTGGACAGATGGGACCCCATAGGCAGCGGCATTGAAACCCCAAAGTCTGTGAGAGAACCCAGATCTGAGTCTCCTGAGGCAGGCTACAGTTCTATGGTCAAAGCCTACTCTGGCCTCCGTCTGGAGTTCCCAGATAGTCCAGAACAGTGCTCCACAGTCCCAGATCTTACAACAGAGTCTCTGTTTTCAGACTGCAGCAGTGAAGGTTGTTCTAACATTTTTTCCCCAGATTTTAGAGCAGACTCTGGACCGAGGGCTCATCTTTTGCACAAGCAAAAGATGAGCTTGTGCCCACCTGTGTACACAGGGAGACCTAAAGACAGTTCATCAGTGTTTACTCAGGACATGTCAAAACAGTACAGCTTTAAAACAAACTACACTTTTGCAGAATCTACCTCCTTTCAGACATGTAGCGTTGGGCATAAGCAGCACATCCCTCAGAGCAGATCTCAGGAACTGTCTTCACAAGAGCACAACAGCTCTTCTGTTGATAGTCAACCAGACGGTTATCACAGCGGTTTTACATTGAACAGCTTTGATGAAATCTCTGCATTTCACTCTCAAGCAAACTGCTTTGATCCTGCCTTTAGTTCTGTCTCCATTCAACAAAGTCCTCAGAGCACCTGTCGAGGATTGTCACAACATGGCCAACAAATGAGGTTTGCTTTTGAAGGCTCACCCTCTTCTGATGCCTCCTATAGTAACCACGCTGAGCTAAGCAAGCACAGTCCTCAGGCACACCCTTTTGATCTGAGACAACAGGGTTCCCAATGTCTTGAGGAACTTCCCCCACTTGACTGTCAAGCTTCTCAGTTTTTGCATCACTGCTCTCCTGACTGCAGCAAGCCCGGTATACAGACATACCCTTTTGTGCGTCGCGACTCATTTGCCAATCTAGCGCCTTCTCGCCATAGTTTCATACCTCACCCTCAAAACTTCATGCCATCTAAAGGATTTCCAGGAGACAATATTCCACCAAAGACCTCACTACACCTGCACCACCTGAGCTCGCATCAGGCCTACAGCAAAAGGCATCACCTCTGGAAGAACGGCAGTGCTCAGGAAGCCCACATGTATAACATGGCTAATGAAAGGTTTAGTTCCCCAGATCAGGCACAGGCAAGCTGGGTTCTGCCTGGCCAACAGCCTTACAAACCATACCACTTGTTTGAGAAGAACCCAGAGGAGACGGGGAGCTCTTCATTGGCATCTCCAGCACTGAGCCAGTACAATGAGCTCAGACAAAAGCTCTTCCTAAACCTGTGCAGTATCTTTCCCACACATCTGGTGCGCTTAGTTATGACCACAAACCCTTGCATGCTGGACGCACAGGAACTTGCTGCAGCCATCTTATTGGCCAAATCCCAGTGTCTTACTTAAGAGTCTACCTCTCGAGCAGAGTAGAACAAAAAGCACAAACAAATGAAGAGCTGTACTAAAGATTTGTTTAAAAGAAAGACAAATTATGCCTGCTTCAGCACTTCAAACCGGCAAATCTGTAATGCATAATTTTTGTATTTTAAGTATCTCTTAAAAGAAGAGAAAATAAGAGAAAATGTGCTTATATAAGATTTTATTTATTTATTTTTAAGTTATTTCTTAGGTTATTTTATTTTTGTTTTTTGCACATTTGGTGATTTTAATGCTCAAGCAAGCATAGAGTATACAAAAAATCTAATATTAAACTCGTATCTCATTTGTGTATATCATTTTAAAAGGATCAGAACCACTTGATAACATAAAGACTTTTTAACACAAATGTGAAACTGGGGAAAAAACAGCTTTTCCTTTAATATTGAAATTGAGTTTGAAATGTTAGCATTGTTACAACAGTATGAAACAGCCAACGATTATTCTGCTATTAACAATTCACTGAAACTTGTTTGAATTTCTTATTTTGTGAATTGTTGTGCTCTGAGTGACAGGGTTTTGTTTTGTGCACTTTTGAGTGTACCACTTTTGACCAATGTCCGTACTGTCAAAGTATTTTAGATGAGTAAAATAATAATAATGTGTAGTGGAAATTCAAGTTTATAAAAACTCAAATTTTAAGCCTTAAAACTTCCCAAATTTCAGATTTTTTTCTACCTGAAACATAAAATATATTATTTCTGATAGTCACAAGGCACTTGGAGTGACTCACATCACTTGTTAGGCTTATTGTCCCATACCATTATTCTGGTTGATACAAATTGTATCTGATTAATCTTTGTATGAAATTATTTTTATGACAATATTTAATGTGAACTTTGTGATGAATGAGGATTTCCTTGTGTTGATTTGGCAATTAAATGTTATATTTGAATAATGCTTTACTTATATTTCCTCATGTGAGCTTTTTACTTGGAAAGTGGAGTATTTCTGCTTATAAATGTTCAGCCTTATTTATGAAGTATAGTATTTATGTATAGTATTTATGAAGTGTACTATGCCTAGTATTTTATAAAGTTAATGAGACTTGAATTGTTGAATAAAATGACCAAAGTTGTTTATGTTTAATGGGAAGTTTCCACTAGCCCTACTTAGCCTTACTCTACTCGGCCTTAGTTGGCCTTGTTGCATTTCCATTACGCTTTAGAATGTGGTACTATTTTTATAGCAACTGCCCAGAACAAACCATGTTCATGGAATCTCCATGGTAACCATGGAATTCACCAGCTCTCTCTCTAACCAGTCAGTGTCAAAACAGTTTAGTCCCTGCTTGGGATGATTAGAACCACAGAGTTATTATAATGACTAAAGAGAGGGTCAGTTTTTACTATAAAAGATTTTTATCAAGAGTTTCCAATTTTAATTTAGTTGAACAGCAGCAAATATGGAAAATGTTTAATTATTGAAGAGAAATTATAATTTAAAAGTTTGTTTGTAGATCTTTAGTAGACTCTCCCTACACAGTATGGCCGCTAGAACTTTAGTTACTACGGTTACCATGGCTACTTTCTCTTGAGTCATTATAATAACTGAATAGTTAGAACCAGCGCCAAGCAGGTACTAAAATTTAAAAAATTCTTTAAACCTGATCCTAGAGAAACAGAGTCAAGTAGAGAAGTGTGGGGTAAAAGAAAGCTCTTGGAAGTGCCCCCTAAGTGAGATAATGTTTTTACACTGCTTTAATTCAAGACTGAACATAGTGCCAAATGTTTGCAGCATTTCAAAAAGCCTGCGTTCTTTAAAACCACAAAAATGCACATTTTCAATAAACACTAAAACAGTGAGCTTCTTGTTTGTGAGTTTTTGGTGGTTAACTGATGGTAAATGACCTCTATTGACCCTTTGCACCTTCATCACTTGGGTGTGCCATGATGGAGGCAGAAGTGCGTGTACGCAGCATTACAGGACGCACAAAACGGACAAATTCTCATATATTTTCGTATTTTTCCGTAAGAAAGCAATGGATGGCTGCTTCGAGTGCATGTTCAGTACATTTGTCTGTGGAAGTAGGACGTCTTTTAGATGCACAAAACAAGGTTTCACTAGCATGGACCACACCACAACAAAGACTGCAATTAAGATATTTATTGATGATTGATTGATGGCTGGATCGAGAGACTGTGGATGGGGACTCCGTCTCGGCGATCCGTTCAGGACTCCCACCTGTAGATAGGATGTCTTCAGCACGAGGACAGATGAGACGTGGGGTCGAGAGATCTGAGACAAGACGTGTTGTTAGGAAAGGACGGTTTAAGCCTGACCACACCTGCAAAGAGTCAAAAGGCTCGGGATGGTGACACATCAGTATTAGATTAGATTTTACATTGCTAAAATCCAAAATTAACATTAATTAAAGCATATTCTGACACTACAATTATAAATTTACCAGTACTGACATGTATTGCAAACATGGTGGATTTGCTATTACCATAATTCTATGGTAATTATTAAGTGTGCATGGGTGTGTGTTTGTGTGTGTCTTTCAGACACTTCCCTGAGCATCTAAAAATAAAAGATATGTCAAGCTTTTAGTTTTTGAAGTATGGATCATTATGCCTTACAGATAAAAATAAAAAAATGCAATTCCTCCATGAGTTTAATAGTATGTAAGAATAAAAAAACTTTTTATACACCCACATAATTTAATAAAACAAAAACAAAACAGGGTGACATTTAACAGTTGCCTGATCACACAAATTCAGGTCTTTGAAGCATAACATCCATTTCTGCCAGGTTTATATCAAATTTGCCCACTTTGCCTGTTATGAAGTGTGATACACACCATTTCTTAGACTGAGTAGACAAGATTAGGGTTGGGAGATTGAACTACTTTTTAGTTATAGATTTTTTGTACAGCTAACTTCAACATGCTGAACTACAGTAGTTGTTAGTTCAGCATATTTGTATTGACAGACAGCAAAACATCAATTAACAGTTCTTCACATTCTCCCCATCCTCAACTTAAATAATAATTTAACTTGCATTAGATATTGCTTCAAAAAGATTGTATTCTAATACACAGGGATTTTATTTTGTCTCAGTCTTAGCATTTTCCCTGCCAAATAACTTTGGGAATCAATTTGTTCCACTTATAAAAGTTACAGGGATAAAAATGTAATACATTGCGTTACAATTTTGTAATCTAGTCACACCACTCTGAGTTAGTTTGAACTTGTCACATATTTGTTAAGACATGGTACAACACAAATAGTGTTACATTTACACTTGAATATAGATAAATAGACATTTTGCATCACAGCACCTTTTCCTCATGAAACTTTATTTAGCTTTAAGTATGTAGACACTACTAAAACTCTTATCACTCTTATATCAATGCAATTAATTGATATAAGACTTGAGTTATTCAGTAATGAGTTACACTACTTAGTACTGAAAAGAAGAATGTATTACAGTAGCTAGTTACTTTTTGTTATGGCTTCTATTTTATTTGCTGAAAGACAAATAGCCATCCTTTGGGTGTCCGTTTCTTGACTCACACATCACAAATTTACAAAACTCACGTAGTCCGTTGTGCGTTTAATTCTTTTATTTTCTTTTCTGGAGCAAGTTGAGTTGTGTCGTTTGCAGTGCGCGGTCAAAGACCGTGTCGGTCACCCTCCAACAGGGAACAATAGCCGTCTCCCCACGCACCTGTATCCCCCAATTAACCTACATTTTTGACCCAACCCCTTCCGCTTGTCTCAATACGTCATATATAATAAATAAATAAATAAATAAGCTTAGACTTAAATATATAGCAATAATTAGAAATAATCAAATTCATAAACATCATTTTAATTAATAGATTTAAAGAAGAATAAATTGGATGAAATAATTTTATCATAAATAAAGATTAAACTAAAATATGGCTCTAACATCTCCAGCCCCTAATTGCTGGTTTAGCAATTACAATAGTAATAAATAAAATGTTTACTCTAAGCTTTTCTTTAATCAATATTCAACTTTGTGTTTTCCCTCTTTTTTTTAAAGGTCAGTCAGTCAGGTCAGGTTTAGTTTGGGTAGGTTCATCTTCATCTTCAATCTTCATCTTCTAATATTAGGCAGAGTTTG
Organism: Mugilogobius chulae; assembly: GCA_038363315.1. Lineage (NCBI taxonomy): Eukaryota > Metazoa > Chordata > Actinopteri > Gobiiformes > Gobiidae > Mugilogobius > Mugilogobius chulae. Next base: position 23,638,615 of record CM076396.1, on the reverse strand, counting down.
TTACAGGCCGTTGGAGGACTCCAGTTTTGGTTTTAATGAGGGCACTTCGCACTAACCCTTTACTTCCAGGCTGTGTTTGCAGGACTCGTCCTAAGATCCATGAGTTCCTGGGAGCAGTGTGATCAACAATAACAACAATATCACCTGGTTGTAAATTTCTTTTTACTTTGTTCCATTTGTTTCTTTGTTGCATGATTGGGAGATATTCTCTGACCCATCTTCTCCAGAAGAGGTCAGCCAAATATTGGACCTGCCTCCATCTTCTCCTGGAGTAAATATCATCCTTACTGAAGAGTCCTGGAGGCATAACAGGCTTTGTTTTAAGCAGCAGGAGATGGTTTGGTGTGAGCGGTTCTACATCATTTTTGTCACTTGTTACTGTAGTGATGGGCCTGTCATTCATTATTGCTTCTACTTCACAGAGCATTGTTTGCAGAGCCTCATCATCTATAGTTTGTTCTTTTGTAATAGAGCACAATATCCTCTTTAGTGTCCGGATAAGTCTCTCCCATACACCACCATGATGGGCTCCAGCTGCCGGATTAAATATCCAGTTCATGCCTTTGTTCAGAAGTGTTTCACTGATTTGTCATGATTTAATTCTTCCAGTGATTTTTTCAGTTCCTTATCTGCACCAACCAGGTTTGTGCCTTGATCTGATCTGATACTCAGTACAGTTCCTCTGCGACATATAAATCTTCTGATGGCATTTATACATGAGCTTGTGTCTAGGCTACTGGCTACTTCCAAATGCACTGCTCGAGTGTTTAAGCAAGTGAAGATCACACCCCATCTTTTACAGTAGATCGACCACGTTTAATTTCAAATGGTCCGAAATAGTCCATTCCTACTGTGCTGAAAGGTGGCATGTCTGACAACACTCATCCTGTGGAAGATCTGCCATCTTCTGCTCTCCAGCTGCAGACTGCATTCGCCGGCAATAAACACAGTGCTTGATGATGTTACGAGCAGCAGCATTAGCAGAAGACATCCAGTACTTTTGATGTAACTTTGACAGCATATGGTTTCGACCAGTATGACCAATTTGCTCATGAATGCTTTTCAGTATCAGTTTAGAAATGTAAGATCTTTTAGGCACAATGATTGGATTTTTTATTTCTGTGGGCATAGACAGTTTGTTGATCCTGCCACCTACTCTTAATAGGCCCTCTTGGTCCAGTTTAGGATCCATTTGTAGATCGACTGTTCTTAGGGCAGCACTTTTCTTGTTCAATGAGGCAGATTTCTTGTTTGTAATAATGTCTTTGTTCATGTGCAATAATACTCTTTTCAGCATTTTCAATATCTTTCAGTGTCAACTTCTTCTCATTTTCACAATTTTTACATCTTTTCTCTTGTCTTTTTGAGAAGTAGTCCCTTAAACTTCAGCATCCATGCAACACATCTTTTCAGTTTATTCCAGTCTGAAAAATACTCTATTAGTTTGCTGGTGGGACCTTTTTCTACAATGTTGACAGTGTTCACAAAGAAATCCTTTTTGACCTCTGGGTCATCGTTTGACACAGGATATTTCAGTGCTTCTGGAATAGGTGGCCATTGTGTTTCATCTTGTGACAAGAAATCAGGTCCATTAATCCATCTTTTAGATTTCAGAAAGCCTCAATGCTTAAGCCACGTGAGGCATCATCTGCAGGGTTGTGTCTTGAATCCACATATCTCCACTGATCCACAGAAGACAATGCTTGGATTACTGAGACACGATTTGCAACAAAGGTTTGAAATCTTCGTGACTGATTTCGAATGTGTTTTAATACAGATTGGCTGTCTGTCCAGTAAATAGATTCTTTTAAGTCCATTTTTAGCTCTGTTTTTAACATACGATCAACACGAGCTGCAAGAGTGGCAGCAGTGAGCTCAAGTCTGGGTATTGTCATCTTTTTTAGAGGTGTTACTCTTGATTTTCCCATGACTAAAACTACATGGATATGTCCTGAGCTATTTGTTAGCCTCAAGTAGCTGGCGGTACCATATCCCTGCTCACTCGCATCCGAGAAGTGATGTAACTGAGCTGTTACTGTTTTGCCAAAGTTTTTTGGTTTTAGGCATCTGTCTGTCTGAAAATGTTTTAGTTGTTCTAATTCAGACAACCACCTTATATAATGTTGTGACAACTCACTGGGAATGATTGTATCCCATCCACACTTTAATTGACAGAGATTTTGCAGAATAAATTTTGCCTTTAACACAAATGGTGCTACCAGGCCCAGGGGGTCGTAGACAGAGCTTACTGTAGAGAGGACAGCTCTTCTGGTGAGTGCTGTGGTTTTGACAGAAATCTGAAATCCAAATGTATCATTTTCAATATTCCATGTCATACCCAGGGCTCTTTCAACTGGTAGTTTGTCTCTGTCTAAGTCAAGTTCTTTGATCTGTTTAGCTTTGTTTTCTTCTGAAACAGTAGATAAAACAGAACGACTATTACTGATCCATTTAGTCAGTTTGAATCCACCTTCTGCACACAGCTGAGTCAACTCTTTGACTAGATGAATGGCTGATTTCTCTGTGGGAACAGATTTGAGACAGTCATCCACGTAGAAGTTTGATTGATAGTTTCGATTGCTGTAGCTGAATAGCTGCGCTTGTTGTCATCTGCTGTCTTTTTCAGTGCAAAATTGGCGCAGCTTGGTGAGGAGACGGCGCCGAATAAGTGCACTTTCATCCTGTACTGCTGCAGTGGTTGGCTCACATCTCCATTTGGCCACCACAAAAATCTGAGCAGATTTGAGTCTTCTTCATTGACTCTCACCTGGTGAAACATTCCTTCAATATCTGCCATAACTGCAACTTGTTCCTGTCGAAATCTGAGCAATACACCAAGCAGTGAGTTGGTTAAGTCAGACCCTGTAGCAGTTCTTTATTGAGGGATGTGCCCTGAAATGAGGAAGTACAATCAAACACAACTCTGAGTGTCTTTTACGTCTGTGGTATACACCGTGGTGGGTATATACCACACTTTGCCATTTTTATGTGGAGATCTTTTGATGGCACCTTCTCAGCATAATCTTTAGCTATAATGTCCTCCATAAATGATTTGTACTCCTCAGCAAAACTGTTGTTGTGTTTAAACTTTTTGGCCAGATATTGAGCTCTTTGTTCAGCAAGGTGATAGTTGTTTGGCATTACAGTGTCTTTACTGCGCAGTGGCAAAGGTAAGTAATAGTGATTGTGTTTTAACGTGGCTTCTTGTGACATCATATTCATGAACTTTGTGTCCTCGATTGACATTTGTGGCCTTTCTTCATATTCTTTTTCAGGAAAGTCATGACTGTATTGTTGTCTCAAAATAGTCTCTAGACTTTCAATTGAAATGCGGTTGACTGATGCCACAGGTCTACCCTGTCTGTCCACAGCTGCAGAATTGAGAGGCCCATTAACCACCCATCCAAGTAGAGTTCTTACAGCATAGGGGCCGTTACCCTGACTGTTAATGATTTGCCAGGGTTCCATTGCTTTTGGCACGTCTACTCCAATCAGGAGTTCCACATCCGCATCAATTTCTTTGATTCTTATTGCTCTCAGGTAAGGCCATTTGTCAATGTCAGTTTGTGTGAATATGTTTGCTTTTGTCACTGGAATATTTGTCTGAGTATATGTTTTCTCCAGTTCAATAAAGTTATTGCCACTCACATCACCAACTTGTAAACCATTTATTTCATAACTGTTAACTGGTTTTCTTTGTCCCATAGTTTGCAGCAAAACTTTTGTTCTTTTTCCATTAATGTTCAATTGTCTCATTATATTTTCTGTGCAGAATGTGGCCGTACTTCCAGGATCTAGAAAAGCATACGTCAAGATTGTTTTGTCTCCTTTGCTGCTTTTAGCTGGACAGGCACAATTGACAATTTACAGTTACTTCCAGCCCCAATATCACCAATGTTTTCTTCTCCATTGGAAATAATGTGCCACTGACTGCTTGTTTTTGCTGCACATTAGAATTGTCCATTGAGTTGTGTATGTGCAACATGCTAGGATGTCTGCCTTGACAGTATTCACAAGTCATCCTTCTTTTACACATTTTACTCATATGTCCCTTATTTAGACAACCAAAGCAAATGCCATTATTTTTAAGCAGTTCTACTTTCACTTCATGTGTCTGTGCCTTTAATTGTTCACATTGATCCAAAGAATGATTTATTTTTCCACAAATACAGCACACATTTTTGCAATCATTTATGACATGACAAAACTGCTGCTTTTATTTTTCTGTGGGCGCTGCAGAGGTCTGGAGTCTACTGTCACAGTGGGTTTTGAATATGTTTTTCTAGGACATCATAGATTTCTCCAAAGAGAGGATCTTGTAAAATGCTAGCCTGTCTTTCAATAAAAGCTACCAAGTCAGGAAACTCAGCTCTTGTTTTCTTTGTTTCCAAGAGCTCATGTGCCACTGTTCTCCATTTTTCTTTAAGTTTATATGGCAGCTTAGACAGAATCAGTTTTAAATTTGATGGTAGATTTAACTCTTGCATTGCTTTCAACTGCCCCATTGTGTTGCAGCATCCCCTCAAATAAAGTGCATATGCATGCAGTGCATTACCATCATCAGTTTTGATATTGCTCCAGCTGAGAGCCTTTTCCATATATGCATTTGCAATTTTGATTTCATCTCCAAAATGTGCTTTGAGAAGTTTTTGTGCCTCACTGTAGCCCATATTTGCATCCATGTGAAAACAGCTCCTTACAAGCTCTCTTGCTTGGCCACTTGTATACTGTTCCAGATAATAAAGTCTGTCATCATCATTATTCGTTTTATTCTCAATGCCATGTTTGAATGCTCTTATAAATGTTTGAAACTGTAATGGATTGCCATCAAACACTTGTATTTGTCTGGAGGGGAGTGAGGACTGTTGCTGCTGTGACATTAAGAGACTTGTGATGTCATTTTGTTTTTGAATAACAGTGAGCAACTCTCTGGAAAGAGACGATTTGGCAGTGCTTGTGCTTATGTCACTTTCAGAATCACTTACATTGTCAGGTGGGGCTTTAACATGTACAGGTGTTGAATCAGATTTGTACCTTTTGTTGAAACCACATTGACTGGTTGATTTACAAAGCGCTGAAGAGGAGTCTTGGTATTGTACCTATGTCAGGATACTTTACAGATGAGGTTTCAGAAATACCCATAGACACATTATATTCTTTGACACTTGTGACTTTTTGATCATGTTTGCTTTCACTCAGTGCTTTGTGTGACATTGCATTTTCAGGGCTTTGAGTAAAACTGTCCAGAACTTTTAACTTTGCATCAGATGCAGCAATATCAGCTGCCAACTCCATTGTCTCCAGTTTAGCATTTATTTTGGCCTTTTCCACTTCCATTGCATGTTTTTTTGTTAACACAGCCATCCGAGCCTCCATAGCTGCTTTTTCAGAGGCTACTCTCAAGCGCTCTCTTGAGGCACTGGAGCTTTGTGATTTCCAGATTTTGAACTTGCTTTAGATTTAACAGAGGAACCATTTGATGATGTATTTGAGACACTGTCCTCTGGTTCAACTTGGTTTTGTGAATCTGGACATTCAATCCACGTTTCAACTTCCACAATAAATGCATTGAATACTTCAATTTTTGGTTCATACCAATCAATTGATTCGTTTTCCTGTATTTCTAGAGGTAAAAGTCTTTGCACTGCTTCATGACAGCTTTTAAATTCCTTTAATGCTTCTTTGAACTGCTCATAACAACTGGTGACACATAAAACATTTTGAGGGTCAGAAAGAAGGGCTTTAATTTCATTCATTTTTCTTGTACATGCACCCAGCCTTCCTCTTCGACTGGCACTAAGCCTTTTGAGGTCATTTTCAAGCTCATTTTTTCCTCAGCGTCTTTGTCATTGCTTTGAGCCTCTTCCTCCTCCTGTCCTTGTTCCTGTTGCTCCGTGTCCTCCATTGTTACAGCGTTTTACACTTTGATTTGATTGTTCCAACTTTATTTCATTTCCTTTACAATTCACGCATTCATCTTATTTTTATTGTGCGCGTAATTGTTCCAAAGCGCGCAGTAGCGCGTTTACTCACACGGCATGCAAGCCTCCGTGCGCCGTGCGCCTTCCGCAGCGCGGTGCCTTTGATCCATTCATATAAATCTGCCTCCGCGGCGCGTAGCGTCTTTGCTCCATTCAGCGCAGGTCCAGATTCCAGCGTAGCCGAGGTCTTTGACTTTGTTATGGCTTCTATTTTTATTTGCTGAAAGACAAATAGCCATCCTTTGGGTGTCCGTTTCTTGACTCACACATCACAAATGTACAAAAACTCACGTAGTCCGTTGTGCGTTTAATTCTTTTATTTTCTTTTCTGGAGCAAGTTGAGTTGTGTCGTTTGCAGTGCGCGGTCAAAGACCGTGTCGGTCACCCTCCAACAGGGAACAATAGCCGTCTCCCCACGCACCTGTATCCCCCAATTAACCTACATTTTTTGACCCAACCCCTTCCGCTTGTCTCAATACGTCATATATAATAAATAAATAAATAAATAAGCTTAGACTTAAATATATAGCAATAATTAGAAATAATCAAATTCATAAACATCATTTTAATTAATAGATTTGAAGAAGAATAAATTGGATGAAATAATTTTATCATAAACAAAGATTAAACTAAAATATGGCTCTAACACTTTGTAATGAGTTACTCCCAACAATGCTCTTCAGTGTTTGAAAAAAATATGACAACCCATGATCCGAACAGATGTGTGTCAGAGAAAAAAACAGAAGTTTGAAATGTGCTTGTACAGAACAGAATAATGCTTACAGTACATGACACATTAAATAATGTCATTTGTGTGACATTCATTCTAGTGCATACAATCAATAATCAATCAGTAAATAATTAAGTAATAACATGAGCAATAATCATTTGTGTAAGTTAACACTGAATTAATTCATTATGAACATATTTGAAGGTGAAACAGAGAGCAGCTATGTTAAAACAAACACATTGGTAAATAAATCCAAACTGCAAAAACAGTATATTCAGATAAGCTAAAATCTCTAAAACCAAGAATCTGTCCTCGCAATACAAGCAGACAAGCCCTTTGCACCTAAAAGAAAAACACATTACACAAAAACACACCTTTATACTTAAACATTATATAAAAAATGTCTTGAAACTATACAAACTTAATAGATAGATACAAAATAATCATAAAGGTTGTTTTACTTAATTTTAATCAATCTCACTCAACAAGTGATCCCCCCATCCTACCAAGACCTTGACCTTTAGACCTTTATCGTCCCGAGGGGAAATTTGTTTCCACACACTGTCAATATACAGACAAACACTACAACATTAACCACACACTAAGACAGACAGCACACAAATCAAATCAAATCAATTTATTTTATATAGCCCAAAATCACAACAGTCGTCTCTGCGGACTTCAATATAGTGAACTTTCTTACAACCAATGTAAGAAAGTTCAACCTCACCAGATCACCTGCAGTTATGTTTAGGATATTTTTTGCTAAAATTGTTGCAAAATCTTCTTTCAACTTATAACTGATTCTTATAAAATGCATTTTTCATCTAATAATTTGCGCCACTGAAATTTTTAAAATAAAACCAAATCTTATGTATTCACAGCAGAAGAGTGGTTACAGTTCTGGCTTCCCAACAAGGAGATTGTGGTTTGACTCCCAGGTCACACCATATCAACATCTCACAATCTCTCTGGGTTTGCATATTCTCTGTGTGTTCTCTGTGTCACCGTGGGTTTTCGCCAGGTACTTCCTCCCACCTACAAAAATCTGCATGTTTAGGTTATTTGGGCATTATTGTAAATTTTCCCAGTGAATGACAGAGTTTAGCCACTGGCCTAAGGCCCAAAGTCACTGACATAGGCTCAAGTCACCCGCGACCCCCAATGGGAACAAGCGGTATGAAAAATTTGTATTCACTTTTGTCAAAATCTCCTTCTATCTGTTCTACATCTGAATTTACTATTCTTAATTAAAACACAATGGGCATAATGTTCATTTGTTGATGTGGTGTTTTGGTTCTCAAGAGGATTATTGAGTCAGAAAGCAGAATGAGCCTCATATGACTGAATCTAATTCTGAAGAACATGTTTGAGTTTGAACTGATGTTGCACCATGACAACGCATACAGTAATACTAACTGCTCACACATGTAAACAGGTTATTCCAAATATTTCAGAAAACAGAATATTGGCATTTCAATACGAATAATTGCTCATGTAAAGGCGAATCGAAATATTCTGATGTAAAAGATGATACTCAGTACTCCTTGCTGATATGCTCATCGCTTCGACTAAACACAAACAGCCTAAACAATCACCAAAAACATGCACAAAGTGAGACAATACAGGATCACTTCTGAGGGTTTGTTTTCGTGTGTTAACACTGAGCAGATGAGAACACTATGAAAGTACAAAAGGTTAAAAAGTCCATGTATTTTTGGCATGCCTTATGTAGGCTGTTTGTGGTTTACTTTCCTCTGAAGATGTGGCAACAACAAACAGTTTAATCAATCCTGGCGTTTGTCTCTTTTGGTCAAAGCTCCTTTTATCAGTTTTGGGGAGTAACGGAATGCATGTATCGCCATTATGTATTCTGAATACTATTTAAGAGTACTTGTAACCGAGTTACTGCTTTTAATCCAGGTATTTAGAATACAGTTACTTTTATAAAATTAAAAAATAAATTTTTCTACATTTATTTTAAAAATAAATGTAGGTCCGATGTTTTAAAATCACCACAGAAGACCAATGTATAATGTTTCACAACGGCATGTTTCACAGCGGCATGTTTGCAGCGCTGTGCCGCATTATGCAGCACTTTGGGGCACAGAAAAAACAGTGTCCATTCAGATTTGCCGTTTGTTTGGGGGCTATTCGCTGCCTGCAGACACAGGAACATGCTCTGAAGCTCACTTACAGCTTCAAAAATGTTTTCCAAAATGTTTTACTGTGTAGTCAAAATTGTTGGCTACCACAAAAATGTTCTTGCTTGCTTTAAGATGCACTAAGATCATCATGCAATACTTTATGACGGGGTACCTCTTAAAGTGTGTAGAGCATCATGATTTTTAAGAGTGTATTTTCTATGTAAATACATGTGTCTAACATTTTGTGTGTCTGTAAAACAACATCTCATATTGACCAATGGGGTCACATTTTGTTCACGTGACCAGGTTGATGGTTGTATATAAAACTCAGGTGTGTCTTAGCTCATTCATGTCTGATGAAGAGCTGAACGCCCGAAACGTCACTGGAATAAGCAAATAAATGACTGCGGGAGCTATGTTTGCTGTGTGCTGGCCATCTCTTTTCTATTACTGAAGCTCACGGATGACATAATGAAAGAACTGTTGTTGGATTAAACCCACGATGAGCACACACGTGTAAATCTGAAGTAAACTACTCCTCTCAGCTCCGGTGAGTGCGAATTAAACAGCACTGTGTTCAGAAGTTATTATAGAGGGATTTTCGGTCGACGTCACTTTCCGCCCTACTGCACATGCGTTATGCAGAAAGAGCTCTTCTCTATCTGCTTATATGGGGATACTTCTTTGAATTAAACAAAGAAAAGGGACAATAGCTAGCTGTTTCCGGTCTGAACCGGTCTGTCAGACGTCTGTCTACTGAAGCTTGAGACTGTGTTTTTTTTACTCACCTGAATGTAACATTTAATTCTTCTATTCCTCTATATTAAATACTCATAAAGACATTGAAATAAATAATTTAATTGTTATAATAAATACTCACATAGACACTGATGTCATATTTGTTTTATTCAAGGCAAGTCTTTGATGCTTATCTACTGCAGCTGTATTCTGTGACAATGGGAGAGTTTTGGGAGAGGATGTGTGTCCCGTGAGCGGGTTGTCAGGAGTGAAAAGCGGAGACATCTCCCTGTGAGGAAAAAGGGAATTGTTCTATGGGCGAGCTGAAGGAGACCTTAAATGCAGTGACTGCTCACAGGTGCAGCACAAGACAAACTGAGGTAAAAGATCCATAAACATTGTCATTTGCATTTTCTTGTTGTATGCTTATATGGGTAAAGGGAAAGAGGTACACGCCTGGCATAAGTCTTGCATAATGGAAGCTACCAGGGAAAGAGGCTGGACCAGACCTTTAGACTTTTTTTTAGGGAATAAACTTTTCATCAATTTTAATCTTTTGAATCTTGGCCATCTTTAAAATAAGTACTGTTGGATGGTGGTGCATGTTCTTAAGTGCTTTCAACATCACACGTTTCAAAATTTGTCAAAATAATTTATCAAGACACTAAAAAAACCTTTTGCTAATTTTATGCACTAAAATTGGCAAAAGGTTTATTTCACAAAGAAAAGGTATTATTAAACTTCCATTAGAGCCAGTATCAAATTTGATGACATTTCTAACTCTAATAACTATTGTCTAAAAATAAAAACGCAAGTGCATTGAAAGAGTAACTATTAATGTTGAAACACTTGTAGGTATGAAAAATAAAGTCTCCCCTCGAAGTTTTTAAATCAGAAATATAATTCTTTCACCAGTCGCCTGGAGACTAGTGAAAGTTTGCCATTTTGCATTTGACCATGTGATCATACTTAAGTTATGACTGTAGTGCCTAAAGAATATGCTCCAGGGGGCAGAAGACAAGTATAAAATTGCATAAATAATAATATAGGTTATGCAGGTGACATCACAGCATTCTAAATGTTCATGCTGAGTGGCAGCGATGCATGAGAGTTTTCTCTTGTAAGAGTTCAATAAACAGCTTAAACAGAAAAAAATAAACTAGAGTTTGATAACTAATTCAACCTACAACAAGTCTACTGAGCATTGGTTTTGTACCTGACATGTAAAAAAAAGAAAATCAAGTCAACAATTGTAGCAAAGACTTTTAGCTTCTATCAAATTTATCAGACATTGAAATCACACACAGTTAAACTTATTACCTTTTTCCTTCTTAAAAAAAGATGTTTCTGAGTTTGTTTGTTTGTTGCAGTTAAAATGTCCTAAATCATCAACTGTTGTTAACAAACAAGCTTGAAGCAGTCGTTGCCCCGACAATAAAGAAATACATTGAAGAAATCAAATCAATTTATTTTTGTAAATTGATTTGTCTGCTACAAGCTTGTCTGCAACAGTTGATGATTTAGGACATTTTAAAATGTCACTCATTCTAAGGTTGCTAAGCATTTTTGGAATAAAATGATGTCAGTGCATAACCTCTATTCTGAGTAAACACAGTATAATAGTATTAGGCTCGGAAACGTTACATCATACAGCTGTAGAATGTTCAGTTGGTCTAATGATAAACCAATGGAGATTTTAAAATGCTAAATACCGAAAAAAGCGTTTATTAAATTACATTTTGAAACTATATAGTGATAGATAAACTTACCAGTGCTGACCCAGCAGTTTATTGGGCAGTTCCACAGCTGTTCTGTTTACTTTTTTAATCGTTTTGTCTAATGTATTCCTATGGAAGATCTGCTAAACTATCAACAAACATGGCGGATTTGCCATTATTTCCATAGTAACCACAGACGCTTCCCAAGCCTAATAGTAATATTGTGGGTGATTGGTGGATCTGAGAAAAGTGTATTCGTTTTCTACCGCTTAATATGGTTATCAAAATATATGTGTGTTTTGTAAGAATATATTCGATAAAGCAACTGTCAAATATGATATACAATATAGGGTTTTAGAGGAGTGATTTGCTAAAATCTCAAATTCTTAAAAAAAAAAAATAATAATAATAATAAAAAAAAAAATCACTTTGTCACAACCACAAGAAAAAGGATGTGATTGAGATTATTTCAGTCCGTAGATGTGATAGAGAAAGACTAACTAAAGGCCTATTCATACTTAGTTTGTTCGGCCCATACGAACAAGAACACAGTTAGTTAGAGGTCCCTACGCTTTTGTGGAAAAAAGACGTATCACATCTACGGACTGAAATAATCTCAATGATCTTTTCTGGACATATTGGTAAATCCTAAAATTAGACAATGTTTCTGAAAGTTTGATGTTCTGTTAACTGTTAAAAAAATGCTGTTTACAGTGTATTTTCATAACCTAAGCATTTGAGTTATCTTAAAACATTATTTTATTTTTTTTATTATTGTTTAATTTTTCTTGTTGTTTTATGTTATTTTTTAAAAGTTGCATTGCATTTTCTTCTTTAAACACTAGGTTTACAAGACAAGGTCAAAAGAAAAGCCCTTTTTTGTTCTGTAAAGGTCAGAAAGCTCAGATTAACTTTCTACAAGAAACTCATTCAACGCTAGATGATTTGAAACTCTGGAGTAATCAATGGGGGGGGGGTTTATTATAGCCATGGTAGCACAAAATCAGCAAGAGTAGAGATATTACTAAATAATTGCCCAAGCTTAATTGCATCAGTCAAAAAGATGAAAATGACCACTGAATTGTAATGGTTTTGAACAATGACAATTCATTCATAATTATTGTTAATTTATATGGGTAACCTTCTCAATATATAAATAATTACTTTCTAATTTAACAGAAATAATTTCAGAAGAAAAAAGCAGATACTCCTCTGAAGTGGTAATAATAGGAGGTGATTTTAATTGTGTTCCTGATGAATGGTTAGATAGTTGGCCGAGTAAATTCACTCAAAATCATCAATGATTTGAGTGAATTTACGTTTAAATTTTATTTATGACTTGAATTTAACTGATATTTGGAGAGAAATCTACACAGTAAAGACAATTCTCATGGTTAAACCCAACGGTGAGTCTAAATCTAGAATAGATTTTTGGTTGATTAGCAGTAATGTTATATCAAATGTTTAAATTGACACAGCTCCCTTAACAGATCATGGAAATAAAACCTCCAATACCTTTGAAAAGAAGCAAAGGTTTTTGGAAATTTGACTCGTCTTTACTGTTGCATGATGAATTTTGCCAAACAGTAAGGGCTTTGATTAGAAAAATTATAAATGACAACAACCTATTAACATACTGCAACAAATGGGAGTTTTTAAAATACAAAATAAGAGAATGTTCTATAAGTTTTAGTAAAACCATTGCTAGGAAAAAAAACAAAAAAACAAACAGTTTTTGAAATTATTAATTTATGTAATATTTGAATTCTTCAGTAGAAGAAAAACAACAAATTTTAAATTTGCTAAATCAATTGGATGATCTTTTCCAAGCCAAAGCAAAGGGTGCATTCATCAGATCCAAGGCAAAATGGATAGAAAAGGCTGGAAAAAACTCAAGACACTCAAAACTCAAGAAAAAAAATGAAATGAACTCATTTGTAAGTAAAGGGAAGTGAATGCTATGACTCAGTTGAAATGGCCAATGAAATATACTCAAATTTTTCCTCCAAGAGGAATCTACAAAAATGTGTGACTCTGACATATCAATTCATGATTAGATAAACTAAGTAAATTAAAACTAAGTAAATACCCTGGCTCGGATGGCCTAACTTCAAATTAAAAAAAAAAAAAAAAATTTGGAAAGATTTACGGAATGATAGTTCTTATACCAAAACCTGGTAGAACAAAAAAAACTTCTTGACAATCTCAGACCCATTAACACTCCTCAATAATGATTATAAAATGTTGTCCCATATTTATGCACTAAGATTAAAACTATGACTATGAATAGTAGTTGGATTTTAAAAAAGCTTTTGATATAGGATGACCACCCCTTCCTAACACAAACTTTACAGCTTTTTGGATTTGGATCCAAATTAATTAATTCAATACATACATTTTATAATAACAGAACTAGTTCAGTGTCATTGAATTTTGGTACCACAAGTCAATTTAACTTAAATAAGGGAATAATTCAGGAATGTCCAACCAGCCCTGGGCTGTTCATTCTTGCTGTAAAATTACTTGCAATTTACCTAAAAAATGTTCAAACAGTTGAACGAATAACACTTTTTGGACAAAAGCTTATTATTAGTCAGTATGCAGATGATACTACACTTTTTCTAAAAAATGAAGCCCAATTACCCGCAGCCTTAAAAGAAATAGAACTGTTTTCTAAAGCCTCAGGTTTATATATCTTAATCAAGATAAATGTAAACTTTTACCAATTAAAAACTACTCTCAAAATACATAATATCACAGTTAAACAAGCAATAAAATACTCAGGAATGCATATAACTAAGAATCAAAAAGAAAGGCATGAAAAAAACTTAAATAATAAAATTGCAAAATGTAAGAATATTTGTAGTTTTTGGCTGCAAAGAGATCTTACAATATTCGGACGTGTTTTGCTTACAAAGGCGGACATCATATCTAGAATACTGCACCTATTTATTCTCTTGCATTAGATTCAACCTTTATTAAAAAGGTGAATGAAATAAATTTTACCTTTATATGAAACAACAAAGCACACTACTTAAAAAAAGCTGTTTTAGTTCAGTCTTATGAGAATGGAGGACTGAAAGCTATTGACTATGAATGTATGAATGGCACAATTTTTCTTCTTCCCACTCCATTTCGAGCTGCATTACTGTTTAAATCACAACACAATAATAATAATAATAATAATAATAATAATAATAATAATAATAATAATAATAATAATAAAATAAAACTATAGTATTGATGTATATATATATGAGTAAATTACATGTATGTATATGAGTATGTGTATGTATATAGGTGTTTGTGTATGTATGTATAATATTGCATCATACATTACAGTTATGAAACACTGTAAACATGTCATATTCTATGTCATAAGCTCGAAATAAAGACAATCAATCAATCAATCAATCAATCAATCAATCAATTAAAATAAAATAAAATAGCTGAAATCTTTTTTAATAAACACAATCAGTCTTTGGCATATTTTTCTCAATAACATATTTGCTTCTTGTGGTGGATTTGAATTCCTAATGAAATGTGATTACGATGTAGACAAACTAAATGTTAAGTTGTCTAGTTTTCATCAAAAAGTTCTGTTGTACTGGAAGTTGCTGTACAAACACAATTTCACAATTTCACTCCACACTGTTGTTCCGCTTTGGAACAACAGATACATCCTTCATAGAAAGAAGTCTTTATATTTCAAAGAATGGATGGACAAAAATATTTGGTGCATTTTGGACTTTGAAATATCCATTTTTACCAAAATCGAAAGAGAGTCATTTTAAAATCATTAATAATAAATACTTAGTTTTAACTTTGAATTCAACACGTGCCTATTGCAGTTCAAATATAGAAACTACAGGTCATGTTCTATGAACGCAATTTCTCAAAGATACTTTGGACTCAAACACAAGAATGGTTGGAAAAGAAAAATGTAAGTTTTACAATTGATTCTCAGATTGACATTTTGTATAGAATTTTTCTAGAACAAACTATGCAATTTATTGGTAAATGTAATTCTTGGCAAAACATTATATAGGTCCACACCAATTTTTAAAGCTTTATACAATGAAATGAAATTGTAATATAAAACCCTACGTTCTATCGATTCAAAAACAGCCACTAAGTTGATAAAACAAGACTTGTTAACCTTGACCTTTAAAACTATATAACAGTTCTTAGATTTTTATGTCTCATTTTATTGTATTAATATTTTCAGTTTTTCATTTTATTTGTTTTTATTTTTTATTTATTATATGCTTAAATGTAAATTGTAAGTATAATTGTTACTAAATGTAAGATTACATTTGTTAGGATTTAGGCTTATACGTCTACTAAAAAATAACTTTTCCTCTGTTCATAAATCTATCAATCACAGAGAAACATGCAATTTACTGTGTCATGTAGGTAGGCTACGTCATGTGCTTCATATATGGTGACCACCTCAAAAACTCAAAAAAATGGGACAGGTTTGGGGATTTGATGGGACATGGTGGAACAGACTCGACAAATGATATAATTTTTATAATAAACCCGTTTTGAACTAAAACAAACAGAGATCATTTACAGATATAGAATAATTTGAAGTTTATAAAAAGTTTTCTGAATAATAAATTAGTAATAGCCTACATAGATAATTGTCTTATTCATTGAAATATTAGAACAGGTAGCCTTTTTTGGTTTAAGATTGGCCTAACGGTTTGCATTGATTAAGAAGTTTCTTGCTGTTGTGCCTATTTTTGATGAGCTTCGCGTGTGGCAAGGTTTTAGTCATATTTCCCTCTGTGGTTGAAGGAGATTGATTTTACACCAACTGCACAGCACTGCGCTCTTTCAGCGTCTCCTTCAGTGTTCAGACTCATGAGTGTTTCAGTCATTGTATCTGCAAACTCTCCTTTTCTTTGCCTCGCTGGCGATTGTTTCGTCTCCTCACACGCATTTGCCTTTCTCCTTCACCTGGGCGGGAACAGCGGTGCACAGACTGTTGATTGGCGTAGTTCTGCTTATCACACTAACACTTTTACCGATTTCCAAATACCGTAATTTCTGGATTATAAGCCGCTACTTTTTTCTTGAGCTTTGAACTATGCGGCTTATAAGGCAATGCAGCAAAATGATAGATTCTCATATACTTACTATTAACAAGTGCGGCTTATATATGTATTTGATCATTTTTCTTACTTAAATCTAGTGGATGCGGCTTATATTCAGGTGCGCTCAATAGGGCAGAAATTACAGTATATATATAACACATAAAACATGTTTTAACTTGATCCAGTTTCAATATATTCAATATTCAATTAAAATTTTAGGACCAGGTGGACTAGGACTTTGTTCAACTTCCATGAAAAGATGGGTCAAAATATTCCAGGGTAAGCCATTATCCTGAATGCTCAAAACCTATCAGGCTCGGTAACGTTACATCATACAGCATTAGAATGTTCAGTTGGTCCCATGTTAAACCAATGGACAAAAGATCCCAAAGGACAAAAAAATACTTGCAGCAAGGATTAGAAAACAAGATGACATATTATTGTTTGAAAATGTAAAAACAAACTTGATTACAGAATCTCAAAATTATGTGAAATTAAAAAGGTCAAAGACTATGTTTGCACTAGAACAACAAAAAACAACAAAAAACAGCAATTACAAACATCTAAACAACTTTAATATTTTATACAGTCAGTATTTATTACCACAGTCATATCACAATAGAAAATCCATGGCGTGCCTGTCCTACCTACGTCTCCTGTCATCTTTGTTTCTCTCTCTGTTCTCCTTGTTGCGCTCTCTCTCCCTCTCCCTAATGTCCTCTGTCCCTCTGTCGCGCTTTCGCTCTCTCTCCCTGGTGTCCTCGGTTTCTCTGTCCCCCTTTTGCTCTCTCTCCCTGGCGTCCTCTGTAACTCTGTCTCTTTTGCGCTCTCTCTCCCTGGCGTTCTCAGTCTCTCTGCATCTTGTGCTTCCTCTCTCCCTGGTGTCTTCAGTTTCTCTGACCCCCTTGTGCTCTCTCCCCTTGGGGTCTGTCTCTCTATCCCCCTTGCGCTCTTTCTCCCTGGTATCCTCTCTCTCTCTGTCCCTCTTGCGCCCTCTCTCCCTGGTGTCTTCCATGTTCCCATGTTTACTGCGTTCATCTTTCTGGCTTTTAGCTCCTTTGCTGTTGTCGTCTTCCTTCCCGCTACACCACCTGTCCTCAGGCTCTAGGTTGTGCCTAGTTATGTGGTCCTCTCTCTTGTCCCTTCTCTCCACTCTTTTCCTCTGTTCATTTCTCTGTTTGATCTTGTTCGTGTGAGCAGCCCTGTCTTCTTTTTTGAGCTGATCTTTCTTCACTTTCTTCTTGGTTTGCGATTTCTTCTTTTTGTGTTTTTCGTCAGAATCTGGAATTAACAAAACAAGCTTTCAATTGTATTAGTTTTCCAGCATTTATATTTTCAGCATCAAGCTGTGACAACTTCTAGTGAACACAGTTGTGTCAGACTGGTAGTTTGGTGGGTAGACTGCATTATAGTGCAAGTAGCATTTTTTACTAAGGCATTTCAGGGTTGCTTTACAGCAAAAAATGTTGTTTTAAATTCAGATATGTGATGTCAGCTTGTAGATGAAGCCAAAAAGCCTTTGTAGACATAACCTTCTAGTGAGCCTTTATCAAGCTAGTGTGAAAAAATCTAAATACACAACCAGCTGTGTTGCTGTGATGACGAAATATTAATGGAATTGTGTCTATATATCTATCTATATATCTATATATATCTATCTATATCTATCTATATATATATCGATCTATATATATCTTTATCTCATACAGTATATATCTAATACAGTATATATATGTGTGTATGTATATGCATGTATATATAAACAGTATATGCACACATATATACATACATACATTCTGTATATCACTTTCAAAGTGGAAATGCACCTACAATTAAACTTTAAAACCTCTCCATAATTTCTAATTGGGAATTACTTGCAAAATCCCGGGCTGTTTAAACACTTATTGGTCTCTTATAGCTATTTATTGCTTGTAATTGAATCTAAATATATATAGCATCATGTTATGCACCATACTATATAAAGTGCATTGCCCCAGCCCTTTTGCTCTAGTGTATTTTTTATTTCTAAAAAAAGTTTTGGGCCAAGTACATACATGGGTGCTAGGCTTAAGCAAGAATATACAAATCAATTGTTTATAAATCACACAATGTGATGCTGTGCTTGTACCTGATGAGCTGCTGCTTGAGGAATCATCAGAGGAAGAAGCAGAATGGCTTGAGGAGTCTGAGGAGGAGTCAGATGAGGATGAAGAATCAGAGTCAGAAGACTCCACTTCCTGGTTCTGGGTCATTATCATTTTAGGGGCATTCTTCAGATGTTCTCGGAGTTCATCTCTGAAAGCAAACACCACGGAAACTATTATTGATAGAAATATTTAAAGTTAAAAAAAAACAAAAAATGTCGCAGAATCCCCCAATGTATGTATGGCCAATGAGACCAAAACTAAAGTTGAGCAAATAATTTCTTTTCCCATGACCTGTAACTTTTCAAGTCAATCATTCATATGTGATTGGTTTGTGTGAGACTCACGTGAGTCCTCCCAGGCCAATGGAGGTGAAGAAATTGATGGCAAAGCGTGTGTTTCTGGGATTGTCTCGTGGAAACAGGCCTTCAAAAAATGGCTGGAGTGTCCTACAAGATACACAGACAAAATGAGGTGGACATCTCTCACCATACAACATGATGACAAGACTGTTCTCACGGGTCTTTGAGCCTCTGGTTGAGCTTGGGCAAACCCATGAACGCACACAGCTCCTGGAAGAGAATCTTCACAAAGATTCTGCTGGATGATGTGGTGGTTTCCTCACTCATCTTCACACACTCTAAAACCTGAACAGAGGAAAAAATGAATGTTATAAAACCAGAAAGGTGCTCGGGTCCAGCGCTGCAGGAGCCATTTTGGTCCAGTGATGTCAGTGTCTAGACTACGACTAGTAGGTTACACTCGCGTTACACAGATGTGCACATTTCATATGCATGACCCTGAGGTTGGACGGACGGACGGACATACGTATATATGTATACATACACATTGTATACATACACATTTTTTTATATATTAAAAAAATTGAGAGATCAATTAATTAGAAGCTGTAATTAATTCATCTAATATTTTTAATCTCACCTATAAACTGCTGAGAAAAACACTCAACTTAAGTGTTTTTCTTTGTTTTTATCCAATTTAATTAATTATATTATTATTGTTGCAGATAGGGAATATTAATATACTGCAAAAAATGAAGACTTTAGGAAGTTTTTTAGCATAAAATTCCCGTTCATCAGTCCAATAACTCATCTTTATTTTTGTCTTGTTGCTACTCGTGACCTTTGTCCCCGTCCCTCAGGTCAAAGGGCATGTGCAGACTTTCTTCAAGTCAAGTTGAACAACCCTTATGTCCACTTTGCGTATGTGCAAAATTCGCATTTTGCACATTTGTATCTTCATGAGGTTTTAAGTAGAGCTACATTATGCAAAAGCAAGAAGGGGGAGTGTGACAAAAACATTTAGAACTTAATAAATAAAAAATAAAAAACTGAAATAAGCGGTTTATCACCTGATCAAAAGTTTAAGACCACATGCTATAAAAGCCAAAATCTGCTCAAAATTCTCCTTTTCTGTCAGGCTTTCAGACAGTTATGTCCTCCTGATGGTTAAAGCAAAGAAGTTTTCACTTCTTGAACGTGGCCGGATCATCGAGCTGCATAAGCAAAGCCTCTCACAGTGAGTCACTGTTGCTGAGGCTGGACGCAGACAGTCATTCTAAATGTTCAAAAAACATTTTGAAAGATCCTGAGCTTTTATGGAACAAAAAAGTCAAGTGGTAGACCCCAAAAAATGACACCTGCGCTGAGCCGGAGGATCCTAATGGATGTTTGTCCAGACACAGGGCAGTCCTCGACCCAAACTATGGCCCTCACTGGTGTCGACAGCAGCACAATAACCATCAGACGGATCTGTAGGAAAAGGGTTTCAAAAACAAAAAACACTTTAAAAACCCCATCTCCTTCAACGCCACAAAACAGCTCGTTTAGACTTTGTCAGGGAGCGGCAAACATGAGACACTGAAAGGTGGACAAAGTTTGATTCTCTGATGAGGAAAAAATGAACCTTGACGATCCAGATGACTTCCAACGTTACTGACAAGATCCACTGAGATGTTTTCTACCCGGCACAGGGGAGGGAGCTCCATCATGGTGTGGGGTGCTTTTTCATTCAGTGGAACGCTGGAGCTTCAGGTGGTGCAGGGTTGTCTAACGGCGGTTGGTTACGTGCAGATGTTGCAGGAGCATCCCTCATGACTGAGGCCCTGGTCTGTGTGGTAACAGCTGGGTTTGTCAACAGGACAACGCTGCAGAAGTCTTTTGTCACTCGACAAAGGACTTCTTCTGGTCACGTTTTTGGTCCATCCTGCATGTTCCCCTGATTTAAATCCCATAGAGAACATTTGGGAATGGATGGCAAATAAAGTTTATAAAAATGGTCATCAGTTCCTGACAGTTGAGGCTCTTTGTAAAGCCATCTTCATCACTTGGAGCAACGTTCCTAATAGCTTTTATAAACACTCATGTCCAGCTGGCCAAATGATTTTTTAAAGTGACTAACAAGAACGGTGGAGCTACTCATTACCGACGTCTCGAGCTGATAAAAGCATACCCTTTCAAGATCATTGCGGTTTAAAAAAGGCTTTGCCTTAGATAAAAGGCGCAGTTGACAAAAACTTGCTCTCACTACATTGTCAATCTGTTTGTCAAATTTAAAATGATTATCAAAAACAACCCCAAGATTCTTCACTGTCTGTTTTAATTTGGATTGCAAACAATCAGAATGAGAAGACAAAGAGTCACCACCAAATAAAATGTATTCTGTCTTCTCCTCATTTAGATGAAGAAAATTGTGTCCTAGCCACATCTTAATATCTGAAATACAGTTAGTTAGAGACTGAACAGCATATTCTTTGTCTGGAAACACAGGCAGATAAATCTGCAGATCATCACAGAAACAATGGAAAGCTAGACTGTGCTTTTTTGTAATAGACCCCAACGGCAACATGTACAGGGAGAAAATTGAGCCCTGCGGTACTCCACAGCACAGTGAGGCAACAGAGGAAGACAGGTCCCCAATCATGACTGAAAATGTCCTATTTGACAAATAAGACTGGAACCACTTAAAAACAGTACCAGTGATTCCAACATAGTTCTTAAGACGGGACAACAAAACTGAATGATCGACAGTGTCAAAAGCCGCCGTTAGATCTAACAAAACTAGAACAACAGGGCGCTTGGCATCAACAGAGAGGGCAATGTCATTGTGCACTTTGATTAAAGCAGACTCGGTACTGTGCTGAGATCTGAACCCAGACTGGAATTTCTCTAAAATTGAGTTGCTTTCCAGTACTAAATGAAGCTGTGTAAAGACAACTTTCTCAAGGATTTTTGAAATAAAAGACAGATTAGAAACAGGTCTAAAATTTGATAAAACATTGGTATCCAGATTAGGTTTAAAAAAAAAAAAAAAAAACAGAAATAAATGGGCCTCATTCAACAAATTTGTTCTTAAGGGCTCTTTATGAGCATTTTTGGCATTCACTAAATTTGGTCTTAATGGAAAATTTTTGTCTGTAAGAACAAATTCTAAGAAGCACTTGTAGGAACAAAAAAAAACGACTGTTTCAGAACTTTGTTTCCTATTTAATTCAGTCAAAAAATGTATTCCTACATGACTGTACTGTAGGTTATGTATTTTTTGCAAATGATAGTATATAAAGTAATTTTAGAAACAGCCTCAGAGCCTCTGTGTTCTAACCCCCTCAGGACTCAGGACCCTGTGTCATCCCCCAGCACCAGAGCGCACTGTGCACCCCCGCTACAGGTAATCGGAGTGATTCTGTAAATGTGTTAGTTGACGATAATGTAACCTCTGCCTCTTCCGTTTTTTAAATCCAGACTCAAAACTTAAATGTTCAGACAGTCCTACACCACAAAATCACACTCCCAATCTTCCAGTTTCGTGCTGTTATATTTTGTTATTTTGTGTCTTTTAACTTGATGTTTTTAACTGTACAGTGTCCTTGGGTGTCTTGAAAGGCGCTTTTTAAATAAAATGTATACCTATCTAAGTACCTCACATTATTTATCCACAGCTGTTTCTCTGTTCACACACGGTGCTCTAACATTAGTCTTAACCACATATTGAACATAATACTGATAGTATACAAATGCCACTTTTATCAACTATTCAGTCATATACTATACTGTACTGCGCTCAGCCATAACAGCAACTTGTTTTGGTCTGTTGTAACGTTATATGTTGCCAAATCTATTTTCAAATTATATTGCTTATTCCCTTGCTGTTCTGTTAATAGAATTTCCTTATTGTGGGACAAATAAAATATATCCTAAATTAGAAATATTCAAACAGCTGATGGTCCATAAGCTCTTAGTCTCTTTCTTGTTCAGGTATGTTGATTTGTTTAGTCCTGTCCTAAATTGGCTCTAGCTGAGGTGTAAATTTCAGGTTTCTGGCCCTGGCTTGGTTCAGATTTAGCTTCTGTTTTTATGACACAGAGAAATGTTGTTTATTTCACTGGAATTATTCATGGATTTCTGACGCTGTGCGTGTGGTTGTCTCTACGTACACTCCAAGGCACAGAGTCAGTGTAGAGCAGGTGAGCAAACAGCCGGGCCACGTTCCTCAGCTTGTTGGTCTCCAGTCGGTGGATGGTTTCGTACTGTTCTGCGAAGATGGCCTCAAAGCTCTCCATGTAATCCTTCTTCAAGAGACAGAACCTCTGTGTACAGAAATGCACAAAAAACTAAAGTTAGTATGGGTCCACAAACTGCCTTGGAAACCACACAAAACAGAACAGTTATGGTTCTTACCCCAGCCAACAGCCCAAAGAACTTTTCGTACGTCCTTTGTTGAGCGCAGCAGTCCAGGATCATGTTACATAGCTCCTTCTGCTCAAAACAGCACATTGGGTCTTTAGAATGTAGAAAATAAGAGCCAATATTCAGTAGAGCAAGGACAGTGCACTTTAGTTGTAATATAATACAATATGATCATGATACAATATAATATACAATATAGTTCCTACTTTGTGATTTTTCTTCACTGACAATGGCATCAGAAAAACTTTCTGATATACTGTATTTAAATTACAGTAATAAAGCCAAGATGACGATCATTTGTTTAATCATGTATCTCAATAATATTTTAACAAAAAAAAAACAACAACAAAAAACGGTAATTTGATTTGACAAAAAATTACCACCTGAAAACATAAAAAAATAAACAAAAAAATAGCAACAACACTAAATTACCGTCTGACTATCAGGAAAGTCCATCTTGATCAGTTTGTGGGCACACTCTTCAAAGTCCAAACTGTAGGATTGAAGTAGACAATTGTTATAGGCATGCTTTCATTCACTCAGGTTTCTTAGAACAATTTGGTTTGTAGCTCTTGGGCTTTGTTAAGTTAAAACTTCCCTTATAACTTAAGGGCCTGGCTCCACATTGTGGCACAGAGGTCTGCTAGAGACCAAATTTTGGGTGTTGAATTTTGCATGCAATATCTATTTTTTTGTGAGTACCATGGCTTTACAAACGTACCTGGCCAGTCATTCACTTTTTAAAAATGTATTTAAAATAGTAGGTGATTACAATGGAAACCAAGCTCATGTTAATATGCTTTGCTAGTTTATTAATGGAGTTAGTGAAAAATGTTCATCTTTGCTTTTTATCTTTTTGTTGTGGCTGAGTCTCTTATCTACGTGTCGACCGAATAAAGAGATAAAGAAATCCCCCTGCGAAGTTGGACTTCAGGATTCTTAAGAGAACCACCATGCATCGCTTAGACCAGTAGGCACACTCGGGGGACCAAACCAAATCAATGGAATCATAGAGCAATAAACAGCAGAGGAAGTACTCTACTGTGATTGAGTACCTGGACTGGATGGCTAGATAGATGGTCCTCCTGAAGGCCACCAGGTTCACCTCAGTCTGGTCAAAGATAGTCACCTTCTCTCCTAAAAATAGACAGTTCTCATCAGTTTTTAAATACATGAAAAGACTATTCTTTTATTGCTAAGAGTGTGCTCACATTCACTGGTGTGTGTGTGTAGTTAACAGGAAGTTTTCTAAAGAGCCATTATTCAAATTAATAATGCAATAGTAGAATGCATTTTACAATACCACTGTCTGTGTGTGTGTTTTTATTGGCCTTCGGCAAATATTACTTTTTTTACAATTTATTTTTGTAAATAAAATTGTAAACTTGCCACTTTGCAAGGAGGCAGTCTTCAATTTGAAATGTCAATGATCAATTGAGATTTGCATTTTTTTGCAATGGTAACATGTATTGTATTTCGAAAGTTATTTAGCAAATAAAACTTTGATTAATTTAATTAACAATTTTTACAACCCATCATGTAAATGAAATTCTCCGTCTGACTGAATTTGAGAGTTTACGGGATCTCAGGGCTGAGTATAACATCTACTAATCATGTCTTTGCACAGGTCTGCAGATGACATATCCAGATCTCAGCTGACTAATAATCTAACACACTGCTAAGCTCCTCTGAACATTGTTTGGATTTTAGGGGGAATATGGCAATCTCAAAGCTCTATAATCACAAAATAATTATCTAGTTCCCTCATGACAATTATCTTGTTCAATCAAGAAAATTGTCGAGTTCCCATGTTTAAAAAAAAAAAAACTTTTTGCAGAAAACACACACACACACACACACACACAAAATAATAATAATGCTCATAACAACAATAATAATAAATAATTGCATACAAGGCCTGTTTCAAAGCTTTTACAATGCTTTATGCATCACTGTGCTTAAAAAAACTCAACTGTGACCGCCCACTCTTGGTTTCTGTAGTACCCCTCCTCAGAAAAAAAATTAAAATTACATTTCTTCTCTTTTATTTTAAATATTGGACATAGCAACTTGTATAAGGCTACTATGGTACAGTTGAAAATTGAGGTAGACATTTTATTTTTGTATATACAGTCACTTACCTTTTACAGCTGTATTTCATTAATTTGTGCATCGAAAGGTTTTATATTGTGAAATGGTGCATCATTACCATAACTCTTTTGTGATTAATACTGTATATTTTTAGTCTATTCAATGTAAATAAGGTTAACGGGCTTTGTCAATGTGTATGACACACTTGTATTTATTGAGCAAACTTAAAGCTTGTCTACGCTGAAACTTATTGGTGCAATTTTTATTATTATTATTGTTATTTATTTTTTTTTATCAAAAAGCCATGTTACTAAAGGCTGCATGTTTTAAACCTTTGGCTGACAACTCTCATCAACATATATTTTTATATCAGGAATTCATCCGGTATCTCCAAAGAGCACTCTGACAGAAAATAACGTTTTTAAATTCAAGAACCTCCACTATCTAGTTAGAAAAATGGTCAGAGTGCTACTTAATATATTTATTGTGCAAGCAATAATTTAAGGGAGACTATTTTTCTATCAATGTATATGCTTTACTGTACAATGTATATGCTTTATTCTGTTTTAGGTTGACAGGTTTCACTGTCACAGGACTACAGATGAAAAATAGCCTCTGGCTAATTCTGGCATATTTACAGAAATGTTGATTAATATGCACTGTCCTTGAAATGAATGAATGAATGAATGAAAATAAATCAAATTAAATCAAATCAATCAATGTTGTGGTAAAACTGCTTTCTCTCTTCAAAGTTTTATTAAACTTTAAAAAAACCCTGCCCACTTGTTTGTATTTACATGTGATTACAGTGTTCCCTCGCTCTAATGCAGTTCACTTGCCGTGGGTTCGCCGTTTCACTGATTTCTTTTTAATGCAATTTTGCTTTTTTTTTTTTTTTTTTACAGTGCACGGTCCTATTGCCCCTTTGCACCTACGTCACTTGATCACGTGGGTGCGCCATGTGGAGGGCAGAAGTCCATGTACGCAGCATTACAGGGAACGCAAAACATACAAAATCTCACTTATTTTCTTATTATTCCGTAAAGAAAGCAGTGGATGCTTCTGGCGCATGTTCAGTACATTTGTCTGTGGAAGTAGGACATCTTTTAGACACGCACAAAGCAAGGTATTTGGAAAAGCTATTGAATGCTAGCTGATCCATGACCTTTTCCTCCTGCTATGTTTGCTGAATAAATAAAATTGGCCTGACTTTACTCCTCATAATTTGCACTATTACGTGGTAAAAAGGGTTTTGTCTTACACTGGAGAAGATTTAAAAGCATACGAGAGGTTGGTCAATAGACATGCGCTATAAGCGTGCTTTGTTCTCAAACGCACTGTTTGGGGACTGTATCACATTGCAGCATTTATAGGCAACACCACACAAAAGCTCTTTTAGAAAACTTTAGCTCATATGCATACTTTGGATCATATGCAGGGGAAGGTGACCTGACGCTCGGACGTTTTTACAGGTGAGGATTTGACTCTTTGAGCTCGTAGATTACGGTGATGATTTTGTTCACGCTGGAACGTCATTTGTGTAGTTGTGTAGCGTGTTGTGACTTCGCTAGAGTTCGGATGTGTTTCGTGGCTCTTCGTCACTGCTGCGTAAAGGCTCCGTGCCTCTTCACTGTCTGCGCTGGGAAGAGCAGGGCCGGTTTAAAGGAATATAAGGACCTTTAAACGGAGGCTCATCTAACATGAAAAAATTTAAACTGATATTAGAATTTGATAATAATTATATTGTTAATAAACTGACTCATGGCTCTTTTAATTCTAGTAAAAATACATCACATAATAAGAATATCACATCTAAAACTCACCAAAAAGCAGGAAATTGCACAGAATTTTTTTAAAATTCTCCTGGGGGAGAATTCCCCCAGACCCCCGTGAATTACATCAAAACCCTGTTATATTAAAAATATCTTTAATAAAGGGCTGACAGTGTCTGTGTCTAAATGTAATATTTAAAAAAAATAAATAAAAAATTATTTCGCCCCCTGGTGGTGGCAGTAGGTCGATTCATGGTGCGGCTCTTCAAAGATGACGGCTAAAAATTTCAGCTCTTGGCCTCCAACCAGTTCGCCACCCCTGCGCTATTGTATCTTGCAGTGAATCATGTGTTCAGCGCATTATTACATGTACAAAAGACACTAAACATCATAACTAGGCAGGTTATCAACTGAAAATATTGGTAAAAAAATTACTACTTCGCGGGTTTTGCCTTTCACAGGTTATTTTTGGAACGTAACCCCCGCGTTAAACGAGGGACCAATGTATTAAAAAAAAATTCAGATTTATAATACTGATGTGCAGGTTGACTCGTGACACGCTGGGTATGCAGGTTACCCTCGGGTCGAGTTGGAGTGGGCTGAGAAAAACCCTTTTCTTATTGCCTGTATTTTACAAATTAGCTTGAGTGAGGGTCGAAGAGTGCAAGACATTTGCTTTCATTTTGAGAGAGAGGGAAAAAAATTGAGAGGAGTGAAATGCCAAGAACTGTTTGGAATGCTCAGAGTGAAGAGCGTCACAAAAACATCTTATTGAGTAAAAGAGCCCAGAAAGATATATCATCTACACATTTACTTAATATTGAATGTATATTGTCCACTTTTTTTTCTATATTTATGTCAGATGTAGTGTTACTTTTGACTGTTTGGTTTGCCTTCAGCCTATAATGTTGATGGTTCTTAATAGATATATACGCGGACGGGCACAGGGGGACCACTGTGGGGGCAGAAAAATGTCCGACCCATGCATCACTAATTCATAGTAAAACATGTATGGTTTAAATCAGTCACATAGCTACTTTACAAAGAAAAAAAAACACATTTAGTATCTAAAGGGTTATTACAATAAAATCTTACAATAAAGAGGCAGGTCTTATTAGTTCTGCAGTTTTGCACAGGAAGTAAATTGACCTTTTTTAAAATTTCTAAGCTGTTTTACGTCATCTTTGTGTATAGATATACATAGAAAAAATAAATAAATAAAAAACGCAATTTTAACTACTTTATGTGAATACAATTCCAAACGTTACAAGATGTTCTAGGTCAACATCAGAGAGTAAATACTTAATTACGTCAAATTAAAGGCAAAATTAAGATACTGACTGAACCAATAACATGTGGAAGCTACCCAATCTATCAAAATTTCATATATCGGCAATAGGGATGGTAAATCATTCAAAAACTTAAAAAATTGTTCGAAGTATGCCGCGATCAAAGCGAAACAAATCGATTTGTTTTGCTCATGCAGCTACTGACTTACACACACACTCTGTTGTTGTATAATACACACAATTATAGCCACAATGTCTGAAGAAACAAAGTGTGAACTTGTGCAAGACCTGACTGAATGGGCTTCATCATGTTGCGTTAACAACTGGTGGTGAACCTGTGAATATGGACACTAAATATGACTTTTTACTGTTTATTTTGTGTCTAAAGCTGGCCACACACTACACAACTTTTCAGTTGTGACTAATTAGAATGCGAGTTTTGCCCACACACTACAAGACTGGACTGAGAGTGATTCTAGAATGTTTGAGCCCACACACTACATGACTGAGACCACAAACTACACAACTGAGACTGGCAACTGAAAACAGGATTACTCCATCAGCAGAATAATAATGCACAAAACAACAATGCAACACAGTTTATAAAAGAGTTGAGTTTAGTGCTTCAATTTATTTTTTATTTGATTTTTGATTAACTTTTTTTTTTTTTTTTAATATTATTTTTTTGGTCTTTGATTAATAATTTCTACAACAAGACAGAAAAAAAGTTTTGTTTTAGCGTAATTATTATTTAATTATTTTTGCCATAAGCAAACACTTTTCATTGGTTTAACAG
The DNA here is from genome assembly GCA_038363315.1 of Mugilogobius chulae. Classification (NCBI taxonomy): domain Eukaryota; kingdom Metazoa; phylum Chordata; class Actinopteri; order Gobiiformes; family Gobiidae; genus Mugilogobius; species Mugilogobius chulae. Next base: position 23,609,401 of record CM076396.1, on the reverse strand, counting down.
GTCATGTGACCCTATACGTCCGAAAGGGATGCCAAAATAACCATAACACCGGCACAAACACGCTAGTTAGCTAGCTCTCTCAAAATGACACTAGAAATGGCGAAGGAGGTGACGAAGTTGGACATTTTTCCCCTTTGGATTTTATGTGGATGCGTTACTTTTATGAGATTTTATCAGAAGAAAACTTGTGTTGTTTGGAGTGAGGAGGACGCTCGGAGCGCCTCGTGAAGAGAGGAGGAGGGAGAGGAGAGAGAGAGGGAGAGGTGAGTGCACTGATACATGTGTCTATGGTGCGCTGCTGTTGTTTTGGTCATCAGAGGTGTAAAAAAACTAGCGTGTTTGCATTTTGAACACGGTCCAGTTGACACGTAGGGAGCTTTCACTTTGTGCCTCGCTGTTACCGCTGTTTTTGCGCTTGTTCCGTCAGAAAAGACGTAAATAGAAAGTTTAACCTCAGACGCTGTATCCAGTGCCTCCTCGGCTGTTTTCATTAGCGCTGGGCTGCGTGTTTGTCCAGAGGAGCGTCAGAAACGGCGAACAGCACCGGAGCAAGACAAAAATCGGGCTTATAATTCCAACATGTTTAAAAACCTGCGACTGGAGTCTAGTCAAGTCTAGACCTGCCACAAACTACACGATTGGAACGCGAGTTGAGTCGCGGACACTCACACACTACACGAGTGACACAACTGCGACTAGCTTCGACTAATCTCGACTAGGCGTGACTAAGTGCGACTGAAAATAACATGGGAAAATGAGCTAACAGTCGTGTAGTGTGTGGCCAGCTTTAGCGCAAAAAAAGAGTTAATATAGATCAGGGGTTCTTAACCTTTTTGACCCCGAGGCCCAAATATTCATGTAGAAAGTAACCTGGGGCCCAATCTCATATTAAATGTATTGTGTTTTACTGATTTTGTGGCCCTCAAGGAGGTGCTCGCGGCCCAACTTTGGGCCCCGGCCCTATGGTTAAGAATCACTGATATAGATCATAAACAAACAACAAAATTAAAGAAAATCAAAAATTGTGGCTTCAAAATTGAAAACTGAATAGTGACTTAAGTAAGTCGTCCCGTCCCTAATCGGCACAGATATTCGATTCCAGAATTGGATCGATCACACTTCCTACAATGGACATTTGATAATGTAGATTGCAGTGTGTCAACATTTACACAATCTAATTGAATGCTTAGGGCCATATTTGGAGCGAAAACATAACATGTGCTGATGACAGAGTAGACCACCTTCTGCATCTTCTCCCTCCTCATTTTCCTCGTCGTCCTCATCTTCATCACTGCCCTCTGCCTCGTCTCCAGAGTCACTGCTGCCCTCCTCCAAGATATCTGTGCACAAAAATAAGCATTGGTGAACCCAAGCCATTAGACAGAAGAAAAACACAAACACTTTTTACCTCTTTTCAAGATCTTGTACTTCTCTTCATTCTCTTGAAAATCTGGGTCCAACTTGAACACATCTGAAAGCACAGATGAAATACATTACAAATCAGTGCTCAGTTTTCTGTAAGCAAACCACAATGATGTCACATAGAAACTAAAAACAACATGGGCCTTCGCAGTGAGACAGTCAATTTGTGTTTTTTTTTTATTTATTTAAATCTTGCTAATTTGCTTCTTTTGCCCTAAAATTGCCAAAAACTATTTAAACCTCATATACACGCTTTAACAGTTTCAAGATTAGCTTCACGAGTAAAACAGCGGGCTCCAGGGTGACATTGTTTACTGCGGCTTTAAGTGTAAATCCTTTGCTGTAGCATTTGTGCAATGTGAGGCTTGTATTGTCACTACGCGTCGTCAATCTCAAGTGCACACGAATTGCTGAGAGAAAAGTGAAGCATAAACACAGAGGTGTTGAAGGAGCGCAACATGAAGTGGGACTCGGTGCGTCACTAACTTCCAAATCAAGATGCACGTGGGCAATAATCGCACATCTGCGATTACATAATTGCACTTTGTATTATCTTAATATATAATCGCAAAAGGCAATTAATTGCCCAGCCCAAATATTTTCACCTTGCACACTTGATAAAGGCTTTAAAGGGTCCTATTATGTATAATGTATTATTCAAAGAATTAAACCTTGTTATAGGCCTTCCTTCATCATTAGTTTACTCAAGTTATATTTGAATTGAGGCACGCATGCTTGAGTAATCTTGTATTGTTCTTCAGCTGGAGTTCAAGTGCTCAGAAATCCCTGTTGTCATCTACCACCTATCCCCTCCCACTTGTCTGTATTTACTTGTTATTATTCAAAAGATTAAAACTCAAAGTGAAGTATATATGGTTCAAAAATGTCTCCTAGTTGCTTCTTACAGTTACATTTTAAAATAAAGAGACTTATCAGTTTTTGAACAGGAAGTCAATAGAGCTGTTTCTATTTTTAAGCTGTTTTAGATTAATTTTGTGTTATACAATGAATACAAAGTAAATTACTGATCTGCACATGTTTTAGTTTCTTACTAAATAGTTGGAAAAAACACATAAAGTTCCTGTGCTTCAGAGCAGATGGCCGAGATCGGGTGTGCTGGGATGCTGGGAGAGGCATGCTGAACCTTGTGTGCGCCAAGGGAACCAGTGGGGTGGTCCCAGTGTTCCAATTCCTCAGAATCAACTCAGACACTACTGCAGATCCATGAAGCAACGAATAACCGCTGTCCAGGATGCCAAAGGGGGTCACATGAACTATTGACAGTCTGATGAAAATCCTATAACTTTTGGTTTGGGGGTTGCTCTATTGTTTAGTTGTGTTATTGGACTTGAAAATGGGTAAACGCCGCAAGAGTTGGCCTGAGGATTAGAAATGGATGTAGGGTTCATATTAAACAGGTGGATCTCAAAAATAAAATTATTCTGCCCAACCAAAACTTGTTGCGTTTCTTATTTCCTTGAGTGTGCCTTAGAACAAGCAGCACTATTGGTTTGTGTAAATATTATCAATGCAGGTTGAAGATATGTGACCTGATTGATTGCAAAAAATCCTAGTAGGTTGTTTAACCAACTGTTTTAGATTACACATTCGTGTTGTATTTTTTAAACTTTTTTAAGATGACATGATTTCGCAAACCAGTCAAAGTTTAAATCACCCTAAACATATATTTCACTAGCCAAATCAGACAAATTTGTAAAGATTGAACACAACTCATCAATATAGAGGACATTTGAACCTGGTGGCCTATTAATGCAGCCAATAATTATTGGTCTGCAAAAAGGAAAATGCACCTCTAAGCATACAATTTCAACAGTGGGAACCATCAGATCTGTTCTAACCTTGGCAGGAATATGACCCCACCCCACCTCCAAAGAGATTTCGATCACATCAAAGAACATTATAATCTGAGATAGCCACACTTGTCATCGATGCTTTTGCTTAAAAGTGTCTCAGATACGGACAGCCATGATATTAACTTTTTTCCTTATGAATAAAATGTGATAATTCATGAACTTTATTCTGCAGACTCCTAATGTTTACGTGAGCAATTCTAATCCCTCTTTTTGGTAAATTAAGATCCATATTTTTAATTACATGATTACGATAAAAATATTGACATTATGAGGCCGCAATTGTTTGTGTTTTTTCCTAGTCCCTAGTGTTTTGAGGCACTAGACGTCGGACCTCGCTGGCCTGATGGACTTTTAATTTCAGCTTTGTGTTGTAGACAAAATAAACTTTTTTGGAAACGGAACAAAGGACATCGCACAGGAAGACGGTGTTTTACTTCAGTCTTTGAATAAGAAAGGTAAGAGCTGTCGTGGGTAAATCTGACCAGATCTACGAGCGGCTGTCTGCTGTACATGCCGGGTGTTGTGTGTGCAGCTGGATGTGTGTGGGAAAGCCTGGCGCGTGTAGTTAGGAGTGCTGATGGCGTCAGCGCTGGTGTTATGATTACATTCCCTGTGAAAGTGGCTGTGTTGACAATAGTTCCTAATGTTGATTGTGCACAGTGGACTGAGGTGTTTGGATGCTGCCGTGTAAGCTTCATGTTTAGGCTCTGCGCTAAATCCACTCTGTACCATACACGGAAGAAGCGCATTGCTTTCTTCTTATTTTTGGAATACAGCGTGTTTAAACGTGTGTAAGGTGTAGCCTAATAGAAAAATATCACAATGAAGGTGTTAGAACTTGAGCTGGGACCAGTGGGAACTGTAGAGTGAAAAGGTGCCGCACAGCACTAGGTCAGTCAACGTTCTCAGTGAAAGTCTCACACTTATGGAACTCTTTGCCTTTGGAGTTAAAGTCACTATCAGAACTTCTCCACAAAACTTAAATGCTGGCTTAAGGAAAGGCAACAGTGTGAACACTAAACTGTGATGTACAGTTGATAACGACATTTTCTTTTATTTATATGTATCTAAACGTCTTGTTACTACTCATGTCTTTTACCAACTTTCTGTAAATACTAATAACAAAAGCCTAACCAGGGACGGGGGCTGTAAATTAGCCAATGGCTAGAAGTCTTTTGTACATAGACATCGGCTACTTGCTTGTAGCAATGTTTGTACTGTCCCTGTCAAATAAAAAACAAACAAACAAAAAAAACAACAACACTTAAACATAACAAAACTGTTAGCTGAGTTGAAAGTGTGATGCACTTCTATATCTTTGTGTGTGGCGTGATTTGTTCAGAACCTCTGTGAAGTTGGCCTCCCATTCAGGGGGTTTGTTCAGTTGTGCTTGTTATCTCTGTACACCTCTGTGCTAGCATACGCGCAGTTTTCCTTAACTTCAGCAGCCCTTGGACCCTGCGACACACGACAAATATCAAACACGTTGGATGTTGCGGCAATGCTACGATTAGCGTTTATCACTACAGTGTTTGAAGTGTCAAATTTGAATGCCACTGCAGTGTTTAATGTCAATCATGGATTGTTTTAGTCACTTAGATTTTATGTTTGAGAAGAAAACAGGTTGAATTATTCAGCCTGTGGCTGGGAAAATTGATATTTCACTTGTTGAAGCTAAGTTAAGCAACGAACACTAGCAACTTTACAACATGATTTGTTTGAGTTTTATTCATAATCACTACAATAGACCATTAAATCTGTGTTTGTAGAAGCTTTTATTCAGTTGTGTTGTTCACAGTTCAAAGGCCTGCTGCTGTCTCGCTGCTTTGTGATCTCTCTTGTAGAGTGCTATGCCCAATTATAACACAACCAGGGAAAAACTAACAATAAAAAGTACCGCATTAACGTAAAAACATTTAAAGCGTAATTGACGGCACGCTGAACAAAACAAAAAAAGACAATGTTTGCGTCTTGCTGTGAGAGTCGTGTGCTGACTAAGTTCGATAAGAGCTTCTACAGTGTTCCTAAATTGCTTATAGTATCAATAAGAAAGTTTGGGATTTTGGCAATTAGGCCCCCGTAGAATTTGACACCTAGGCTTAGGTTATGTATCATGCTGTACTTCTGTTCATGCCATTGCTGGCACGAGACTGATCAAGCCTGGTCAAAGTTGACGCACAAAACGAGTTTGGTGGGAATGCACCATAAGAGCTTAAAAATGTATAGTTTTTGTGCAATTTATTTTTCATAAAATATTGAAATTGGCAAACAATTCATCTCATTGAGGAAACAACATTCTACTACATTGTAGGTTCCATTCACGTGACAACATACATTCCACAGGCCAATAATATTTTAATATTATCAAGGTGGAGGGCAGCTAAAATGTGTATTTTTTAAATGCATTTTTTGTTAAACAAAAAGTTCACCTAAAGAAACTTCTAGATTTCAAATTGATTTTTTTTTTAGATATTTCAAGTCAAAGTACAACATTATCAACAGGGCTGGGTAACGTAAACATGTTTTCGATACCAGTACTTTAACAGTACTTGTTTTTCAAGAGTCATTCCTTAAGTGTTTTTTTTTTCTTGCTTTAAAAATAAATAAATGGCTCAAAACTATTTTATCAGCCTTTAACAATGTCATATACTGTATGTCAACCTATAATTTAAAAACACACTTGCAGTCTGTTTTCAATTACAACTCAAAGCAAATGCGCATGCAAATGAATTGCATTTTACATACAGGTTTATGCTTTCAATTGTAGCGATGCGCAGGAGAATGTTACAGAAAGGTTTGGTTTATGTTTTGTGTTTGGCGACATTCTTGTGTGTAATCTTCAGACTGTGAATGAATTTTTGAAGTCCAACTCATTTGACAGAAAGGCTCGCCCTGGAGACTGTGTTTTAATTGAATTTTTTTTTGTAACTTCGAATCCTTTGTTTCATTTCTTCTGTTTAAGAAGTTAAGCTGACATACTGTGCCTTGTTTGGGAGACTTTCAGCTTGTGAGCAGAGCAGTCATAAGCTAATGCACAGTCTGTTTGAGGGAAGTGAGACGTGAATTGTGCCGTTAGTTTGTGCAGAGAGCAGTCAACCTCATGCAGTTTGTTTGGTAGAAGTGAAACATAAATTGCTGTTACACTGTGAAGTGCTCATTTGGCATGGCACATTTACATTTGTGTTTTGGCTGCTTGCAAGGTAGAATTTGTTATTTTAGAAAGCGCATAGGTGGCATTTCTGTCTGCTTATTAATGCAGAAATTGAAAGTCAAGCAACTGAAAAATGGCACAGAAAGTGCGCCATGTTTTTGGTTCCATTATTTTCTGAAAATTTTCTGAATATTTTCAGTCGATTTCACATAGGAATTGTTTTTCAGTGCCCAGCAAAAGTTATCAAAACCTGCCTTTTGCTCACAATCTGCCCTTATATCAACTTCACATTCTAGAACGTGAAAGAAACCTCCTTTAAGCTGGGCATACACTGTGCGATTTTGCACAATTTTAATACGTATAAAATTGTCTCCAAACTCACACTGTGCGATAGAATCGCATACGAGGAGAGCGCGACCTCACTACAGAGGTGTGCACACTGTGCGGAGCGATAATCGTATACGTTCAACCTGCTCAGACTGTGCGAAGGATCTGAGCCAGGGAAGTGTGTGCGCAGCAGCGCTGGAATACAGCCATCATCAGCTGCTCTCATTCAGAGTTTTTTTCCCCTGATCACGTCATGTACCGTACGTCACTCCGCCACAGTTTTGTCCAGCAGCAACAAGTTGTACCGTCAACAGAAGATGCGACGAGTTGTTAAATGATATTTTGAGCTAAATGAGAGCGTGAAGCCGAAGTGTATCTTTGTGGTTTGGTACACTAAACCTCGGACCTCGCTGGCCTGATGGACTTTCAGTTTCAGCTGTGTTTTGGACTAAAAAAACTTTTTTGGAAACGAAACAAAGGACAGCGCACATGAAGACGGTGTTTTACTTCAGTCTTTGAATGAGAAAGGTAAGAGCTGTCATGGGTAAATCTGATTTACGAGTGTCTGACTGCTGTATGTGCCCGTGTTGCGTGTTTTGCTTAATGTAGGCTATGTGGGGAAAACCTGGCGCGTGTTGTTAAGAGTTGTGCTGATGGCAGCGCATGGCATGGTGTTGTGGTTTCATTATTTCATTATTATCGATACGCTATATTCTTTGTGAAAGTGGCTGTGTTGACAATAGTTGCTAATGTTGATTGTGCACAGTGGACTGAGTTGTTTGGATGCTGCCGTGTAAGCGCTGTGCGCTGTCTGTTTGACACTATAGAAGCGCATTGCTATCTTCTTATTCAGAATACAGCGTGTTTGAACACCAAAAACATAACAAAACCGTTAGCCCTGCTTGTTTAAAGTGTGTTGCACTTATGTCTTTGTGGGCGTGGGGATTTGTTCAGAACCTCCGTGAAGTTGGCCCCTCATTCACGGAGGTTTGTTCGGGTGTGCTTGTTATCTTTGTACACCTCTGTGCTAGCATACACGCCGTTTCCCTGCTTCAGCAGCGCCTGGACCCTGCGACACACGACAAATATCAAACATGTTTGATGTTGCTGCGGTGCTACGATCAGCTGTCGTGCGTTCGTCGTGAGCAGGTTATCGCAGCTCGTAGCCCCACAGACACTGCTACGGAGGAGCAGAATTTTGCTACAATCTTGAATCTGTCGTGCGACAAAATTCGTGGCAAAATCGTTTCAAAATTCGCACAGTGTAAGCCCAGCTTTAGACTAGAGACCCATCTTTTCAGTAAAAAAGCACTGTGTAGTTTCTTACTTAGCACATCCTCTGGGTTGTACTCATCCTCCAGGGGCATCATGTGGGTGAACTGGTCATCCTCGTCCACTAGGTCAAGGCCTTCAGAGATCACAGGGTGGTCCTTAAAACCATCCTTCCTGATGGCAAACATAACCTCAATCATGTACTGCACACGCTTGTCTATGGCTGACTCGTGCAGGACGTTCCTCAGGCGCTCGAAGATGGCTATGGATGGAGGAATGAATACAAAGAAATCATTAGAACAAGGCAAACACTGACACGAATATAAAATGATTCATCCAGAGAAATTTATGTGGAGCGATATATGGTCAGAGATATGTGACTGGCTATATTATTATTATTATACACTACATGCAGCTACGCTTTGATGGTCGGAGTACTGTGCAAAGCTGTTGTAAATAAGGACCATTCCACATTGGCGCATCTGCAGGAGTCCGCCTCAGTTACGTCTCACTCTCAAAACACTGTCATGGTTGTGTGCAGTGCTTTAGGGCAGGGCAACCCTAACCCTAACCCTAACCCTGGGCCTTGAGGTCAAAAAGGTTAAGAACCCCTGCTTTAGAGCAGTTGTGCATCTTGCACTTGCCCCAGTTCAGTCCTCGAGTAATAGAGCAGGAAATGTTGGCTGACTTTGAACCAGGTTCAGGCTCCCTAGAGAGCAAAACTAGCCAGGGCTTTGAGGTGAGGAGAGAGGCTGTGAGCGCAGAGCTGCAGGGTCGCGTCCGCAAAAAATGTACTGACATGTACATCGACCACATCAAACTTTACAGTCACTGTCCCATCGGGAAATCTCCCGACTCTCCAGATTTGACATGTTGGGCCTCAAGGGCGGAGTGGGGACCTGAAATCTACATGGAGAATTTTCAAAGTAGTGGCCCATTACAAGACTGGCAGCCTCTTTTTAGTGTGTTTTTCAATGATGCATGGAGGCTATCTTACAGGTCAAAGTATAAAAGAGTCACGCATGCATAGGGTTGGGGCATAGCCGTGAGAACATATTTTGGCTAGGGGGTGCTGAAATATGATATTGGCCATAATACATCTGATTTCCTGCAATCTGGGGTGCTTTGAGATATCAGATCCTATTTATTTATAGCAAGTTTACATGAATAAAAAATCAGTCTCATAATTTATAAGAAATTATTACTAAGAAATTAGATCATTTCAACTAGTCTCCACATGATGCCCTTAAGAAATAGGCCAACTGATTATTTTGTTCTAAATGTTGGACTCCTGCACTTATCACTTTATCAGCCATGTCATAATCACATGCAACTATATTAATCATGTTAATATCATTTTAACAATTTGTACTGACAAAATGCATTATTATTCTGATTTTTTTTTTTAATATTAATTATTATATTATTATACAGTATTATTTTTAATCAGCTAATTTACTTTGGATACTTATTTTTTCCATGCCCTTTTAGTATATATTTTCTTTAATGATGGCTGTTTTTTATTTATTTATTTTTTACAGTATCATCAGTGTTATGTTGCACATTAGCATCTAAGCAAGTTCCTAGTTTGTGAATTTTGCTCAGTCCTGCTCAGTGAGAGACATGAGCGGCCTTCAGACTGCAGCTGCCAGGTTTAGAGATTCTCAAACTGCAGGTTGTGAGACTGCTGCCTCCAGCTCTGCCCTCTGCTGCCTTTAGCACTGTCTGTGAACTGATGCAGCCCCATAGTGGACTGCACAGAGACTCCTCAAACTTCTGCCTGAAACTTTTGTGCAGACTCTTCGCGGACTTATGCGTGTCGTGTTGTTTTATTAGAAGTCTAACCTTCCGCCGCCGCAATTAACGCAATGGGATTTACAAACGTATTGTTTCTTCAGCTGTTTTGTTCATAACTTAGCAAATATAAGGCGGATTTTTATAAAATAAAACTGGCTAAAAGCGTAGGCTGTGTAGAACATCTTTATGGATTCCAAACTGTTCCTACAGTCTTTTATTCTGCGCCATTTGCTGCAATGACGGGAGCGGTTAATTCCTGCACACGAGTGGATCCTGCTATGTAGGCCTATATCCTTTTTGTTACCTATGGCCAACAAGACTGCTGCTGTCTTTTAAAGCACACCCGGTATCTTCGGGCATAACTAAACTCATGGGCAACAGCCAAGACAGGAGCGAAGATGTGACATGCCAGCATGTAAGCGAGAGAGCGCGCAGTGTAGCAGCTCTGCTCCTCTCTGCGCCCCCAAGGAGAGAAATGGCCGCTGTTTCCCGCACATAGACAGTTGCAGTCTTTAGTTGCAAAGAAGAACTCCGGCAGCCGGCCACAGGCTGGCGGCGGCCGACCGGGTAATCCCCCATGTGTCCCTATGGCTACTCCGCTCTTGTTGGGCCTAAATGCAGGGCAGTAAAAGGGAGAGCTGTGGCTGCTTATAAGTTGTTTCAAAGAAAAGACAAAGGTTTGTGAGAGAAGTGCATCTACTTCTCAGTTGGAATGATCTGACTTTCATTTAACGCTTAAATGCTGTACCGTTGATGCCTCTGGGCGACACCTCGGTGAGCTTGAGGCCACACTCTTTGAGGAAGGCGATGGCCACCTCCACACTGTCATCTGTAGGCCTCTCCAGTAGCAGGGTCAGCATCTCTAGACACAACACTTCATGGGCCTGAGAGAAGGAGAAAAGTGAAAGGCAAAAGGGTGGAAAAGCAGAGAATAAAAGTGGGAAAAGGAGAGTGAAAAGAGAGACAAAGAAGGGAGAAGAAAGAGGGAGAAAAATAAGTAGAATAAGGCGAGAGAAATGTAAGGAGAGAAAAAATAAAAGGAGAGGGGGAAAAGGTGAGAAAAGATCAAAAAAGTGTCACTCATGCTTGGAGGAGAATCAATCCATCCAGATTTGTCTAGATCTATGAATGTGCATGTGGAAAAAAGTAAAACATACCACGTTCTGGTTTATGAGATGAGCTACAAACTTGGAAGCTGTGAGGCACTGTTGCTGGAAAAAATGCACACAATCAATTCACAAAAAATCAAAATAAAAAGTAGAGGACAACAATGTTTGTATATTTACCTTAAGGTTGCGACGATAGCTCTTCCTGAAGTTGAGAATGAGTCGTTTGAGAATGAGCTCTCCGATTTGAGGGAACTTGGAGTTGATGATTGCCACAACAGCGGAATAGACATGGGTGAAGATGGGAGATGCTGCCTGAGCCTGGAGCACTGACCGGGCTAGAAGACCTCTGCAGAAGCAATGTATGAGGTCATTAAGGGAACAAGACAAGTAACACAAGTCCAGAGCAGAGAAAAAAAAACAGTATACACAGCCTACAAAAACCACAATGTCTCAGATGGTTAAATATTTGAATTTATCATTGCACTCATAAATGTATTTTGAGATACATTTGGCCTACCTGCCCCGCACAATGTTCTCTTGCAGCAGCTCCTGGATGATGTTCACAATGTTGGAAACGTTGACTTTATTAATGAGACCATTGATTGATTTCTTCAAAGCCTCCCAGCTCATTCTTTGATAGGCCAGACTGTACAGGGGATGGGACAACAACAATTAACAGGGTCGTACAGATTGTATTTTATCATTTTCGATGACTTTTCCAAAACAATTGTCAACATTTCCATGACTTATTCACACATCAGTTACATTTTTTTTTCATTAACTTAAGTCCTAAATAAATTAATTTCAAAGATTTATAAACTTGCATAACAAATTAAAATGTTTTAAACTTGATTCAGTTACCATATAGCCCAATTACAACAGGAAATCTATTTAGCTTGTGCTTTTACTATGTAATAGCCAAACAAGAGTGAGACTGTGTCAAAGCAAATTATCCTAACCCAGAGCATTGTTCAGGGCTCCAGACAAACTTTTTTGAGAATCATCCCGAATTTCTTCTCATATAATCGTCTACATTATTAAAAATTTAAATATAGTTGTAAGATATGAAAGTATGTAATTTGTGATGTAATTTCAGTGCTTTTTTAAATATAGCTACAGATTATAGAATCCTACTAAATAAAGCTTTAAGTAATAAATGATTTGTCCATTTTGACATTTCTGACATCTTTGTACCTAATTAAAATATTTGAATAAAATGTATGGTTATCTACTGAACTAACTTAATCTAGAGTCCTAAATAAAACATTTCATTTACATTTGACGGCAGCCTAAAGAGACAGAGAGAGTTTATATTTGTGCTTTGTGCTTGTGTGACAGAGGCAGGTTAAAGCAGGTGGAATACAGCAGCAGCACATCAGATTAGCTCTGTTAGCGTGTTAGTTTAGCATCCGTTAACTCTTACACAATCTGACTTATGTCTGGACACGATGTGGAGTTAGTGTAGAAGAGTTTTAGTGCATTTAGTAACAAAACTGCTGCTCAAATGAGTCGCACAAAGCCGTTTGAAAAAAAGTTTTGATAGAAGCTAACATCGCATCGGGCTAGCGGTGTCGCTTGTGCTCACACCTAAAGCTTTTTCTTAAAAACTTTAATGTGAACAAAATGATATGAATCCCTTGTAATTATTCCTGTGGGTCGCTTTGGGCAAAAGTACAGACAGGAGTGGACAGAACATGCACCGCAGCTGCACTAGCATCAGCCTCCTCCCTCCGTTCTGCTGAGGAGAGAGACGCAGCTCAAGTGAGCGAGGCTTACTGACTTAAAATGAGTATCTGGGAGGGCGTCTCGAGCCCTGTTTGTTGTAATTTTCCAAAACTTTTCCAAACCCAGTAAAATTCCAAAATTTTTCCAGGGCCTGGAAATTGGATTTTAATTTTTCATGACTTTTCCAGGTTTTCCATGACTGTACAAACCCTGAATTAAAACTCCTGCAGCTATAGACACCCAAACAACTGCCTGATCCGTTACTGTGCGATTTTGCATTATTTTAACATGTTCAAAATTATCCCTAAACTCAAACTGTCTGATTCAGAGGCGCGCACACTGTACAAAGCGATAATTGCATACGTTCAACCAGCTCACACTGTACGAGAGATATAAGCCAGAGAAGTGTGTGCACAGAAGCATTTCTGCTTTCAAAAGGCAGCTAGTCATATGTCTCTAAATACCAAGAAAACATTGAAATAATCATCTAGCCCAGGGGTGCTCAATACATCGATGGCAATTTACCGGTCAACTTCCGAGGTAAATGTAGGGAATAATGCACTGAACACATGATCAACCACGAGCTACAATGGCGCAAGGTTTTTTTATCACCTCTTCAGCAGGACTGCTTGGTTTTGAGGTACTGTGCGCTTTTGACATCCGATCGCAGGACCATATAGCACACAGGCTCCAGAGCCGAGACTTACGAAACATGCACAAGAAAATCCGTGGGAGGAAACGGGTAGTACCATAACAAAGCCTCACTAAGAATGACGGACAACAGAAAACAAGAGAAGTTATTTTGAGGATTTACATGAGCTGGATGGGAGCATACAGTGGCATGAAAAAGTATCTGAACCTTTTGAAATTTCTCACATTTCTGCATAAAATCACCATCAAATGTTATCTGATCTTTGTCAAAATCACACAGATGAAAAAACTATGTCTTCTTTAACTAAAACCACCCAAACATTTATAGGTTTTCATTTTTTTAATGAGGATAAGATGCAAACAATGACAGAAGGAGAAAAAAAAAGTAACTGAACCCTTACATTTACAGGGTATATGCAGGGATCTTTAAGTGAAATTTAAGACCTTTTTAAGACTTTTTAATACCTATAAAAACAAAAATTAAGACTTCATCGCAACCGTCGCAAGTAATTTTTGTATGGTAAATAATTTAAAACGGCTATTCTTGTGAGTCATAAGAGACAAACTAGAAACATAAGTTAACAGTCCTTAGTGGAAAAACTTTTTCTACAGCTTGATCAAGAAGCACCTTATATTTGTAGGCACATTTTGCTTAAAACAATGTATATTATCCCTAAAAAAACGAACTTGTACATCAAACAAACTCAGTATTATGGACAAGGCAGGTTTTATTTCCTCCTTTAGTGCCTTTACTCAGATTAAAGACAAATAATATTTGTAATTCATATCGACCTGCTTGTCAAACTGTTTGTTTGGTATTATCTTGTCTATTTATTAAAGCAGGGGTTCCAAACATTTCAGCCCGGGACCTCCTAAAGAACCGTGCAACAAACTCGCAACCCCCACAGCAAAAATTATATACTTTTGTAATAATTTAAAGTTACAAAACCATTTCAATTAGGCTTAGTTGTGTTTATTTTTACTGTGTATTTCTCTATATAACCCCAATTCCCCCCAAAAAACGATTAAAAGTCATAATTGTAAAAATGTTTTGTAAAAAAGTTTTTTTTTTGTTGCTCAAAAGCAGCTAAATAAAACCATAAATTCTAAGTATGAGGAGGCTCACTTTTCTAATCTGCCAGACTCCATGGAGATACAGTTCTACTCCTCAATAAAAAAGTTACAGTGCTCCTTTAATAACCTTACTGCCCTACAACAAGCTACTATGAATGGTAAATAAGGAGGAAAACGAAGCATAAATACAAAACATCAAAAGAAATTGAATAGACTTTTTAATTTAAAAATAGATCTAATACTATCAGCTCATTTGATCTCAACTTTATCTAAATTTTTATTGGGTTAATTTAGAAGTATATCTATCAAAGCTGAGAGGACGTGTTTTAGTGCTATCAAGCACTTTTAAAAACAGCTGTATTGTGAATATTTAGCGACCACATGTGTCGTTTGTGTTTTGTGAAAGTGATTCTTTAAATACATCGTGAGACAGTGATCTTGGTTCTATAGTTGGGTTTCAAGCGCGAAGCGGAGAAACGTATCCAACATGCTACAGGCACGCAGACAATGACGCAAAACTAACCAGCGCATGTTCCACATTGGTCTACTCTACGCACATTCAAGTAAACACAAAAATCATGTCTGGGATTTGCCATAGAAGCTGCAGAGCGCTTCTCTTTATCACCGTCTCTGAGTTGGTTGTGGACATGTTTCGCTAAACTTTCACCAGGCTTTACCGTTTATGAAAATTTCACATATTCTGAGTTTGTAGAAAAAAGAAAATCCCGCACACCGTCTCACTCTTTTTTGCAATAAATATTTTTGCAAAAAAGAGTGAGACGGTGTGCGGGATTTTCTTTTTTCTACAAGTTCTACACGTTCTTACGCACCTGTCGCCCCTCGGGTGTGCGGAGCTTCTCCTTCAACATATTCTGAGTTGCAATACATACACAAGACATTTCAGGCCGCCCTAGTGCTAAAAATGCATCTCTACAAAGCAAACGACAAAATAGAGCCCGTTTACACATGCAGGCTAAATATGAAAGCTTTTACGTTACCTGATGGAGCAGATGCGGAATGCACAAACACGTAGCCTGTGTGTTTATTCCAGGTAAAAACTTTGTACAAATATTCCACTCTTCACGTCTGCGAATAATCCAATACATTATTTTCCATAAAAGTGCTTGAATGCTGCTGCGGAGGTTTTCGTTGCTGATGCCTGGCACTGATCCAACTCTCTCGCGCTTTGGTTGTTGAAGTTAAAGTTTTGCGGTTTATTTGCAGCATCTTGAGATACTCGCTAGATCCCGTAACGTAAGACACACGATATATTCCTTGGGCGCTCCGGGTCTCTGGTGGTCTACCTGTCCAAAATATAGGCCCACGCTCCTCCTCGCTCTTGGGTCCTGTGCCTCCTCCGACTTGCAGCTGTCACTCGCGTACCCTGCTCGTATTACTGCGAGCTCAGAGCGGCGCCTGACCGCAGCACCAAGGTTATTTATTTTGCCTATTTCTCGCTCTGAACATTTTATCAAACAAAGACGAATTATCAAGATCTATTTGATAGATTGCTTTGCAAAAAAATAAGACTCCCAAATTGGAATTAAGACTTTTTAATACTTTTTAAGGGTCTTAATTTCATTACAAATTTCATTTATCAACTTTTAAGACTTGTTAAGACCCCGCGGACACCCTGATTTAATATGTGGTTGCCCCTCCTTTGGCAGCAATAACTTCTACCAGACGCTTCCTGTAGTTGCAGATCAGTCTAGCCCGGGTGTAGGGCATGAATTGCTGTTTTGAGGTCATGCCACAGCATCTCAAGTCAGGACTTTGACTTGGCCAATCCAGAATGTGTATTTGGTTCTTCTGAAACAATTCTCAAGTAGATTTTTACTATTGTGTTTTGGATCATTGTCTTGTTGCAGCTTCTTTCCTCTTTTAAGCTTTGACTGTCTGACAGACAGCCTCAAGTTTTCCTGCAAAACATCTGATAAACTTTTGAATTCATTTTTCCACTAATGATTGCAAGTTGTCTAGGCCCTCAGGAAGCAAAACATGCCTAAACTATAATTTCCCTCCATCATGCTTCACGGTGGGGATGAGGTGTTGATGTTGATGAGCTGTTTAAATTTTCCTCTAAACATGACGTTGTGTGTTTCTCCTAAATAATTAAATTTTAGTTTCATCAGTCCACAAAATATTTTGCCAGAAGTTCTGTGGAGTGCCTAGGTGATTTTTTTTCAATGTTTTTTTTAGACAGTGGTGGCTTCCTCTGTGGAGTCCTCTGATGAACACAATTCTAGACTGTTGTTTTACATGTAGTCAGTGTATGCACAGAGATACTGGACTGTGCCAGTACTTTCTGTAAGTCTTTAGCAGACACTCTAGGGTTCTTTTTACCTCTCTGAGTATTTTGTGCTGAACTTTGGGCGTCATTTTGTTGAAAGGCCACTCCTCGGGAAAGAAGCAACAGTGCCAAGCTCTCTCCATTTGTACATAATTTCTCTTACTGTAGACTAATGAACATCCAGACTTTTAGAGATGGTTTTGTAGCCTTTATACAAATCTATAATTCTAGATTGCAGGTCTTCAGACAGCTGCTTTGAGCAAGCCATGGTGAACAACAAACACTGCTTCACATCAAGACACAGTGCTTAGCAGGAGTATCTTTTATAGTGGGCAGGGCAGCTTTAAGCATTCCTCAGTGATTGGACACACTCTGACTTAAATTGCTTGGTAAAATTGGGAAACCAATTTACCAGGTTAAATCAACCTGCCCAGGGACTACAGGTGGAAATTAGCACTTGTGCTACAACCTGGTACAATGCATCTCTCCTATGAAAGGTTAATGTATATTGTACATTGTCCCCGTTTCATTAAATAAATAAACTAAACATAAACTAAACTAAATAATTGCTCTTACGGTCTCCTTAGGCAGAAGGTTCAGTTAGTTTTTCTTTCCCCTTTTGTCAATGTTTGCATGTTATCCTCATTAAAAAATAAAAACCTATAAATGTTTGGGTAGTTTTAGTTAAAGAAGACATAGTTTTTTCATCTGTGTGATTCTGACAAAGATCAGATAACATTTGATGGTGATTTTATGCAGAAATGAGAGAAATGCCAAAAGGTTCAGATACTTTTTCATGCCACTGTATAATGTGTATCTTTGTATTTTGAGTCACTCTCTGACAGTTGTTCCTTTTGCCTAAACCTCGTCGACATGGTGGGGTTTCAATTTCAGCTCTGTTTTTGGAATAAAAAAAAAAAAAAACTTTTTGGAAACAGAACAGCGCGCATGAAAAGGGTGTTTTACTTCAGTCTTTGAATAAGAAAAGTAAGAGCTGTGGTGGGTAAATTTTAGTAATATGCTGCCATGTAGGTGTGTATGTGTTCCAGGGGGGACATATAAGATAAAGATGTTCCGGCTACACACTTGAACATGGCTGACTACTGTATGGTTTGCTTTTATCTGTGAAGCACTTTGGAAGCGTTTTGTTTATGAAATGTGCTATATAAATAAAGTGGATTTGGATTTGACTCGTCTCGTCTCTATAAAACTAACTAACTGTAACGTTAGAACATAAATCTGAGCAGCTACACAAATGTTGGATATTATGCTGACTGCCAGATGTGCCTGGTGGTGTGTGTGCAGCTCAACGTATGTGGGTGGATCAGACGCGCATGTTGTTGGAGTTGCAGCTCGTAGGCTCACAGACACTTCACAAAGTACTTGTAGTCAGAGCTAAAAAATTGTGGCAAAATCGACTCAAAACTCGCACAGCGCCTGCCCGACTTTACTGCCCATGAGGGTAATTAAGGCCAAGAGCATAATTTTGCAAATACCGGCTCTGTAGGACAATTTCTACAATTTTTCTTGTGCGGTTGCTCATGTGTTTTAACCTTGCACATTATCAATAATAGTGGTGATAGTAGCCTAATAAACAGAGTTCCCTTCCTCCTGACAAAACAGGAAAACTGTGGTTATCTTAAAGGGGACCTATTATGTCAAATTCACTTTTGTAAGTTTTTAACCTTGTTATAATGGCCTCCCTTCATCATTAGTTTACTCAAAGTTATATTTGAATTGATTCATGCATGTTGGAGTAATCTTGTATTGTTCTTCAGCTGCAGCTCAAGTGCTCAGAAATCCCTGTTCTCACCTACCACCTATCCCCTCCCACTTGTCTGTATTTACTTGTTATACTTTAAAAGATTAATACTCAAAGTGATGCATATATGGTTCAAAACTGTCCCAGAGCCACTTTCCAACTATAAAAATTATTTAAAATCTGTTGCTTCTTAGTTACATTTTAAAATGAAGAGGCGGGGCTTATCAGTTCTGCAATTTTGAACTGGAAGTCAATAGAGCTGTTCCTATTTTTAAGTTGTTTTAGATCCTGCTGCTGTCAGACTGTACAACGAACACTGTTAACTCTGGACATCATCACATTTAATCTTGTGCAATACTGTGTTACCATGGAAACATCTCTGGTACAACTCACTCACGTCACTTTATCTGCTATTATTTATTCACCTCTATTTACACCTCCTTAAATGCTGCTCTGTACATAAACATCGTCATACTTTTACCTCATATTTATTACTGGTTATTTATTCTGTTCATATGCTGCAGTTGTACATAATCATAGTCATATATTGTACATAATACTATATACTATATACTGATGCCACTTTATCTATTTATCCTGTCATATCCTGCACTGTGCCATAGCAAACATTTATTGTAAATAATAGTCTTTTAATTATTGTATCTTTATATATATTTTAAGTCTATTTTATTTCTATTATCTTATTTGATTGCATGTTTCTATTTTCCCTGCTGTTCTTAAAATGTGCGTTGCAACACTGGAATTTCCCCATTGTGGGACAAATAAAGGATATCTTATCTTATCTTATCAACTTTGTGTTTAACAATGAACAAAAGGTAAATTACTGATCTGTATATGTTCTAGTTTCTTACTAAATATTAAAAAAAACACAAAAGGTCCCCTTTAATTCAATACAAGCAGTTTGTTTTTGCATTGCATTTCATGAAACAAAACAAAAAAAAAAGGTTTCTGAGTTGAGACTAACTGGCGAATAAATTGATCTAGCAATACACTATCCAAATATTTGATATAGTTCCATGAATAAAACATAATGGCCAACACTCTAATGTCCAGTGGCATGTGTACCTGCTCTTGTCGGTGATCTGCTGCTGCATTAGTCTGAGTTTAGCTGGAGGGATGTAGGCTCCACCAGTTCTTGTGAGGATGGGGTCAAAATTCTCCTTCTTCTTCTTCACCGGAGGCTCGTCACCAGCTGTGGGCTTTTGATCAACAGGAGAAGAAGAGCGTTCCCGTCTCCTGGGGTCAAACTCTGGCTCCCAGTTGCCTCCACTTCTGTTGTAGTAGTCACCATGACGATCTCTGTGTAAAAAAATAAAATAATAAAATAAAATATTGCCTTCTGTGTTTGTGTAAATTTTCAGCTATTTTCAGGACCATACTGGGCCTATTGGTTTCTCAGAAATACGTGTATGGGCTTTTTTGGCAAAGCAGTCCAAGTACTGCATTTTCATTCTTACTAAAAGTCATTGTGCAAATCATAACATGCAGACTCAATCTACAGAATATTAGGCCTTTGAAAATGAGCTCAATATTGCTCACAAAAAAATCCGTCTTGCCAATCAGTCTGTTGTAGCAAATACTGCGTCGTTACATGAACATAATTGCCAATGAGTTTATTTTTTACATTTTTAGTGTCACAGAGCACTGTACCATCAATGCAATAGCTCTACTTTAGGGCTACAACCAGTTAAAAGGATTTTTTACAATAAAATAATAATTTTCCCTCTAGCACAGATATCTTGTCAATGTATTTATTCAGGTGAAAATGAGTCCACAATGTCCTGTCTCAGTCTAAAAATGTTCTGTTTTTTTTTTTTGATAATAACAATTTATTGTGAATTTACAAGTTTTTTTCCCCTCCACCAACAAATCTCCCATAAAAAATGTTCTGTTTGTTCATCCATTGTGGCAAGGTTTGTCTGATGTTGGCTTGTATGGTGTATTATTATTGTTGTTGTTGTTGTTGTTAGCATTGAGGCTAGCTGCCATTAGCATACCAGCAGATCTCGCTCCTACCAGCTGTGAAAAAGCTTATTAAGATAAACTAATTTAATAATCGTTAAATGGTCTTTATATGTGTTTCAAACATCCATGGTCTGCGTAAAAGCGTCAGATTTAACAGAAATTACAGCTTGCCTGAGCCTAGTGTTTTCATGATACAAAATTTAAAAATCAAACTTAATACTAAGATATAGACCTTATACTTGGTGAAGCCTAATTATGATACCACAATCATGAAAAGTGCTCTCTATAAACCAGATTTCTACACAATAGATTTTTTATTTCAAAAAAATTTGGTTTTAAGCTAGCTTTATTATTCTGAAACTCCCCACAAAATGCTAACTGTATTTTTTTAAATCAATACAAGTTCAAATGAGTTTCGATACAAGTTTTAGTATTGATTAGTATCAGACTTTCAGATACTTTTGACAACCCTAAAATCTACATCTCCAGGACGTTCTCTGAAGACGCTAGCTCAGCTCAAATTTGACAAAAAACTTTTATTCAAGAGACTTTTGCTTTCTAAACAACTAATTGATTATTCGAAAGAATAATCGCACAACTAATCGATTACCGAAATAAGCGCTAGTTGCATCCCAACTCACCACACTTTAAAATGATGGCGAGAACTGTATACAGGTGCTGGTCACATAATATAAAAATAGTTAACTTTTTTACGATATTGTAATAATATTACAACATCGGTCCGTTATCGCCCAAAGCCACGCAGATTCACGTGGATTATTGCGAGAATGCTCGTATTATGACTTGAAAGTCGCATCGGACTCCGTGTATGGCAGGGGTTAAAGTTCAGATGCTGATTTCAGAATCTGGCTCCTCCCACTTTGGTTGTGGTTTTGGTTGAACAAACATGACATTATTAGATGCAGACAGGACAGTATGGACTAATTTTCACGTGAATAGATATATTAATCTTTGCTCGGTGTTCCCTTTTTATAGGGATTTAAAATTCTTTGTTTTCATTAGATTTCAGCATTTGACAGCAAACTTTTCAGATAATGTCCTTTTTCTAATTCAAACTTCATGCCAGTTTATTTTTGTCTATTATGTTCTGTTTTTGGTGAAACAATATGAGAAACTACAATAAAATAATGTATTTAGGATAAAAAAACACAAAGTGTCTTTTTCAAAAGTTGTGTTACAGACGAGAAGGCAGCACAGCAGATTTCGGATTTCTAATGCAGATTACATATATTCATCATCTTTCATGGGGCATAGTTTTTTACTTCCTGCTTCTGAAGAGTGCAGACGCTTTTACAGCTTGCTCCTGCCGCTTTCCTTCTTTACTTGCTTTTTAATTATTTATTCAATCAAATTCATCTATAAATCCTGGGATATATCATAATTTTATCATTTTTAACCAAACAAATACTTTTAAGATTATTTTTGGATGTTTTTATTCGTCTGACGAACCAGCGACATGTCCGAGGGAAGGAACCAAACAAACTGTGAACACTGTCGGAGATATCAACAAGAAATTAATGAGCTACAAGCACGGATATTTGCCTTAGAATCTGGAAAAGGACTAAACAAGACGCTTCCAGTATCATCCAGCGGTAAGAAGCAAACAATTTCTAAAGAAAACAGAAATTTGGTGCTAGATGATGTTGTGTCTTTCCCGAAACTTTCAAAAGACCAACTTGGCACAAAGCCAACGCGAAAAGACAATTTCTACATAATGCCTGAAATAAAGCTTACAAACAGATTTTTACCACTGTCACAATCTGAATTTAAACAAAGAGAAGATGAGTTACTTTCACAAAACAGAAGCCGTAATGCTGTCATAAGAGAGCTGGCAGAATCTGTGCCAAACGTCAAGGTCAGAGATACACTGTTACTTGGAGATGGCGCTATCAGTGGAGTCAGCCACGGAAGAATGCAAACATGCTCCTGTCCCAGTGCTACTGTCACAGAGATGAAAGAAATCATTAAAACTGTTGTAAACCAGGGATTTAAACACCTGATTTTGCATGTGGGTGCAGTTGACATCAAAGATCAAGACTCTGAAGTGTTGAAAGAGAGATTCATACTGTTATTTGAGGAGCTGGATAAAGTGGAGGCAAATGTTTTTATTAGTGGACCTCTTCCAAATATTGACAGGAAGATAAACAAGTTTAGCCGGCTGCTACAACTGGACACATGGCTGTCCAAAGAGTGTGCTTCTAGAGGAATACACAACATTGAGAACTTTGATCTGTTCTGGAAACGAAAGGACCTGTTCAAGGGAAAGGGCCCACATCTGAACAGAGGTGGAGTGAGAGAGTTGACGCAAAACCTACTTCACGCTCTAAGGCATAAGGGTAGGCCTGAACAGGGTCCTGAGCAAACAGTGAGACAAAAGAGGAATGTGAGACTTATTCCTGCAGCATCAGCCAGAGACCGAGCCAGTGTTCCTGAACTGCAACCACCACCACCTGCAGTGAAGGACGGGGCTCCAACAACAGCACCACAACAACCACAACAACAACCACCTCCACCACCACCTCCAAGACAATCACCACCACCTGCACTCAAGGGCGGGGCTCCAACAGCAGCACCACCACAACAACAACAACCACCACCACCTCCAAGACGATCACCACCACCTGCAGTCAAGGGCGGGGCTCCAACAGCAGCACCACCACAACAACAACAACCACCACCACCTCCACGACGATCACCATCACCTGCGGTGAAAGACAGTGCTCCAACAGCAGCACCGCAACAACCACCTCCGGCAAAGGATTCTGCCCCGGGACCAGCTTTACCAGCTTTACCATCCCTGGGGCCTGCATCACAGGCTTTGGATTTACAGTCAAAGGTTCTTGCATCACCTCCTTTAACCCCTGAGCAGCAGTGGGTCCCCACTGCTACATCTACTCCCACCAAAGACTTACTCTCCTTTTCATCCCCACTCTCACCCCTGGCTCTTCCCAGCCATCTTAATAGTCTTATCAAAACAGGTATTAAGATGGCTCCCCTCACACCTCTGTCCTTTAAGCCACACAGGAGCTCTCCTCAACCCCCACCTCCCGCTCCCCGTGTTTTACCCAAAGTCCCCTCAGATCCATCACCAAACTTCCCCCTCCTCGGCCTCCCCCGCCTGCCCCCAGAGCAGGCATCTCTCAGTGCTAGGATGCAATGGGCCTCCAGTGTCCCAGGACTGATGTCATGCTGAGGCCCTGTGATGGAGAACTCACTCCTAGAGCTATATCAGTAATTACGTCACACAGAATAGATAACAGACGGACAGTCAGACTGTCCAATCAAAGACATTTAGTTCATATCCCATGTAAGAAGATAACGTTCAGTCCCAGAGAAACTAATCTAAAACTTGCTGTGCTCAATGTCAGATCTTTATGTAACAAATCATTTTTAATGAATCATTTTATATCTTCTTATAGTCTTGACTTTATGTTGTTAACAGAAACATGGCTTGACAAAAACACAGGAAATGCAGTTCTAGTGGAATCAGCTCCACCAAACTATAAATTTGAATCTGAAGAAAGAGAAGGCAAAAAGGGTGGGGGTGTTTGTGCACTGTTTAGAGATAACATTGTAACCCATAGGTTGTCATTTGGGGTGTTTTCATCATTTGAGTGTGTGTCCTTTAAAATGGAGCTAAAGCAATCTCCCTCCATACTCTTCATAGTTCTGTACAAGCCTCCCCAACAATGCCAGAGTTTTATTGATGATTTTACTGAAATGCTTTCAGTCATATGCACAGACTTTGATGGTTTAGTTATTACAGGCGATTTTAATGTTTGGATCGATAATGTTAATGACAGAAATACAAAAGAGCTCAATGCCATCTTTGAAACTTTTGGTCTGACTCAGCATGTGAGTGGCCCCACCCACAACAGAGGGCACACTCTGGACCTGCTCATTACAAAGGGAGTTAATGTTTCAAATGTCAGTGTAGTTGATGTTGCGATGTCTGATAATTTCTGGTTTTCTTTGATCTGCGTGTTGCTCCTAAACCACCTCCTGGTCCCTCAGTTGTTCAGAGAAGACACATAAATGAAAGCACAAGTGCACAGTTTATAGAAATGATTAACTTTGAAAATATCTCATGTTCTAATGTTGATGGTTTGTTAAACTCTTTTACTTCAATGTTTTGAATGTTTTGGACACCATCGCACCAATGAAGGTCAAAATTGTGAAAAATAAGCAGAAAGCGCCTTGGAGGAATGTTGATTCGGTCAGAGCACAGAAAAGGGTGTGCCGCAGAGCCGAGAGAAAATGGGCAATCAGAACTCCAAGTTCATTATGAAACTTATAAAGGAGAGTTGTGCACTTACAACCAAGTTTTATGCAGAACAAGGGAAAGATATTTTCTGAAATAATTAGTAATTGCAGTAACAACGCACGTGTCCTATTCCAAATGTAAACAGATTAACAAATCCTCCAGCTCAGTTGCCGTTGAACTTGTTTCTACATCTAAATGTAATGAGTTTGCAAAGTTCTTAATGACAAAGTTCAGGGTATTAAAAATGCCATTAACTCCACAATGCAAATAACTACCTTACAACCACCTAGTCACTTACAACTGACTGACTTTGCACCTGTAACTGACACAACTGTCCAAGAAATTATCACCAGTCTGCGTTCATCTACATGCTGCCTTGATGTTTTACCCACTAGATTTCTAAAGTCTGTGCTGAGTAGTTTGTCAGCACCTGTCACTCAAATAGTAAACATGTCGGTTCAATCTGGAATATTCCAAGTGCTTTAAAAACTGCTGTCATTAAGCCTCTCCTGAAGAAGAGCAGTCTTGATGCCACAGTACTGAACAATTATCGACCCATCTCAAATCTGCCATTTTTAGGAAAAGTTCTTGAAAAAGTAGTTTACCAACAACTTACTGACTTTCTCCTAATAAACAACACATTTGATGTTTTCCAGTCAGGTTTCAGACCCCACCATAGCACAGAAACAGCTCTTATCAAGGTAACTAATGACATCTGCCTGAACACAGACGCTGGCAAAGTCTCTGTCCTAATCCTGCTGGATCTGAGTGCTGCTTTTGACACTGTCGATCATGACATCCTTTTACACAGACTAGAGGACTGGGTGGGCATCTCTGGTTCTGCCCTGAAGTGGTTTAAGTCCTATCTAGAAGACAGGAAGTATTTTGTTGAAATTGGAAATTGCGTGTCTGAGCACATGCCTGTGGTGTGCCTCAGGGGTCAATCTTGGGACCCCTTCTGTTCAATTTGTACATGTTGCCTTTAGGTCAGTTAATACGCAATAATAATGTGAGCTATCACAACTATGCAGACGACACTCAGATCTATGTGTCACTAACAGCAGGTGAATATGGGCCAGTGGATTCACTCTGTCGCTGCATCCAACAGATCAGTGTGTGGATGCAAAACAACTTTCACCAGCTAAACTCAGACAAGACTGAAGTTATCATCTTTGGCCCACAGAAACAAAGAGAACGTGTCAGCAGTCAACTTCAGTCTCTCTCTCTAAAACCTTCAAGTCAAGTTAGAAATCTGGGGGTAATAATGGACTCAGACTTGAACTTTAACAGCCACATTAAGTCAATAACATCAGCAGCTTTTTACCATCTAAAAAACATTGCCAAAATCAAAAGTATAGTGTCAAAGCCTGACCTGGAGAGGCTTATCCATGCATTTGTCTCCAGTAGGTTAGACTATTGTAACGGCCTGCTCACCGGCCTATCCAAACGAGCTGTAAAACAGCTGCAGTACATCCAGAACGCTGCTGCTCGAGTCCTGACCAGAACCAGGAAGTACGATCACATTAGTCCTGTGCTTAGGTCTTTGCACTGACTACCAGTGGCTCAGAGAATAGACTTTAAAACAGCTCTGCTTGTGTTTAAGTCTCTCCATGGACTAGCACCAAAGTACATCTCTGACATGTTAGTGCGTTATGAACCATCTCGCACTCTGAGGACCTCAGGGACCGGCCTCCTGCTGGTGCCCAGAGTCAGGACTAAACATGGAGAATCAGCGTTTCAGTTTTATGCAGCTAAGATCTGGAACAGTCTTCCAGATGATGTAAGACACTGTGACAATGTTTAAATCTAGGCTGAAAACATGTCTTTTTATCTGTGCATATGACTGAAATACTTTGTCTGCACTCTTTATTTCTTTACTTCTTTTTAAAGTAAATTTTATGCTGATTATTTAATTATTGTAATTTTGATGCATTTTCCTGCCTTGTAAAGCACTGTGAATTGCTTTGTGCATGAATTGTGCTATACAAATAAATTTTGCCTTGCCTAGATTACATGTAACCCTTCAAACATGAAGAAATACAGTAGTTTTACTTTCTCTTAGGAAAGAGAAAGTTAAGTATTTCTTCTTGAGACTAGCTGTATGTGTTCTGCATTGTCCTCAGAATCCTAGTCCAGAAGGATCGTGTTTTTCTTTAAGTTTAAAGCAGAAATGTTATCTTTAAAATGCTCAATCATGTTATGTCATGTTATAATTATTACCAAGCAAAATGTGCAGTGCTTACAAATCTCCACAGAAATAAGTTTTACACACACATGACACTTATCACTCATAGATCAGTAGTTACATACACACAAACCTCAAGTTACACACAAATACTTTTGAGCACGGTGGCTGAGCGGTTAGCGCTCTTGCCTCACAGCAAGAAGGTCGTGGGTTCGATTCTCGCACGGGCCGGGCCTGTCTGTGTGAAGTTTGCATGTTTCTCCCCGTGTCTGGGTGGGTTTCCTCCGGGCACTCCGGTTTCCCCCACCAACCAATAACATGCATGTTAGGGTAATATCCTCCAGCTACGGTAGTAGCTGACCAAGCCTAGCAACAACATCTGGAGATGGGTCCCCGAGCGTTGCACTGTGGCGATCACTGCTCCTGAGGACATGCCCCAGAGGCATTGAAGGATGGGTCAAATGCAGAGGACAAATACACAATAAAGTGTACCTTACCTTACTTTAACTTACATGATTCTCCCGCAGAACTGATTGACAAGTAGATGGTGCATTCAGGGCCAGCCTAAAGCTGGGACCTTTGAGCTTTCTTTACCGGACAACCTGCCGTCAAATGAACTGTTCCCAGTTAACAAATATAGACTACATAATTAGATCAGAAAACAAAGGACCAAATGCTTTTTTCTATTTTTTGCTGGCTTTTATTGCTTTTCATTATTTTAACATAAAAAAGTTCACAGATCCATACAGAGAGCCGGTATGGATGTGTGAACAGGGGTCCAGGGAACATCCCTCAGTGTTCCCTGGACAGCCACAGTTGTTGTGAAGTAATTGTTGAAATAGGCAAAATTACTGTGCAAGCACATTCATCATCAAAACAGCAGGTGGCAATATGGCATCACCAAAAGCTGGTTTGCACACCTAGGAGCTAGGCAGGCCCTGAATGCACCATCTACGCATAGATCAGTTCAGAATCATGTCAAAAGTATTTGTGCATAACTGAAGGTTTGTGTGTGTAACTACTGACCTATAAGTAGCAAACAAATGTGTGTGTGTACAACCTTTTTGTGCATCTGTAAAATGATTTGTGTGCAGATTTGTCACCACCGCACATTTTGCTTAGTGATAATTGTATGCTATTACAAGCCAGTTAAAACTTGAAATATGCAACTCCTATCAGTCGCACACAAATCAGAAAATTACACATACAACTATGTAAAGCTACAGACAAATCCAAACATTACAGATATAGCTACATTTGGTCACAGACAAATCAAATTAACACACATGTACTTGTTTTTCTATCTTAGTGAGGACCGTTTTGAGTTTTTAACCAACAGAGTGAGGACATTTTTGGGAAGTGAGGACATTTTGGCCGGTCCTCACTTTGCGAAGGGCCTGTTTTGGCCTGTTTGAGGGTCAAGATGAGGTTTTAGAGTTAGGGTTAGAATTGGGTTAAGGTTAGGTTTAATAATAATAATAATAATAATACATTTTATTTATATAGCGCTTTTCTAGACACTCAAAGACGCTTTACATACAACGGCAGTTAAACAAAGGTACAATACAGTCAGTAATTACAACATCAGACATTAAAAGCACATTTAAACAGATGGATCTTCAGATTTTTCAGGTTTTTCAGATTTTGTTTAGGGCTGGGGTTAGGGCTAGGGGGTTAGTTTGGATGGTTAGGGGCTGGGTAATACATTATGCCTATGAAAGTCCTCACTAAGATAGAAGTATGTC
The DNA here is from genome assembly GCA_038363315.1 of Mugilogobius chulae. NCBI lineage: Eukaryota > Metazoa > Chordata > Actinopteri > Gobiiformes > Gobiidae > Mugilogobius > Mugilogobius chulae. The sequence continues at coordinate 23,580,746 of CM076396.1, read as the reverse complement.
TGTATGTGTATATATATATATATATATATATATATATATATATATATATATATATATATATATATATATATATATATATATATATATATATATATATATATATATATATATATATATATATATATATATATATATATATATATATATATATATATATATATTTATATATTTATTTATTTATTTATTTATTTTTTTTTTTCACACTGTCAGATGTAAAAATAAAAGAGCCAGTGTTTCTCGGAAGAGCTGTGTAGGTTTTCCAGCAGGAGGCAGCAGAGACCAGACATTTCACCAAGGACAAAGCACAGGACCAAATAATGGTTATTATGGTGAAAAATAAGTTAAAAGTTTTTCACATGTGCAAAACAGTTTGTGTGTAACTTAGTGTAGTCACAAGTGTGTTAATTTGATTTGTCTGTGACCTAACTTTTTTGCGAGTACATACATACATACATACATACATACATACATACCAACATTCCACAGGCCACAATAGACAATCTATGCGAAGATGATGTGTTGCACTGCATGAGGCAAATGGTGGTCACACCAGATACTGACTGGTTCTGAGTCCCCAGATCGCCAATAAAGCAAAAAAAAAACAACTGCACATTTCAGGGTGGCCTTTTATTGTGGGCAGTATAAGGTACACCTGTGCACTAATCATGATGTCAGATCAGCATCTTGATGTGGCACACCTGTGAGGTACGATGGATTATCTCAGCAAAGCAGAAGTGCTCACTATCACACATTTAGACAGATTTGTGAACAGTGTTTGAGAGAAATGGTAATATTGTGTATCTGGAATGAATTTTAGATCTTAAGTCCATCTCATGGAAAATGGGAGCAAAACAAAAGTGTTGCGTTAATATTTTTGTTGAGTGTATATATATATATATATATATATATATATATATATATATATATTATATATATATATATATATATATATATATATATATATATATATATATATATATATATATATATACTACTCGCAAAAAGTTAGAGATATTTACCTTTTGGGTTAAATTTCACGACAAGCCTAAAATGCATTCAAACCTCTACAGGTGAACTTAATGTGACCTTCTCTAAGCTTTTGAATGCACATATCCAACTGGTAAAAAGTTTCAGTAATTCATAATTTTTTGTAAAATTCAAATTACGGTAATGTAGTTTTTTTGGTGACATTTATGACTTGACAATACATGTCAAAATATATTTTGTATTACTTTGAACTAATAAAAACAACACAAATAAATTATACAATATCCTGTAAAAATCAACAAATATTAATTTAACTAACCGATAAATCAAAAAATTTGTCAATAGATTCATCGAAAACAAAAAAATCAATAAATTAATTGTAAAGAAAATAATTGTTAGCTGCAGCCCTAGAAACAGTTTTTGTTTTTGTAACTTGAAAACTGGGCATAAGATTGAACATAAGTACACGCTTCTTTCTGCTTCTTTTCATTTATTTTCAGTTTGCCAATCTGATACTGATGATTTCTCATTTTATGTAAAAAATGAAATAAAAATAATAATAATAAAAATAAAGTAGCAAGTACAAGAACATGCACAATGTGTGTTCTGCGCACAAGCAAAAAAAAAAAAAAAAAAAAAAAAAAGACCCAATCATTAGTCCAAGCTCCTCTAAAATTCTGATACCTCTTTAATTTGGAGTCAGTGTAATTGTACATTGTTTTAATAAACCTTAACCGTTATTGTATCTATGGTTTGATCATCTTTTGGGTAATTGACTGTGAGCAGTTGTGGGGCCCGACCAATTTATCGGTTGACCAATTAAATCTGCCGATATTGCAGTCTCACATGTCATCGGTAATCTGCAAAAATGTTGCAGATTGGCGCCAAATAATTCATTATTGCAAGGCGAGCCACGGAGCTGTTAACTTTTCATCGCATTCTGCTGTTTGTCCAGCAGAGTGCGCCAACAGGTCAGAGTCATGAAAACACACATGACGTGCTTTTGTGCAGAGATCAAAGGAGTCAACGCCAGTTCCCGCACTGCTGAGGGTTAACTCTAGCGATTAGATAAAAAAACTACTTGACTACTTGCATGGGATATATTTAAAAAACCCTATGACTTTAGTATAAAAATGGCAGATAGCTTGATTTATGACAATAATTTATTCAAGATGGCAGCATTTCTTGTGTTTTCCATTTGTTTTATGGTGACTTGCGTGATCTGTAGCAGCCTAATAGTGGCTCGCTTATCGCAATGGGTGATCACAATCACAACCACACAATCATACTTCTCTCTTGTTTAATCCATTTACGTTGATAAAGCCCCTTCATCCAAACTTTACCAAACACGCCTTAGTTTCCTAAACACACATCTGCTCAACCCTCAAGGTTGTACTTCCCGGGTCACGTTTTTTTCGTAGTTGTCTAATGTTTAGCTTTTTATTTGAGGGTAAAAAACAGCTATTTGTTTGGAGAATGATTCGTGTGAATATTAATAATGATTTAGATCATATCTGAAAGTTAAACACACTTTGTCATTATGAATCAACTTATATTCAGTTCATAGATTGAATACACACATACACATTCACAATGACACTAAATAAGCTGAGAAAGCCTGAGTTTAGACTGAATATAAGAAATACACTATTAAATAATACTTTTCCGACTTCAATCTAAAGTCATATGCGTAATTGTACCTTAGTAAGGTAGTTAGTTAGTGACATAACACATTTGCCTGGGATCCAGAACCCACAGTTCAGCAAACTGCGAAGAGTGGGTCTGGTCGCCACGCCCTCCGCCTGCGTTTCAGATCAAATCCACAGCGTACCGGGCAATCAGGTTAGCTTATTAGCGTGACACAGATGAAACAAAGAAGCTAATTGGTCGTCTGCATTTAGACCAAAATCTAACTTCACTCACCTCACATAAAAATGTTTTGCTTCGCTCATTGATTCTGCAGAAATCCGTGATGTTTTTCAGTTCCACGTGATATTTTTTTTAGGCTGGGACGATATATCGTTTTGCGATATATTGTTATGCCATTTTAGCGCGATACGAAGTATCGATACGGTCAACAAGTATCGATACTTTTGGTGACTAAATTTAGTTGCAATGCTTGGAGAAAGCGCACTGTTAACCGCACCAAAGGCGCTGAATTATGGCAGGACTGGAAGCGCAGCTAAATAGTGTTAAGAGCCTAGCATTTTAAATCTCAAGTATGGGAACACTTGGATCTTTTTCTCGTCGATTTGGGTATGGCAAAAGCTGTTTGCAAGTTGTGTCGCAGCGGGTCCCTCTCCTGTTGTGGAACTAATTTCAGCCTTCCTTCACTCAGGAATGCCCAGGTAGCCTACATACAGTATTTCACTTGAATATGGTTACCTCTTGTTCGACTAAGCTTTGATAGTGTTATGTGCGGCTGGTAACCAACCCAAAACGTTCAGGAAATAATGGAACCGAAAACATGACGTACTTTCAGTGCCATTTATCGGTGCCTTGCCTTTAAATCTCTGCGTCAGTAAGCAGACAACAGAAACGCCACACATGCCACACGTGCGCTCTACAATGACACGAATTTTGCTCCACAAACAGCAAAACACCACGTAGCTAGTGTGTCAAATGTGCACTCCACAGTGTCACGGCAATTCACGTTTCACATCTCCCAAACAGACTGTGAGCTTTGTCCCGCACAAACAAGTCTCCCAAAACAAAGCGCAGTGTGTCAGCTTACCTTCTTAAACAGAGGAAAACGAAGAAACAACGGGTCCAGAGTTAAATAACCTTCAGGGCAAGCCTTTCTGTCAAACGTTTGCGTGTTAAACTTCGTAAATCTACGTGATACATTCACAGTCTGAAGTTTTCTCAGAAGAATGTCGCCAAACACAAATAATAATCCAAACTTCGCCGTAGCATCCTCCTGCTCATCGCTCCAGTTGAAAGTAGAGTCCCAAATGTGTAGCACTGTAGCGCGTCTGATGCAGCCGTGTCAAAAAAAGGCTATGTAATCCAGCCTTCTCCATATTTCCTCTTTCTCCAGGTAAACAGACGGGTAAAACGTTCTAGTGTCAAAAAGCAAATGCCGCTCCTTTGCTACAGTGCCTCGTGTGGTGACAAAGTGAAAGCGCTCCTCGTGCCAGTCCACGTGAAGAGTGGCTGATTCATTTGCATGCACATTTGCTTAAACTGAACAGACTACATGTGTTTTAAAATGTAGTTTGACATTAAAGACTGAAAAAATAGCTTTAGGCCCATTATTATAGAAAAGGCAGGAAGAAAAAAAATCATTATTGATTATAAGTTTACTGTATAAGGTTTGTTGCAGTTTTTTTTATTAAGCTACTTTGAAGCATTGTTGAAAATTATATTTGAAAGGAAGCTGCTGGAAAGCACTTTCTAAATGTTCAACCTTTGTTTTTGTTTGTTTTTTACAACATTCAATAAATGTCAGATTGACAAGCATTTAATTTGAAAAGAAATATTCCTGAATTATGGAAGAAATATCGCAATACATTATTAAATCGTATCGCAATATATCGTGTATCGCAATATATCAAGATCGCAATATCTATTGTATCGGGCCTTATATATCGTGATCGTATCGTATCGTGACAAAGGCGTATCGTCCCAGCCCTAATTTTTTGTATGTATTTTTTTTTGTCGGGAGCAGCCATGTTGGATTTTACACGACGGAAGATGCGTGTCTTTGATTGGCTAAATAATCTGTCAATCACAGCTACAGAAATCCGAAATTGTTATTTTTAAACTAATCGGCAGATCAATCGGAAATCGGCCTTTCTGGAGATCTCTAAATCGGTATCAGCATCGACCCTCAAAAAAAAAAAAGAAAACACACATAATCGGTCGGGCCCTAGTCAGTTGGCTTGTTTATTTTCAAAAATTCTATAGAGGTTATGCAGGTGACATCACAGCATTCTAAGTGTCAAGGATGCATGAGAGTCAATGGAGAGAAAGGACATTTTTTCTTGTAAGAGTTCAATAAACAGCTAAAACAGAAAAAAATAAACTACAGTTTGACAACAAATTTAACCCACCACAAGTCTACTGAGCACTGGGTTTGTAACTGACATGTAAAAGAGAAAATCAAGTCAACATTTGTAGCAAAGCAGATAAACAGCAAGACTTTAGCTTCTCACATTATCAGACATTAAAATCACACACAGTTGAAGTTATTACCTTTCTCTTCTTAAAAAATATGTTTTTGAGTTTGTTGCAGTTAAAATGTCCTAAATCAACTGTTGTTAGCAGACAAGCTTGTAGCAGACAAGCCGTTGCCACGACAACAAAGAAATACATTGAAGAAATGCCACTCATTCTAAATTTTGCTAAGAATTTTTGGAATGAAATGATGTCGGTGCATAACCTCTATTATTATCTTGTCGTCTGTCAATGCCAACACGTTGCAATTTGAAAATAAACAGCTCACATGCACAGAGTCAATTTGATGAACTACTGTACTAGTAAAACAGTCCAATTTTGGGCCTCCATTCCATTCTAATTTTAGACTAGAAACATGAAAGCAAAGGTTTAAATCATGTAGTACCCTGTTCCTCACTGCGCGGCTCTGGAGCCACTTGCGGCTCTTAGAGCCTTACTTGGCGGCTCTCAGCAAGATTCGGCAAGATCACATTTCACACAACAAGCGCGCTCTTGGTTTGGTCCTTTATCAGCGCAGCATACTGCTCCATGTCGTTCTGGCTTCACTCGCCTGCCCCATTGGAACCACATTGTGTAGCTACATTCTTTTAAACATGCACGGAGCTGCGAGCTCACCTGCTAGTCTTGTATCAGCTAAGATAAATACAATTTTTGGCGATTTAAGGAATGAATGAAGTGGAAGGCTCAGGCTGTGCCAATGATTTCAATGCAGCCACAGGACGCACCACATTAAGTTGCGTATCTTTGAACAGCTGTAGTAAAAAGTGTCGTTCGCATACAGACTTGTAGCGGGCATATTCTGAGAGAGAACAGTCTAAACTCTATCCCAGTTTTTTTTCGTAGTGATAGGATCAATATTGGCGAAGATAATTAGTTCTAAACACTTTAAAAGTTGATCGCGGAAAAATCTAGTCCTATGCGCGCGTTCGGGAACAGTGGAGAGTTTTTCACTAAGCGTTGTTAAATGGTCTCTGCAAAGATTTTTAGGTCTATTTCATGTATGACTCTGGCCAAAGTGAGAAAAACACACTCCTCTCTGTGTCAGCACTGCGGCTGGTGTGAGTGAGGGAGAGAAAGGGGCGGAGCTAGAGCTACACAGAGTAAACTGAGAAACATCAGTTTAATATTATTTAAAATAATAAGAATAAATTGTACATATATTGAATAATAGTAAGTGTGGTTGGTTGGATTATGTGATGCATGTTAAGATTTAAACTGCATTAAGCTCAAAATGCAAATCATTGATTGTTGTTTAAAAAATGACAACAAATGTTTGTAATTTGCTCTCATAAATGTAAATTGACCTGACCACAGTAATATAAAATTTATATTAAAGAGGCTACAAGTCAAACTGAAATTCCTATTTTTATAATACACAAAATAATATTAAATTTTTTTCTGCACATTTGTGCTCTATTTGACATACAAACACACATTTGAATTCCATTTTCTAGTCTGCGCTGGCCTGTTTTTTGTTTGTTTTTATTTTTGATGTTTTGCGGCTCACCCCTTCTCTTTGGTCCGTCAATGTGGCTCTTCTTTAAAAATAGTGAGAACCACTGTAGTACATGGAAAGACTAACATTTTCTAAGATGGTTCTTTGTATGTACAGTGTTCCCTCAATTCAGTAATTTCAGTAGCCATAGCCCTCAGTATGACCGTTTACCACACACGTTACACTTTGTCAAACAAACAATCCAAACCTTTGTACACGTTGCTCTAGTGGCCAAGACGTACACAACTGCTGGACTATCCTATTTGCTGTAGCACAAAGTGGATTTACTTCTTCAGTGAGGGCAGTGCCAAAGCAGGACATGGATGTTATTCTCAGCGAGGTAAGTGTTTGTGCTTAGCTGCAGCTCAAACATGGATTTGTTGTGCGTGGTAAATGTGAGGCTGTCAGTGAAATTGTAATGTTTTGGACACAGATTGTTAGTGCGTTGTTGCTTCATGCTCCTACTAGTCCACTATATGCGCAGACAAGACCGATTACAAGGCTGTTTTAATCTTTAGTTTTTCTGAAAGCCTTAAGGTGTTCATACCACTAACATGTTTTAGGTAAATAGGCTAGGGCTCGACCGATATATCAGTTGGCCGATATAAGTACTTACAAGTCGATCGTTATTGACCAAAATATCACCGATATACCGCCAATATTTAGGGCATGTGTACCTCATTTTAAAGCTTAGATCTTCAAGAATACAACTATGCTATTCAATCAGTAATCTGATCAATATTTATACGGTTATTAAATTTATTTGTGGAGTTGTTTTATTGTCAGACTGCACCTGAATAAACCCAAATAAAATCCCTACAGCCAGTTTTTTTAACACCTGCTCTTAATAAAAAAGTATTTTTCTATTTCTAACTATATTGGCCGTCATATCGGTTATCGGCACCCCCAGCCTCCTCTCTATCGGAATCGGTATCGGTTCCCAAAAATCCATATCGGTCGGGCCCTAAAATAGGCTAAATAAATGTAAAAAGCTATTAACAGTAAACACAGAAATATCCTATGCCTTTAGACCTGATTCAGAAAGTTCAAACTGGCTGAGTTCTCGATTGGTCCTGAGGCTGCATCAGATCTGCTCCTCCTGCGTGATCCAAGCAGCCGTACGTTTTCTAAGAGTTTCTATGCTGTTAACTGTAAATGCTGGTGACTTGACACAATTCCCAACAATGTTTAGTGCAAAACATGCTTTGAAGTAACACAGCGTAGACCTAGACCAGGACCGCACTGTAAACTGTAAAAAATAAATAAATATATAAATTGCCCCCCCAAAATCTGTGAAAGGTGAACCGCATTATAGCGAGAGAACACTGTATAGCTTATGAACCACTATTTTAGAATACAGAATGCAGAGTTGTAATTTGGTTGGTTGTAATGGTCAGTAGATTGTGAGTTACCGTTCATCACGTCCTCTGCGGAAGCGTCCTAGATAGCTCTTCCGTTCTCTGGATGTGGAGCGCTGGGACCTGTCTCTGTCCCTCCTGTGTCTCTTCCTCTTAGCCTCAGTGGATTTGACACTCCTTCGCTCACAGTCTCCAGATCTGGACCTCTCTCTAGACTTTGAAATGAAGCTGTCGCGGTCTTGTCTGGTCTCTTCTCTTTCTGAGGTTTGGTCGAGGTTTGGCAATCTGGGCTGGTCTCTGTCCTGCTCTGGGTCTGTAAGATGTGTTTGGTCCTGGATTGGGTCTGGCTCTCTGGACCCTGATCTAGATTTGGAAGACTCTTTTCCTCTAGTAGCAACTCCGTCCTGAGGTCTGGATCTCTGAACAAAACAAGCACAAAAACAAAGGCAGGCTTTTAAAATGTCACTAGTAGGGATGTTCATAACCAGTTACCGGTGCCTCATTGCTTAACTGAGTCTGAGCTTTGTGCCCAGTTAACTGACACAAATATGCAATTGCTCCAGCAGATAGCACTAATTACCCCTGAACAGCTCTGGCATGACTTCTTTTTTATGTGCAATTTTGCTGCATACGTACTACAACAGAGTATTAAAACAGTCTTTAAAAAGGCTTCTGTCAGTGGTTTTGTGCACAGTTCAAAGGGCTGTTGCTGTCTTTCTACTATGCATTCACTCACGTAGTTCTAACTAACTATAATACGTAGGAACAAAAATAAACAAAAAAAAAAATCTTGTGTTAACGTAACCGGTTGACCGATTGTTGACCATGAAGGGCACCTACTAACGGCTAAAGAATTAATTTGAAAACAAGCAACCCTAGTCACCATAGGGTTGGGTTCCTGCTTTCTTTTCAGATGTTAATTAAGGCCCTCCTCATTTTGTTTAGCCTTTAGCAATGTTATATATGTCAAACTATATTTTAAAACACGCTTATAGTCCATTCAGTTACAACTCAAAACACATGGGAGCAATTTAAAGTGCATATGACAGGTTGCTAAAATTTTATTTTTTTAGTATAATACACTTAGAATATATTCGTAGATATGATAAATATTCATTTAGTTCCATAAAAGTTGCCAACACTTATAAAAAAAATTGATAAAACCATGCACTTTCTTGTGACGTTTATCCATTGCTAGGGCGCCCCCTGGAGCCGCGGGGATGACGTAGACGGAGGGGAGTGTGTGTCAGTTCAGGCTGTTTTACATGTAAAACTAATAGTGGGGGAGCCAAAGTCTGAAAAGTGCTTTAAAACAGGAGGAACCTGACACAGCCTGCCGTACTTTTTATTTGTCATTTTTTGTTAGCTTTGACCCTAAGGGTCAATAATTAGAGGTTCTGCTAGGGCGGAAATATTGCGGAAAAAAATTGTGGCTATTTTGATGCATAAATCCATAATTTTTTGATAAAAAATTTTGAAAAATATCCTGTATTTCTTACTGGATTGGGTTAGCTGTTAATAAATACATTCCTCGTGCACAAAACACATGTAGTAACAAAATTTTGTGAAAAAATAAATCTTAAAAACATTTCTGTATTATTTTTTATGAATTAAATGCCAAAAAATTTTTGTTTCCCCTCATCCACCCCCAGGAAATCACACCTTGCATACAAACAAAAGCCATGATTTTAGTCACTTCATCAAGCTACAAGAAACCTGTAAAATGCACCAAAACCTTTAAAAAATTTCTGGTCGAAGACCTCAAGAACCCCTCCTTCACTTGTCTTTGATCCTGTATTTTAAAATATCTGCCACTGCTGAAGTAACTGTGACACCCTTGAATCGCACTAAAAAAAAAGAGGCTGGTAAATTTGCAATGGGCCACTGCAAATGCTCCTTGTAGATTTCAAAGATCTATAAATGGATTAAAAAAAACACTAACTCTTGCACTGGGGCCCATCAGCAAAGTTTGTACCCAGAGCCCAGAATTTGGTGCTACGCCCTTGTGTGCTTGTACTACATCTCTCACATGAATGGGCTGCAGAAGATGTGGGTTAAGAGGATGGATATCTTCCTACCTGTACATTTCATCACAGAAGCTCTGGCAGAAGTATGATGCTACATCTGCTGATGTTACGTTCATTCTTCTCAGTGCCTACGTACGAGATGTGAAACAAAGAGCTATCTGTAGAAGAGGCAAAAGAAGAGCCTACAGAATCGTTATTAAAACACCTGACAGACCTTCTGCCACTGTGCAGGTTTGGTGATCTGAGGAAAGCCTTGATGTTAGAGAACAGGTCATAACACCAGTGAGGAAATACTTGGTGTCACTCTATGACAAAAGTGATTTTGGTGGCACACTGGATGCACTGTGAGCCCAACTGTTTGCTGAAAGAGGCTAAACCCCTGAACTCAGCCAATACTGCCACTACAAGAAAAGCATGTGTGTCTGAGAAAGCTCCTGTGTAAGAGTCGATGTGAAGTGTGACATTGTCTGTGACCGAGACCCTCAACAGATGTTCAAGGACTGAACGTGCACTTGAAGACATAGCCATGAAAGCAGCACATGTATGTGTTATTATTATTTATTTAGTTTATTTGGTAACCAACGTTGTTGCTGGATCCTCAGATGGTGAGAAGTATCTGCCATGTACAACCAAATCCCCCACTTCACAAGCACATTCATACTCTAGACAGTTTTTCTGTTAATAGTTCTAAAATTATATCATATTTATATAATAAGGCAAAATGTTTGTATTTTATTTCTTGTGTGACATAACACCATTGGAAAAACAGAGTTATGTTAAAATTCAAAAGACTATAGGCCATGATGTCAGATTTCGTACTGTGAGAGAAGCCCATAGGATTCCATTGAGATTCTGAACCTGCTGATGGCCAACTAGTAGTAAAATCATTACAATTCCTTTAATTTTGGCTGGATTTTCATATTTTTTTCAGTGGATTGAGTTTACTGTTTGTTGAAAAGAATGGTATATTGCTTAATGTAAAAAATTGAAAAAAAGTTTATTGCCAACAAAGTGAAGATAAAAATATGAGAAAAAAGCGGAAAAAACACAATTTTTTGGTATTTAATTCATAAAAAATAATATAGAAATGTTTTTTAAGATTTATTTTTTTCACTAAATTTTATTACATGTGTTTTGTGCATGAGGAAACGCGGCACAGCTCAAAGCATTTGCACTGGTCAGACACCCTTCTGCGCTCGCCTCCTGCACGTCCTTCGTCTATGAGCCACCCAGCACCCGTTTGTTCACCGTCTGTGAGCTCTGATGATCAACATGGCACAGGTGTATGCCAAATTATATAACACAATGATCTCCTCCTGCCAGTGGCGGCTGGTGGTATATATTTTGGGGGGTGCGCAAAAAAAAAAAGGAGGGAGTTTTATACACAGCTCCACAGCCCATCAGCACCGGTGTGCAGATAACAACAGGAGCACATGGAACACACACACACACCCACCCACACAGTAACAAGCACCCATCCAACAGCACATCATCATCATCATCATCACGTATTTTCAAGATGGCTGACAGCACACGTCTTTGAGACAAACCTGGCCAGATTCATCCCCAAAAAAGGGCTTAAAATGAGTTAAGTACTATTGCACATTCATATATAAAACTGGAATCCTCAACAGAAGAAAATATACCTGAGTTGGAATTATACATAGATTCGTACTATGATAAAATGTCATCTAAACAGGAGAAGAAGCGTGGGAGACGTGATCTGAGCTCAACTGAATCAGATGATATATCAAAGGATTTAAAAGAAATACGAGACTCTATTACAAATATTAATGAGCAATTAAAAGCCTTGCTATATTACAAAAACTTTCTCAAGACGTGGAGGAGTACAAATCTGCATTGGACTTTCAAGCTTCACTGGTTGAGGTGCTACAGCATGAAAACGCAGCGCTGAGAGCAGAGGTTAATACTCTCAAACAGCAAACAGTTGAAGTTCGAAATGGAAGAATTATGCAAGACATTCTTGATTTACAATGCCGGAGTATGCGCAACAATATTGTGATACACGGGGTCCCAGAAGAAACAAGAGAGACCTATCAAAAGACGGAGGAGTTGGTCAAATGTTTTGTTTCCACTCACCTGAAATTGAGCGCGTCAACAGCACAAACCATCCAATTCGGACGTATTCATCGGATTGGAAATAAGCAAAACCAAAAAGGATCGACGTGTCGTCCAATTGTTGCACAATTCGTTGATCCCAAAAGTAAATCCATGGTTATGGAACGTGGAAAAGAGTTAAAGGGGACAGCGTTCTCAATTTGTGACCAATTCCCAGCGGAGATCCTCAGGAGAAGGCGGCTTCTGTATCCAGTCATGAAAGATGCCAAAAACAACAACAAGAGAGTCCGCCTAACTGTCGACAAGCTCTATATAGAGAGCAAATTGTACAGAAACCCCAACATAACGTACTGGTTGACAGGTGGCGACGAAGGCTCCGGAAAATAGAATACAAGAAAACACGAAGTTGAAAGTTTCAAAACAATGTCGCAAATAAATGACGTCATACATGCGTCGTTACCTAGGAGACCAAGTTTTTCCAGGAGGATTTTACAGGTATAACAGCTCTTACTAACGTTACAGATGAAGCTGTGAACAGTACTTATTTGTTGAAATAGATTTGGGGAAATGAATTTAGCCTAAATAGTTCGTTTAATCTACAAAAGTTTTATTTTGTTGATCTTAACTGAGAATATTCTGTTTATCTAATTTCTGATTGCTTGTTTGTCTGATTTTATTCGTCTTTCATTCCTTTGTTTGCTTGAGTCTGTTTGTCTGTCTGTCTGTCTGTCTGTCTGTCTGCCTGCCTGCCTGCCTGCCTGCCTGCCTGTCTGTCTGTCTGTCTGTCTGTCTGTCTGTCTCAGTTTGTCTGTTAGTGTTTGCTTGTCTATCTGTCTGACTGTGTGTCACTGTCTGGTTTGTTTATCTGTAAGTTATGTCTGTTCGTCTGTTTGTTTGTCTTTGTTCTACTGTATGTTTTGCTCATTTAGATTTTAGCATGAGTGAGAGTTGGAGAGGGAGACAGAGAAGTGGCATCTTTAAAACAATAAGAAATACAATGAAAAACATGTGCCCTACAATATCATTGTTTTTATTTTGCTAAAACAAAGAGGAAAACAGGTTATAAAAATTTTCAAATATGGAAATGACTACTAAAGGATTGAGGATTATATCATGGAATGTGAAAGGAGCAAATGAGCAAACAAAACAAAGGAAAATTCTAAAACATCTCAAGAATCTTTCCACTGATATTGCACTCTTACAGGAAACCCATTTAAAGACAGAACATTTAAAATATCTTAAAAAGACCTGGGTAGATTTGGTACTTGGGGCCGGTCACTCATCAAAAAGAGCCGGAGTGGCAATTTTAATTCATAAAAGGGTTAAATATTCTATAAAAAAATGCTGCTTCGATGCAGAAGGAAGATATATGCTAGTCAACTGTTTGATAGACAATTTTAATATCACATTTGTAAATATATATGCCCCAAATGAGGATAAACCCTCATTTTTTTATGAAATAGAATCAAAATTAACAGATTTTATGGATTCTACAATAATTATGAGTGGAGATTTCAACTTAACAATAAACCCAAATATTGACAAAACAGGTAAAAGTATAATGCCAAAAAAATCTGTCTTTAGTTTATTAAAAGTAATGCAAGATTTTAATCTAGTTGACATATGGCGAACCTTGCATCCAGATGAAAAGGACTATACATTTTATTCCAATAGGCATCACTCCTTCTCCAGAATTGATATGTTTTTTGTCCCCAAAATGCATGTAGGAAATGTGATACAAGCTAAAATTCATCCAATAGTAATTTCTGATCATGGCCCTGTTCAAATTGATTTTAATATTCCATCAACAAACTCATATCCCAGACAATGGAAAATTAATACATCAGTACTAGAAAATGATGAAAATAAAAAGATCATCAGAGATTATATATCAAATTTTTTAAGAATAAACTATAATTCAATATCTAATATTTCGTTGATATGGGAAACATTGAAGTGTTGTATAAGAGGAGAACTTATTAAAATGACAAGTATAAAAAATAAAAAAACAAAGGGAAGAAGAAAATGGTTTGCTCAATGAGATTAAGCAACTACAGGATTTGTTATCAAGTAAATTTGAACAAAAATATCTGGTCCAAACTATGTAAACTGAGGATGAATTATGATGATATAATACGACATAAGATCCAATATAAAGTAAATAGAGCAAAATTAAACTATTATGAGAATGGTGAGCAAGCGGGGAAGCTTCTCTCACTGAGATTAAAGAAACAAATGACCAGAAATAATATAGCCAGCATTAAACTTTCAGATGGTACAATAACAGGCGATCCAAATCAGATTAATAAAAGCTTTAGGGATTATTATGAGTTATTGTATAAATCAGACAATACTTGCGACACTAAAATAATACAAGAATATTTGAAAGATACTGAACTTCCAGCATTATCAGAGGTGGATAAAAATGAATTGGAGCAACCAATAAAATTAGATGAGATTAAAAAGCTATTATGTCATTTGCAAAAAACAAATCTCCAGGTCCAGATGGCTATAATGCAGAATTTTATCAAATTTTTTGTGAAGAACTATCCCCTTTGCTTTTAGAAATGTATCAAGATTCCTTCAGTAATCAGTCATTCTCTCCAACATTTAACTATTCTCATATTACAGTAATACATAAAAAAGACAAAGATCCATTAAGTTGTAGCAATTATCGGCCTATATCGTTAGCCAACATAGACAATAAAATATTGGCAAAAGTCATAGCGACTCGCCTATCCAGAGTTATTGGAAAAATAATTCATGAAGATCAGACTGGCTTCTTACCAGGACGCCACTCATCAGATAATACAAGAAAATTATTTAATATAATTCACCAAGCAAAACATTTACCCCACTCAGCCGCAATATGCACAGTTGATGCGGAAAAGGCGTTTGACCGCATAAATTGGTCTTTTATGTTTTGCACAAAATGTTATATAATAAACCTATAGCATCTATTAAAACGAATAATCAGATCTCTAAATCATTTGCCTTAAATAGAGGGACAAAACAGGGATGCCCCGTATCAGGACTATTATTTAATCTGGTAATAGAACCCTTAGCTGCAAAAATAAGAAATGACAGTAATATACAAGGTGTAAAAATTGGATCTCAACACAATAAACTTTCACTATACTGTGATGATATCATTCTTTACCTGACTCATGTAGATTCCTCTCTTCATTATTTAAATGATGTAATTACTCAATATGGCCAAATATCGGGGTATAAAATTAATTGGGGGAAATGTGAATTATTGTCATTAAATAAACACTGTAAAAAAACATTAATTCAAAATTCTAAAATGAAATGGAAAGAGAAAGAAATAATATATTTAGGAGTACATATTACATCGAGTCTCGAATCAACTCGAGAAATGAATCTTAAATGTCTAAAAAATAAAATAGAAGCCAAATTGAACAGTTGGTCACACCTCCAAATATCCCTATGGGGCCGGGTGAACATAGTAAAAATGAATATACTACCTCTGGTCAATTACATCTTAAAAATGATGCCTGTTACAATTAAAAAAGCATGGTTTAAAGAGTTACATACCATCATCTCAAACTTTATATGGAAAGGAAAAAAGGCAAGATGCTCATATAATCGGCTGTCAAACTCCCAAATAAGGGGAGGGCTACAGTTACCAAATTTTCGCTATTATTACCTTGCTTTTGGCTGTGAACAAGCTAGGCACCTATTCCATTTTCCTAATAATAAGGATTGGACAAACATAGAAAGAAACATACTGAAAAGTTTAAATATTGAAGTAAATAGTCTATATTACATAAAAAAATTGCCTACTGAATTGAAACAAAGCCCAATTGAAACATCGTTCAATATTCTGAAAGAGTGTCAAAGGATTCTTAAAATAAATGCAGGTGCATGTAGTTATCAACCACTATGGTACAATCCAAATTTTACAATAAATAAAGAAGTAATAAAGTGGATAACTTGGAAGGATAAAGGAATCACAAAGCTTTGTCATGTTGTTCACAACAATTCTTTCAAGACATTTAATGAACTAGTCAATCAGTATGATCTACCACGTAACCACTTTTTAAATTACATGACATTAAAATATTCGATTAAAAGAGCTGTTGATATAGAACATGTGGCGCAGAACAAACATGAGTTAGAAGAATTGTTATTTAACCAACATGTAAAAAAGGTTACACAAAGATTTTATGCACTGTTAAATAATTATAATGTAAGAGATGCAAATAGTTCATGTGCTAAAAAATGGGCTAGAGATTTAGATATACCAGAAATCAATATATCATGGAGGAACATATGGCAAAATGCAAAGAAACCATTTCGATATGTTACAAATAAACTTTGTCAATTTAAAATACTAAACAGGCTATATTACACACCCTCTCAGCTGTTCAAAATGGAAGCCTTGGATTCTAACTTATGCAATAAGTGTCAATCTGATGAGGGAACCCTTCTACATTTATTGTGGGAATGTAAAGAAATAAAAGCTCTATGGCTTAAAACAACTAAAGAAGCAGTTTTATATGCTAACATAGACATTCCTATAACGCCACAAACATGTATTCTTGGGGACTTGCATGAGTTCAGTCATGTTTCTTCAAAAAATAAAAATGTGTTTTTATCATTATGTATTATAACTAAAAAATTAATTCTAAAAAAATGGGTTGATGCTGATAGCCCAACACATTTAGACTGGTGCACACAGGCACTAGACATGATAATGTTGGAGAAAGCAGCAGCCAGAGTTGAATGTAATGATGAAGCTCTTGGCACGTGGGAGCTCCTGGAACATTCCTAACTAATCCTCAATTAAATCAATTAAATTAATGAATACTAACAAATGAATAAAATGAATACATAAATAATTAAATAATAATATAAATAGAACATTTTTAATCAATAAAATATATAAAACAAATAAAAATAATAAAAAAAAAATAATAATAAAATAAATAAATAAATAAAATCAAATAAGTAATGTGATCCTCTTTGTAAGGCAATTAATTAGATTTACAGTGAAAATGTGTATTTGCAGTATTTGTACTAGTGCGCATGAATATATGTATGTAAGTCTGTCGTTTGTATATACTGTAGGTACGTATGTATGTATGCATTTATGTATTGGTTTATGTTTGTATGATTGCAAGTACGGTATGTATGTGAATGTTTTCATGTTTATTTTAGTGTATGTATATGTGTTTTTGTGTTATATGTATAAGTATCTTCCCTCTCGTAAATAAATAAACTATTATAAAATTAAAAAAAAAAAAAAAAAAAAAAAAAAAAATCATCACGTATTTGAATTAACCATGAGCTCTTTTTTTCTTTTACACACAACTTCGTTAGCAGTAGGGCTTTAGCTGCTCAGATGTCTCCAAAAGTGAAGCTAAAAACCAAATGTCTTACCTTTTCACCTCTTGCTCCTGTTTGTTTCTCCAAAAGTGAAATGAAACTAATCCAGATCCACGTCCAACCATTCCAAAAGTTTAGAAAAAAAGAAACAATATGCTAATATAATGTTTATCCTCCGGTGCTTCGCTGTGCTAGCATAAGAAAGCATGCCGGTCATACTGAATCCTGATTGGTTGGTGCGTACTGAATCGTGATTGGTCAGTCACAAAATTTGTGAAAAAGTTCGTTTTTTAGACTAAATAAGTACTTGTAGCATTAGAGCAACGATGATAAGTCATTCTTTGGTCGTATTGTGACTGTTAAAGTCAAATGAAGTCAGTGAGACACATCAGAGCAAATGTACATTGGTTTTCACTGGTCACATGTTGCACCATGACAGAGAAGTCTGTGGCAGGAATAGACTTCCCCAGGGACATTTTAGCTACCGAAAGGCGCAGTGCCTAGCGCACCTAATACGAGATTATGGCAATGCTATAAACTAATGGAATTTAGCACGAGAATTTAAAATTTCACGCGACACTTCAGGCCTCCCCATTGCTCTCTTAAGCGTTCGCTGAAGCCTCATGCTCCAATGGGAAAACCCTATAGACTTCATCCACTCTTTTACACTAACATAGGAATATATTGGAAGGTTTTTTACGTTATTTTTTCAGGGTCAAATCAGGGAGACCAGCCGCCACTGCCTCCTGCACACTTCTCATAAGAACAGCGCCTGGCTGGCATGACTACGCACGTGTAACGAGCTGTAGTGAAACATTCACTGCCCATCTGATCTCTGAAAGTTTAAGACAAGTTTCAGCATTTTTGCCACTTTTGAAAGCTGGATTGAAACTCTGGACCTCACAGGACAGGATGCATCAACCCCTCACCCGCTCAGGAATGTGATGGTGATTGATGACACGGGGAAAAGCAGAGAAAGACCCAAACACTGATGACAGATGGTTTTGGGAGAGAAAGACTATTAATTCAGAACTGTTTTTTCACAGGATGAATTGCTATGTACAAAGTGTGACAATGTCAATAATGTGTATATATGCTGTACATGTGTGCCTTATAGCTCGGACTTTGGTAAGAAAAGCCGAGGCACAATGAGACCTGAAAATATCAGGGGTCATAAAACCCCCAGTGCTCATGACTGAGATAAAGCAGAGCTTCAGGCTGATTGGACAATTTCCCCACCAAAGGGGGAGGACTTCTGCTCAGGAGAAGCTCAACACACATTCACACTCTCTTCAAGCTTTTGCAGGACTCGGAAGCAGTCCACTCTTGGGACACAGACTTTCTCATGGAGTTCCTCTTGAACATGTGCATCTAGACAGGCCCCAGGCCTCAGGTGCAGGACAATGGAGAAAAACAACATCTTAGCTCTGGATCAAAATCTTTTGGGACTTCTAGTAAGCCACGCAAAGATAGACAAAAATCCAGACAGCCAAAACTGCCCTTTTGAGGAACTTTTTTGGAAGTTTTCAGGGCAGCCTCAACTCAGAGATGAAGAGACAAAGACTTTCTGGGCTAACTCCCTAAACTCTATCTCTCTTCACATTTCTTGGATGTGAACATTGCTTAAGGCAGAACTCTCTGTTTCTGAGAGTCGCTCCGTGCAGTAAACACCCGCTGCTGAAGTCTCTGTAGTTGCCGCGCCGAGCTGCTGATATAAACTTAGCATTTTGAGTGCTACGAAAAACGACTTTCTCACCAAAAATCGGTACACAAAAATGTCTGACATTTCCCTGTTTGACAACTAAAGTCCCGCCACTGTAAACACGTGCAGTGTGAGTGAGAGACGATGAGAAAGCAGGAGGAGGAGAAGGAGGAGCTGCACAGCTGCTGTGTGTGTCTCGAGAGAAAAATTACTCTGCTCTTTTACTTTACACACATAAACACATTTCAAGCAATTCTGTTTATAAATTACAGTGTAGCCTAAATACTGAGGGAGGTGGAAATGTCCTGGCAGGAGCAGTAAGACTAGGAAACACCAATGTTTATAACATAATATTACATTCAAGTCAATGGAGAATTACGAACGTTAGGACATAATTCCACTCCGCCTACGTCATCGCTCACTTACATATTCAAGGCGGAAGAGATTTTGAATTTCACAATAAAATCGTATTTTTCTGCAAAACAATAAGACATTTTGAGAAACAAAGCTTAATATCTTGGTAAACATTACTGTTGCTATGGTTTCTTGAAAATGGTCGCTAACCTGTCATACGCACTTTAAGTTTCACTTTTTTACTTGTGGCACTGCAACAAAGGTACGACATAACAGTTCCTTTTGATGATGGCTGCATTACGGATGCACCACAGTAGTTCGCATTTGGGATTAAGCTTTTGAGCGATGACTCCTGGTGCTAGTATAAGAAACAATACAAGTTTTAAGACATTGCAGCCCCCGGGCCTTGTGTTTGGCACGTGTAGTATATCGTCACCCTAGTAAACTAATGGCCTAAGTCATTTGTTAGAGCCAAACGTGCTTAAGGGTGATGTCTTTGTGTTGCCACTAGAGGGGCTCTGGGAGTTTGTGTGGCAATGGTTCAAATAGACATGTGTTTCCTCTATCTGGTAATGCTACCGGAAGGAAGCAACAGTCTTTTGACCGTTGTGCGGGAAGGTTTGTTGGTGTTTTTAAAGATTTTTGTGTAAATGAATTCACTGGACCTTTTAGCTTGAAATGTTAAATAAAGATACAAGTACATTTTATGAACAACGTGGCTGGAAGTGCCTTCGTTAACCATGTCACCAACAAGTAAACAACGAGTCAGACTAACTTCTGGTAGCAAGTAATGTCTGTGTTGAGGTAAAGAACAGGACATTACATCATTTTTTTCAAGTTTTTGGGAAATCACAAAAAAACTTTGCCAAATGCAGACTATATGATATTTTTAAATATTTCAACCAAAAAGGCCCTCACAGTGGATGGCTGTTGACATGCATAAAACATAATGTGTCAATTATTTAAAGTTTAAGAATAAAGTGACTTAGGTCATTTTTCAATTTTTTTTGTCTGACTTAGGAAACTTTAAATCTGACCTAAACTGCCCTTTCAGTCCATAATCCAAACTTAAAACTGAAATTATCCTGAGGTAAATCATACAAATGCCACATAAAGTAAACTGATCAGGAGTCAGCCCCTTTTTTCCACTTCTCCAGGTCTTCTTTGCTGGGTTTTTTAACTTAATCCATTTCCAACGTCCGGTTTTGCCTGCAACCATACTTAACCAACCAAGCAAACTCAAAACATACTTAACTCAAACCTAAAGTGACCAATTGTTAGTTCATTCAGATCGTTAGAGCATGTCACTATCCTCACTTGCCCAGCGCTTCTTTCTTGAGTTGTTGTACTTATCCCAGTTCTTTTCAGTGCATCATCGAAATCCTCATTCTTGGTTATCTTGATTTGTCAAACTTGTGTATTATTGGCCACGTTTACATGATGTTTCCTAATTCCGAATTAATTATTCCGAATTAATTAATTCGGAATTAAAATATTTTCCTTCAGGTTTACATGGAAATAATAATTCCGAATAAAGGTTTACATGTTAAACACGCTAAATCGGCTTTATCTTATTCCGCTTAACGTCTGGGTTAGAAAGAGAGAGGGAAGGGAACGCACATACGTCATTACGTAATTACGTCTACCGGAAAACACACATCCGATGGATACGGATACTGGCTTTTGGCTTTTTTATCACCTGGGATTGTTGTAACGCCACGGACACAATGATACTAACTTTTTGGAGTCGTTCCGATGAAAGTCTTTAAGCAGCACCGGAGAATCACATCATCAACTCCACGTAATGTTCTGTGAGCGGAGGAAAAGTTGTAGTCCAGTTTCCACTTGTTTGGGATCAGAGCAGCGTCTCTCTCCGCGTACATGACGTACACTCTTGTTCAAAACTTTCCACTGCCTCTGCGAAAAGGTTAGTGTTCCGTGTTTTCTCTCACCACTCTTTCATTGTTTGTAACTCCTGTAGCGCACTTATATGTAAAACAAAAAGTTTTCGAGTCCGTGCCGCCATCTTGCAGCGTCACCGGGTCAGAGAGGCGACGTAACGAGCATGTGCAGTGCGAACGGAATTATTTTTATTCCGAATAAAACGGTTACATGAGAAAGGAATAAAATTATTCGGATTTAAAAGCGGAATAAACCACCCACTTTATTCGGAATTAAGTTTAAATCCGAATAAACTTTTCATTAGGAATTAAGTGTTTACATGGTCTTTTTAAAGCGGAATTAATTTTAATTCAGAATTAAATTATCTTTATTCGGAATTAAAGCCGTCATGTAAACGGGCCGATTGCCTTGTGCTTTTTTTTTTATGTTTGGTTAAAGAAATAATTTGGCTAGCCAGAAATAGGCTGGGATAGGGATGGGGAATAAGACGATTATATCGTCTATCGTGAAAGTAAAACATTTCGACGATAGCACTTCACTATCGTCTGTAAAAAAAATATCCTCCTAGAACATGCAAAGTTTTAATCAATGCTGCAGCAAACAATCTCGCTCTGTTATATGCATATTCTCGATCATTTGACAAATATTCAACCACTATTTTGTTTTCATAGTAGCTTTTTTTTAATAATTGACAAGTCCACAAAAGCAGAAAAAACTTGGTATCGCAGTTTTAAAAGTTACGCAGCGTCCCTGAACGCATCCTCACGCCACCGACACGTGCATATGAAAACAGACATGGCTCAGACAGCGCGCTCTAATAAAGAGATGAAGAGGACTTTTTTTTAACACCGTGGACCTGGACGGAGGACCCGGACAGAGCAGGACGTGTGGAGCGGTGTTTGTGGGCCTCGTGGAGCTGGAATCAGGACTTGGACAAAGTTGTGCGTCGTCATGAAGCACCTGCGATAACAACTTTGGATGTAGGCTACCGAAATAACTTTATAAACTGTCAAATTATGGAGAAGAGTATGTGCTTTGTACTGATCCATCACGCGTCGAGACGAGTCCGTGCGTAATAGCTACTTATGGATACAGCTACTTTCTCTCATCTATTTGGTACAACTTTAGTGACAAAGAAGAGGCAGAAATCCCTTACCGTAGATGTGCATGTACAGTATTAGCTTAATAAGATGTTTGGCTCTCAGTTTTTACATATCAGCCGTTTTAACTTATAATAGTGTTGGCTATGTTGTAAATGTGAACTTAAAACAGCGGAGAGCCTTATCAATATTGGTTCAAATCGTGTTTGTACGTGTCAGTGGGTTTAATCCTGTTGTGGTCTAAACTTTATGGTTAGCTTGCTTGCGTGCTTGGATGTCTATATGTGCTTTTGTTCGTGTGGTTGTGACGCACGCAGACACGTGGCGCGTGCGTCTCAAGAAAGTCTTATTCTAATGTGTATTTGTGCAATATAGTCGATAATATAAATCTCTACCACTTTTACCGTCACAAGTTTACACATTTACGCTGCGTTGTGTATCTTAAAATTGTCAATAAGCAGGGGCGCGGAGGAGTGAGAAAAGCGCGAGGCTTTGACAAAGTACTAAGGTTTTTTACATTAAAATTCACAAACCTAACAATGTTCTATAGCGAAAGAGCATTATTGTATCTGTAATACACACCGTGTGTGTGCGTGTGTGTGTGAAATTACCAGAAAAATCTGACTAAAGCTCAATTTTGAGCCCTTTTTGCCTTAATTAGTGAGCAGACGATAATATCGTCTATCACGATACTATATTAAGACGATATGACGATAGTTAAAAATGGATATTGCCCAGCTCTAGGCTGGGACAACCAAAATAGATGCAAAAGCCACCTCAGCTGTCTCCTCACAATGTGAAGGAGCAGTGGCTCTACTCTGAGTTCCTCCTTGCACCCAGCAACCCTGTGAAGGGCACCCATTTTAATCTCTTGTGTTTGCGGTCATTCCCCAAAGGCCATAGGTGAGGGTTGGAACGTAGATTGATGGTAAATGGAGCTTTGCCTTTCAACTCAGCTCCTTCTTCACCACAACGGTCTGATAAAGTGACCTCATCACTGCTGACGCTGCATCGATCCACCTGTCAATCTCACGCTCCATCCTTCCCTCACTATGAACAAGACCCTGAGATACTTCAACTCCACTTGAGGCAGGACCCTGCACCACTTGGAGAGGCCAAGGCACTATTTTCCAGTTGAGAATCATGGGCTCGGGATTTGAGAAACTGATTTTAGCCCCAGCCACTTCACACTCGATTCAAACTGTCCCAGTGCATGAGTCAGTGTCCTGGTGTGAAGGAGCATCAGAACAACATCATCTGCAAACAGCAGAGATGAGATCCTGTGGTCCCTAAACCAGACAAGCTCTGCTCCCTTACACCGGGCTCACACTGCCTCCAGTCCAGATCCAGATCCGTCTGGGTTCGGTTGGGCACTCACACTGCCTCTAGAATATGCATGCGTATGTACGGACTCTGCTGGCCTTGCGAGACCACGAGTTCACGGGATTCGAGCTCAACTTGGGAGTTTACGCGATCTCTGGCACATGGATATGTAAACAAAGAACACTTACGCCGAGTTTTGGCCATATTTCACGTCAGTTCATTTTCTGTTGGATTTTTCGGGGTAAGTAATGGATAAGTACGGGACGTTTATTTACATCCTGTGTGTTCAATAGTCGTGTATATGTCGAGCATATTGACGTATTTGTTGTAGTAACAGAAATGTAATGTTTTTACTTTGAAAACCACCAGATTCACTTCACTCGCGCTCGCTTGGTTTCCTATTTTGTCGTGTCTTGTTTTCACAACTTTACCAAAAAGGGCTCCGGAGTGCTTGAAACGGAAACGTTTCAAGCACTCCGGAGCCGCGCGGCTCGCCGGACCGGACGGATCGCGGTGTGAGAGCCTCTCATTACTTTTCAAGAAACGGAAAGCCTCCGTACGCCGGACCGGATTCAGTGTGCGATAGAACTGCAGATAGAAATTCTGTGCATAAAAACAATGAACAGAACTAGTGACAACGGAAAGCCCTAGGGGAGTCCAACATGCCCTGAGAACAGCTCTGACTTACAGCAGCTGAACACAGCTCCTGCTCTGGTCGTACAGGGACTGGACAGCCCTAAGCACAGGGCGTTGGACCCCATACTCTCGGAGCACTTCTCCGGAGCAGCACATGTGGACTGTGGCAAAATGCCATGAACCCTCGAGCACCCAATGAAGAGTATAGAGCTGGTGTTCCCATGACCGAAATGAAAACCACACTGCTCCTCCTGAATTCAAGATTCAACTACCGGTCGGATTCTCTTCTCAAGTACCCTGGAGTAGAACTTACTGGGAAGGCTAACTGACTCTACCTTCTTCTTAAACATAGGAACCACCAGCCCAGTCTTCCAGAGCCCCTTCCTAAAGGAGTCCTAATAAATAAAATGTATTATTCAAATATTTTAACCTTGTTATAATGGCCTCCCTTCACCATTAGTTTACTCAAAGTTATATTTGAATTAATTCAGAACTTACCTGTATTTACTTGTTATAGTTCTAAAGAGTAACACTCAAAGTGAAACTTATACGGTTCAAAACTGTCCCTAGACACTTTCCAACAATAATAATGAGTTATTTAAAATGCGTTTCCTCTTACAGTTAAATCTTAAAATGAAGAGGCGGGCTTATCAGTTCTGCAGTTTTGAACAGGAAGTCAATAGAGCTGTTTCTGTTATCAAGCCCTTTTAGATCAATTTTGTGTTTTACAGTGACTATAAGCTAAATTACTGATCTGCAGACGTTCTAGTTTCTTACTAAAAAAGATAATAGGTCTCCTTTAAATAGACAGACCACCCCCCTGGTCTGACAGTCCAGAGGCTTGCGAAAGTATTCACACCCCTTGAACTTTTCTACATTTTCTCTTATTATGACCACAAAAATCAAACATATTTCACTGAAACTTTGTGTGAAAGACCAACACTAAGTTGCACACAATTGTGAAGTGGAAGGACAGTCATACATGATCTATTTTTTTTTTTTACAAATTAAAACCTGAAAAGTAGGCATGCAAAATTATTCACCCCCTCTGAGTCAATATTTTCTGGAACCGCCTTTTGATGCAATTACAGCTGCAAGTCTCTTTGGGTATGTTTCTACCAGCTTTCCACATCTTGAGACTGAAATTTTTGCCCATTCTTCTTTGCAAAATAGCTCCAGCTCAGTCAGATTAAATGGAGTGTGTTTGTGAACAGCAGTTTTCAGATCTTGCCACAGATTCTCGATTGGATTTAGGTCTGGGCTTTGTCTGGGCCATTCTAAGACATGAATATGTTTTGTTTTAAACCATTCCAATGTAGCCTTGGCTTTATGTTTGGGGTCGTTGTCCTGTTGAAGATAAACCTCCGCCCGTCTCAAGTGTTATGCAGACTCCAATAGGTTTTCTTCCAATATTGCCCTGTATTTGGCTCCATCCATCTTTCCATCAACTCTGACCATATTCCCTGTCCCTGCTGAAGAAAAGCATGTCCAGAAAATAATGCTGGCACTTGTATTTTTGAACGTGGGGATGGTGTATTTAGAGTCATGAGCAGTGTTAGGTTTCTGCCACACATAGCGTTTTGCATTTTGGCCAAAAAGTTCAATTTTGGTCTCATCTGACCAGAGCACCTTCCTCCACATGGTTACTGTGTCCCCCACATGGCTTTTGGCAAAGTGAAAACGGGATTTCTTATGGCTTTCTTTCAGCAATGGCATTATGAACGTAGCTTGTTTTTGCATTGTCAGCAAGTGTCAGAGCTATTTATTCTTATTTAGTTTAAGAAATTATTTTCTATTAGTTTTTGCTAAGGTTATTATTTGTTTTTCGCTAAAGTTATTATTTTTTGTTTGTTTATTGTCCTTTAGTTTAGTATTTCTAATTTGTTTATTGGTCACGGGGTTGATTTGCATAAATAGGAAAAGGTGGGAGGACGCAGCAGGCAATGTGAGGCACACTTTTTTTTACCAGTTTGGAGAGGCTGCTGATGTAAGTTTGCCATGTTGAAGTAAATCCTCAGATGCATTTTTCTATTTTTTTTAAATTTTTAATTCTTTTTATATGCTGCGTAAAGCCTACCTGGCATTGCCTCAGTGGCCATTTGATTTGTTAAGTTAATTTAAGTTCTTTGTCTTTTAATTTGGACAAATCGCAACTACAGTAATTAACTGTGCAGTTATTTCCTGACTGCGCTTCAGTCTTGTTTATTCACAGCATATTTCCAGTTTTCAGAAATTCCAACGACACAAATCAGAAATCAGAACTAATTTAATTTAATTTAATTGATCTTTATTTAACCAGGGAAATCATAATCACAGGTTGATACATATTACATATTCATGTTTGGCCCAGAAGGCCTGACGCACCACTGAACTCTGCCTTTGTTCAGAACACCACGCTCTTTTATTATTTGATTTACCGGGCTGTATTCATTGTCACTAGTTTATTATTATAAGCTTTTAAGCTTAGATATGATGTTAGTAATTCGTCGGATTTATTTAACGAGTTAATTTTCTTAAATTTAGTTTTTAAAATTTTTAATGTTTGGCTTAATTTAAAAGTACATTTTGGACACTGTTTAAAACTGTTTTCATCTTATTTTCTGTCTTTAAAACAGTTTGCAATTTTAGTTGTAAGATTTATTCTGTCTTATTCTGGCTGTGCGTAAGAGTGCAATGGCGCTCTGGCTGTTGGCCACCGGTCTCAACGCGGACTGTGCGCTTGTAAACGACCAGGCCTAGCATTATACAAGATGCAAGCAAGACAAGACCCTGACCGCTGCTCCCTGCGAAGAACTACCGACCTGTCTATACGGGTATTCTTGCTATTCTTGATTCTTGCAACGAAATAAGTTCAAAGTTCAAATGTCTGCAGTGTCGCTATGATGATGCGGTGCTGGTGGGCCAAAAACCTCCGTATTTCACCGTGAGTGAACCCCAAGTGATCCGTATTCTCCATAACGTAATGTGCCACTGACAAGCTTCATACAAAGACTGTTTTTTTTCTCGAAAGTTATCTGACTTCATTCACATAACTGTTCAATTTATTCTAAAAAAACCCCCACAACTTTTATGGCTACGACGTTATTCTAACAAAAATCTGACATTTTTTCTCGAATTCTTACATTATTCTCAAAATGTTCTCATTTTATAGTCACATAGATACAATTACGAGATTAATCTCAAAATGTTTCAAGTTTATTCTCGTAGCCCAGAATTGTTTTTACTTGGCCCTTATACTCTGTCGTAATAATCAGAACTTTTACTGTAAAAAAGATATCTGTCTGTAGCTCTATTCTTGCAATGCAAATGAAAAATACACCAAAGTTTAAACAAACACCATCTAAACTGGGGTCAGCAAGCTAATCTTGGTCCTCCAGTAGGTCTAATTTTTTTTGAGCACTAAAAGTAGTGCTTATATTTGAGTATTTATTTCATTGCATTTTTGCCACTTCCAGATAATTTTCCTAAAAAACTAATAAAAGATCATTTTGGCATAAATGTTTTATATTAAAATAAAAACACACACAAACCTTAACCCTTAAATACAAATTTCCTGTTTTAGGTGAGATTTTACAAAATTTTCTGTAATTGCTAAATGCCAGAACAAGGACAAAATATCCATTATACACTTTATTAACATGATCAATTATCAAAATTAAAAGGGCCTTAAATGTGCCACATGATCATTATACTGTCAGTATCATTTTAAGTCAGTGAGCCCCACTTTCTCAAGTCTGCTTGCGTCACTCTCTCCACTTCCTCCTCCTCCTCCTCCTCCTCAGTAGAGCGGAAGCTGCTGCTGCTGCGTGCATACACCATTCTTTGGCCCAATGCGCTCTACACGTGTGACCCAGAGGGATATTTATCCAGAATTCATCCAATTTTTCTCAAAATAAAGTTCTCAAATGGCTTCATGCGACTCATTTAAGATTTAATTTTCAATTTGGCTCGCTCTAGCAAAGCTAAGCAGCATTTCGGGGACGCAGATTTAATGTGTTGCCGGAGTTGTCAAACCACTCCGCGCTAAAAATGGATGATTAAGAGATCTTTTTTTTTTTTCAAAATTATTGCGCATCTTTGAGATATGGATATTGCACATGTCAATATTGCAATAATCACATTATTTGATATATAGTGCAGCCCTAGACTACTTTTGTTGTAGTCATTTATTTTGTCAAAATAAATTACTACAATGTCAAAATAAATTACTACAACAAAACAGAGGCTGCATAGTAGTCAAATGGCAAAAAATTCACATGCATTTAAGAGAGTCAATTATTGACTGCAGCTTTACATTTACAGGGGGATTTGGTTTTTGTTTACTTTTTTCAAGCATTTCCAATACTGTGGTTAACAGTATTATTGTTATACCATCCATGCCTATAACAAAAATGTAATTAAAAATGTGTGCCTTTTTTCTGGTATTTCCCCTACTTAATTGCAACAACAATACCAATGCCTCAATCTGACAGCATTTCAGTGTACAATCCCCAAAAAGAAATTTGTCCAGCCCTAACAGAAATAGGAAGAGAGAGGTAATGTGCACTGACTGTAACATGGGCCACACTGCTCCGTAGCCTCCTCATGGCCCCCTGGTGTTCGTCATCATCACTACTGCTGCTGCTGCTCTGCTCCTGGTCCTGTTCTGTGCCCGATGAGGAGGAGCTGTAGGATAAGCAGGCAGGCCTTGGGGATGCTGCTGTCAGTTTCTCTGAGGGTTCAGCGCAGTCTGCTTCATCTGAAGAACAATAAGCTTTAGTCCTTTAGTCTTGCTTCGCCTGGGATAATATGTAGGACTAAAAATGACTTTATTATTAAATAATGATAAATATAATAATATAAAAGTAAATGAAAACACACACATACACATATAAATGTGATATATATAATATATATATATATATATATATTATATATAATATATATATATATATATATATAATATTATATATATATAATATATATATATATATATATATATATATATATATATATACATATATATATACATACAGTGTTTCCCATACATAGACTAATTCATGGCGGGCCGCCATAGTCTATTTTAGCCGCCATAGACTCATTTTGACATTTTTCTTTTATAAATTATTATTGCAATTCCTATTATTGTCGTTAGGTCTATTAAAAGCATGTTTTGCAGCCTGGCAACGTATTGCAAATACGGTAAATTCTCCGCTCGCTCCAGCACCAGCCCAGCCTCTCTTGACCCAAACGAACACACGCACCAACTTTTCACAAAATCTCCGACTTTCTTCCCTCTGCCGCGTGCTCACCGCGAGCTTGTGCCTGCAGCTCTCGCTCTCTGTCTCTCTCTCTGACTCTCTCTATCTCTATCTCTCTCTCCCTCTCTCTCCACCGTCTCCTCAACTGCGTAAGCCCCAAAGTGAGCTGTGCTCGCGCCGAAGTGAGCTGTGTCCAATTCGTACGGACAACCCGCCTGGCTGAGCCCGTGCCTTGTAAAGCGCACGGATAGGCACATAACGCAGAGCGCGTAGGGCATCACCTGCTCTGGGGGCACCAAGCCGAGCTGCTCTGT